>CM038214.1:212964949-213442852 GCA_021442155.1 Cymbidium sinense
AAAAATATTATAAAATAAAAACCTAATAAAACCTAAAAACTAAACAAATAAAATAAAATAACATAAATAAAATAAAAAAAAGCAATAAAATATATAAAACCTAAACTAAATTAAAAATAAAAATAAAAAAAAACATAAAAAAAAAACTAAACCTAAATAAAAAATTAAATAAACCTAAAATAAAAAAAAACCTAAAAAAAATAAAAAAATAAAACCCAAACCTAAACTAAAAAAAAACTAAACCTAAAATAAAAATAAAATAAACATAAACCTAAACTAAAATAATCTAAACTAGAATAAATAAAATCTAAACCTTAACCTAAAATAAACGATACCTATACTAAATAAAATATAATAAACTAAAAATAAAACTAAACCTAAACTAAAAAAAATAAAACCTAAAATAAACCAAAAACCTAAACCCTAAAGCCTAAAAATCTAAAAAACCTAAACCTAAACTAAATAAAACCTAAAAATAAAATGAATAAATAAACTAAAACCAAAATAAAATATAATAAAAACATAAACTAAAACCTAAAGCAAAATCTAAACATTAAAAAAATAAAATAAAAAGTTTAAAACTAAATTATAAATAAATAAATAAAAACCTAAACTATGATAAAAAAATTAAAAAACTAAACCTAAAATAAAATTAAATAAAAACTAAATAAAAACCAAAACTTAAAAAATAAACCTAAAAAATAAAATAAAATTAAATAAAAACTAAACCTTAAACCCTAAACTTTAAACCCTAAACCCTAAATGCTAAACCCTAAAACCCTAAATCCTAAAATTGAAATCCTAAACCCTAAAATCTACAGCCTTAAACTCTAAACCATAAACCCAAATTCCTAAACCCTAAGCCCCAAACCCTAAACCCTAAATTCTAAAATAAAATAAAATAAACTAAAAAAAACCTAAAAAATAAACATAAACATAAAACTAAAAATAAAACCTAAAATAAAACTAAAAATAAACCTAAAATAAAACCTAAACCTAAAAAAAAAAAAAAACCTAAATTAAAAGAAAATCGAAACCTAAAAAATAAAATAGAAATAAAACTAAACTAAAAAATAAATGTAATCCTAAACCTAAACATAAACCTAAAAAATAGATTAAAATAAAAAACCTAAACTAAATAAATAAACTAAACTAATTAAAAATAAAAATAAACTTAAACCAAATTAAAAAATAAAATAAATCAAAATACATAAAAATAAACTAAATAAACTAAACCTAATTTTTATTTTAAAAATAATAAAATAATAATAAATAATAGTAAAACCTCTAAACTACTAACCAACAACCCTAAATCTAACCTTAAACCCAAATACTAAACCCTAAACCCTAAACCTAAAAACCCAAAACCTAAAACCTAAAATTTAAAAAAAAAATAACCTAAAATAAAATAAAATAAAACCTAAACCTAAATAAAATATAAAAAATAAAATAAAATAAAAACTTAAACTAAAACATAAACCTAAACCTAAAAATAAAAAAAATAAAATAGAATAAAATAAAAGAAATAAAAACCTAAACTAAATAAAAAAATAAAATAAACATAATAATAAAAATCCTATATAAAATAAAAACTAAATGTAACATAAAAATAAAATAAACCTAAACCTAGAAAGTAAACCAAAATATTTAAAATAAAAACCATAAACTAAATAAACCTAAATAAAAATAAAACAAACAAAATAAAATAAACCTAAAACTAAACTAAAATAAATAAAACCTAAACCTAAGCTAAACTAAATAAAATAAAATATGAAAATACTTAAACCTAACCTAAAAAATTAAAACCTAAAATAAACCTAAAATAAAAAAACCATAAACCTAAACCCTAAACTAAAATAAAAGCTAAAAAACCTAAACATAAACTAATTAAAACCTAAAATAAAATAAATTAAAACCTAAAAAATAAAATGAAAAAATAAAATAAATTAAAACATAAACTAAAATAAACTAAACCAAAGAAAATAAAATAAAAAAATAACAACTAAACTAAAATAAAATAAATAAAAATATAAACTAAATTAAAAAATAGAAAAGCTAAATAAAATAAAAACTAAAACTAAAATAAAAATAAAAATAACCTAAACTAAAATAAAATAAAACCCTAAACATAAAAAATTAAACTTAAAAATAAATAAAAAATAAAACTTAAACCCTACTAAAATAAAACCCTAAACCTAAAATAAAATAAAATAAACCCTATGATAAACTAAAATAAATAAAACCTAATCCTAAACCTAAAATAAACTAAACATAAATCTAAACCTAAACTAAATAAAATAAAATAAACTAAATATAAACCTAATCCTAAACTAAAATATAATACATAAAAATAAACCTAAAATAAACCTAAAACCTAAACAAAAAAAATAAAATAAAAACCTAAACATAAACCTAAAAATAGCAATTAAAACATAAACCTAAAAAATAAAATAAAAATAAAATAAAATAGACTAAACTAAACCTAAAAAAAATAAACTAAAATAAATAAACATAAATAAATAAACAAAACTAAATAAAAATTAAAATAAATCTAAGTAAAGCTAAAAAATTAAAATAAATTAAAATAAATAAAAAAATAAACTAAATAAACCTAAATCTATTAGTTTGCTTAATTTAAAAATAATAAAAATAAAATAAAAAAAATAAAAAAACTCTACACCCAAAACCCTAAACCCAAAATGCTAAACCCACAAACCCTAAAAAGCTAAACTCAAAATCCTAAAATAAACCCTAAACCTTAAACCCTAAACCTTGAAATCTACATCCCTACCAAATCCATAACAAACCCTAAAACCTAAAATAAATAAAATAAACCAAAACTACAAAAAAATTCTAAAATAAACATAAACCTAAACTAAAAATAAACCTAAAAATAAATCTAAAATAAAAAAAACCTAAACCTAAACCTAAAATAAAATAAACATAAATCTAAGCTGAATTAAAAAACAAAATTGAAAAATTATAAATAAAAAAAACTAACTAAACCTAAACTAAAAATAAACTAAAATAAAACCTATACAAAAGTAAACCTAAAATAAATAAACTAAAATAAATAAAAAATAAAATAAACTTAAATCAAAATAAAATAAATTATAACAATACATAAAATAAACTAAATAACCTAAACTGGGTTTGCTTAATTTAAAATATAAATAAACCCTAAACCCTAAAACTAAACCCTAAACTCTACCTAAACCTAAACCCTAAATCAAACCATAAACCCTAAACCCTAAAACCAAACCCTCCACAAAACTAAACCCAAAATCACAACCAACCTAAAACCTAAACCTAAACCCTATACCTACAACCCTAAACCTAAACCTCAATCTAAACCCTAAACCCTAAATCCCAAGACCCTAAACCCTAAACCCTAAAACCCTAAACACTAAACCCAAACCTAAACATAAACTTAAACATAAACTTGAACCTAAACCCCTCCTCCCCGCCCCCGAGTGCTCTTTTCTCTCTAGCGATTCCTATTTTTGTCTTGGTGTCGCATCCTCGACTAGGGATCTCTGCATTTTTCTCTTCAATTTTTGCAAAATTTTATAGCTTGATCAACATTTGGCTGATTGTGTGATTCTTCATCCTTTATGATGGCTGTGATGAGTTTGATTCTTTTGGCTCCACCTTAAATTTTGGATGCTTCGGCTAGGGTATCCGGCACTTTGGAGATTGGCGGCCCTATTGCATCATCTTCTACTAAATCATTTAAGGAAGCACTCTTTGGTAAGGCTTCTCACTCTATTGAATCGATTAATCTCAATTCAACCTCTTTCCATGGATTGACGGTCGTTATGAGCTTTCATGTGGATGTTAAATTATTGGCAAAACCTTTTAAATTCTCTCTTGTCAAAAAATTTTCTTTATGTGGTCCAAATTTAGATAAGATTGGCACCTTTTGTTTTCATAATCTTAAGCTAACGGGTGCCTTTTAGATTGGTCTTATTAACAATCGACATATTCTGATACAACTTTCTAATGATCTAGATTATTCAAGTATTTTTGCATGTCAATCTTACTTCATCTTTAATTGTCAAATGCGCTTATTGAAGTGGTCACCCCTTTTTGACATTAAGGAGGAATCTCCTATTATCCCTGTGTGGTTATCTCTTCCTAATATGCGCATCCATTTGTTACTCATCATGTGCTTTTTGTTGTTCGGGCTCTTTTTGGTCAGCTTTATAACTCAATTAAGCTACCAGCAATCTCACCCTCTATGGCTATCTAGTGGAAATATACATAATTGAAAATATCTAAGGAAACGGATTGGCTCTAAAAATATGGGTATTTGCAAAAGGTTGAATTGGAGAATCTTCTAGTTTTTGTTTTCATTATAAAATTCATGGCCGATCATTTGAATGTTTTTTTCTCCATCCCCATTTAAAAAAGTGAAATCCTCCCAAAAAAATCTTGCTCTAGTCATAAGGATCCCTACATATGTTCAAAAAATAGCCACCTAAGAATGGTTTAAAGGATTCAATTGAGGTTGATTCATTGAATATCAAAGTTATTCTCTGAACTAGTTTTGGCTCCTACTATTGATATGGCTTCGACTATTTTTTAGAATGGGAAGGATGAATTACCTTTTATCTCTTCTTTAAAGTTGAACATTTCTAATGCAAAGAATAACAAATTTTCAAAATTATTGGATGATGATTCTATTTCCTCGATTCTATCCTACATCTATGTACTTTGATCGATGAAAATGAAGTTTTCAAGGAGGATTTAAATGATGTCGAGCATGTTGAAAATATTTCTGATCTAGATTTAACTTTTTGTGCTTTAAATTGTTCTAAATCATCACCATCTCTCATTTCAAATCTTGATATTCATGTTAATCCTACTTTTCAACTTAATATAGATTTGGAAGAGGGTGAATTTCCCCCTAAACACTTGGAGAAGTCTCTTAAATTGGTGACCAATGTTACTAAATCTTACTGGATGATGATTCTAGAGGAAAAGAAAATGGTTTTCAAACTTATCATGCTAAAAAGAAAAAAGTGTTAAAATTACCCTCCCAAATTGTCCAAAAACACTAGATCATTCGACCTCCCTCCTCTCTCAATTAACCTTTTCACCCCTTTTATTTTTTCTTATGATTAATTTTCTTGTTTGGAATGTTAGAGGATTGGTACCCTCTCTATTCACAATCACATTAGAAATCTTTGTCGCATTCATAATATTTCTTTACCGATTATTTTGGAACGTCTTATTCATGCTAATAAAATAAACCATGTTGCTAGAATGACTAGCTTCAACAAATTTTACTCTAATGTTAGTAATAAGATCTAGTGTTTTTGGAATAATTTCATTGACGTTTCTATTATTGATGATTTTCAATTGGTTGTTAATCCACAAATTTATTATGGTGACTATTATGTTTTGGGCTCTTTTATTTAAGCATGCTATTATAGATCTAGTTGAAATCTCCTTTAGGATAATTTGGGGAATTTTGCTACCTCGGTCAACAAACATTGGTTTGTGGGTGGTGATTTCAATACTAGTCTTTTTTCTTCTGAATGGAGTGGTGATTGCTCTCCCAATGTTCATTACATGGAAGAATTTTTTAAAATGATCCTTGATTGCAATTTGGTTGATATTGGCTTTAAGAGTTCTAATTACACTTGGAAAAGCTCTAGACTTTGGCAAAGGTTGGATAGGATTCTTTTCAATACTCATTGGATTACTCAATGACCTATTTCTTCTATTGATCATTTAAACAAAACCTTTTCTGATCATGCTCCTCTTTTGGTTTCTCTTAAAGATAATTCTAATAGACTTAATAACTCCTCTCCTTTTAGATTCCAGATTATGTGGATTCAGTATATTGATTTCCTTGATGTTGTTAAAAATTGGAAGGACTTTACATCCGATAATTCATTTAGGGGATGAATAGACTTTGGTTTAAACTTAAAGACATAAACAAAATTTGGGTTGGTGGAACAAGCATTATTTTAAAACCTTTAATATTAAAGACATGGACATGTTGGTTTGTGATCTTGAAATCTCTATTATGTGATCCTCCTTATAGATTTGGCTAAAGATAAACTTGTCAATTTTTAAAATATGGAAGAGACTTATTGGTGCCAAAAAGCTTCTAGTAAACATATTACAGATGGTGACAAGAATACTAGGTATTTCCATGCTTTGGTTAACAAAAAGAGATCTTTGAAAATGGTGATTGGATTATGGAAAAAAATGATATTAAGGATTTGGTGATTGATTACTTTAGAAATATGCTTAATAAAAATTACCCTTATCAAGCAATTTCCAAATTGTACTTGATTCCTTCTATTATTAATAATGATGATAATGATTTGTTTACCATCGTGCCTAATGAAGATGAAAATTTTAAATTCCTTAATAGCATGAATTTTGATTTTGTTGCTGGTCCGGTGGGTTTCACTACTCAATTTTTTTAGAAATGCTGGTTTATCATTAGAAATGATTTGATTGAGGCAGTGATTGATTTTTTTAATGCTAATCCTTTTCCCAGATATTTTTCTATTACTTCAATTATTCTCATACCTAAAAAGGATAACCCAGACTTTTGGAGTGATTTTAGACCTATTAGTCTTTGCACCTTTTTCAATAAACTGATTTCCAAAATCCTTACAAATAGACTTAGTCCTTTACTTAATAGAATTATCTCTCTATACCAAACTGGTTTTGTTAGGGGTAGATATATTTTTGACAATATTTTACTTTCCCAAGAATTAATTCATGATCTTGTTGCCAAGACTAGAGGGGGCAACATTCTTTTCAAAATAGATATTACCAAAGCATTTAATAACATCTCTTGTGATTTCCTTTTTCATATTCTAAAATTATTTTGGTTTTCTAGAAACTTAACTCCTCTTATTGAAAATTGTATTAATAATTTCTAGTTTTTTATTTTTCTTAAATGAGAAGCCTTGGGTTTCTTTCCCTCTTTCCATGGCTTCAGACAAGGGGATCCTTATCTCGACTTTATTATTATTGAGTACTTATCTAGGAGCATCAATGATTTATTCTTAAAAAATCCTAGTATGTACTATAGAACTATTGGTGGTCTCTATTTTTTCCCTAAGTTTTCTTAGATGATTTCATTATTTTTTTTGCAATGCTCATCACATCAAGCATCTTAAGAATTTTTTAAATAAATTTGGTAGAAAGTGGCCTTTCATTCAATGATAATAAAAGCTATTTTATCACATCCTCTAGTATCTCCAATAATAAAATCAATCAAATCCTTCATATCACAAATTTTAAACATCAATGCTTACCTCTTAAGTACTTGGGTGCTCTAGTCTTTAAAGGCCTGAAACATTCTCATATTTTTGATGAGTTAATTCAAAAAATTACAAATAAAATATCTATTTGGGAATTCCATTTACTATCCTTTGGTAGTTGGCTCGCTATCCTTAATGCACTTTCAACTCTATGCCTTTCTACTTGATTCAAACTATTATTCCCACTAATGCTACTCTTATTAGAATTGATCGTTTGCTTAACAAATTTTTTTGGGGTTCTAATAATTCTATCAAAAGAATGCATTGGACATCTTGGCATAAATATTGTGGTCCTTTGGGTGATGGAGCTCTTGGTTGCAAACCTATTCGTGAAGCTATCATTGCTTTCTCTCATAAACTCTGGTGGAATTTTAGAAAGAATATTGTCAAGGAAAACACCCTCTTAACTATGCTTATAAAGTTGGTGACTCTCCGACTTGGAAAAGGCTTTGTTATATTAAATGGGTTGCTGGATCATTAATATCTTGGGGTATCCAGTCAGGTTCTTCATTCTTTTGGCAAGACAATTTGATTGGCAATGGTTCAATTGACACCCAATTATATACCCACTATACTACTACTATCAAAGTTAATTCTTTTTGGCTCAATAACAATAGAAATTAAAATAAACTTGAGAACTATATCTGTATTTCTCTTTTGACAACTTTAGAAATATTCCATTATTTTAAAACTAATCAAATTCTTTTAAACTTTCTCATAATGGTGATTTTGTTCTTAAAAGGGTTATGAACTTTATTAGAGATAAACAACGCCCTTGTAATGTTTTATTAAAATTTGGAACAATATCATTCCCATTTCTTATTCAATTTTAGCTTGGAGGATTTTGAATAACTATATTCCTTTGGACTCTTGCTATGGACTAAAGGGTTTTATTTACCTTCAAAGTGATATTGTTGCTTTCATATTGAAAATGTAAATCATGTCTTTTGAAATGGTGATATTGCTTCAAAATTATGGTTTTGGAATGATGATTTATTTAATTCCAACTATTTTCATGGTTTCATTTCTTTATATCAACTTCTTGAAGCTATTTTAAAAACACTATGAAAGGTCATATAAAAGTTTTAATTGCTATTACCCTTATCTGGTTCATCTGAATGGATAGAAATGATGCTAAATATCATGGTATTCCTATGAAACATAAAAAGATCGTGGATAGAACTAAAGAAAAAAATCATGCTCTTTTTAATGCCAAATAATTGGGTATTAGTCTAGCTGATCTTGACTCTCATAAAGGTGCTAGAATTATCCATAGGATCAAACCTACTGATAATGTGATTAAAGTTAATACTGATGGTTACATTTGCTTCCATTAAACATGGTTTGTGGTATCCTTAGGAATATAAAGGTGACATCGTGCTTTTCCTACCCTCTCAAAGCCTGATCTATTCTCTTTGCTGAGCTTATGGCTGTTAATAAAGCAATTGAAATTTGTTTGAATGGAGGTTTCCTCAACATCTGGATTGAAGTTGATGCTCTCTTGCTTCTTGATTTCCTTAATTCTAATAGAAATGGGGATGCTAAATTATTTTATCTTCTTGATCATACAAAAATTTTGCTTTCTCAAGTTTATTTTAAAATTTCCCACATCTTTTGTCAAGGTAATGCTTGTGATGATTATTTAGCTAATTTTGGTGCCACCTTGATTGAGTGAACTTTATTTAACAACCAAACTTTCCTTAAATTATTAAGAGGTTGAGTTAATCCGGATAATACTGGATTGCCTTATCTCAGATTATAAATTCTTATATTGGTTTTATCGTTATTTTTTAATGATCTTTTATTTTTGTTTTGGCCTTGTTAAACCCTCTTTGGGTTGGGTGAACTTCTAATTTTACCTCTTTGGGGTTTTGTTTTTCAACTCTTGTTTTTATTTTGGCGTGGTTGTTGCTCCCTGATAATTTTTGTTAGTGCAACTTGGGGTGTGGTTTTTTCATCTTGGTGGTTGCTAATTGTCTAGCTGGGATTTTACCAACTTTATCCCTTGGCTGTTTCCCATTTCCTTTTTTTGGGTTGCGGCTTTGGCAGCTGTAGGAATTTCTTTTCGTATGGTTTTTGCCTCTTTTTTGGCCTACCTCCAAACCTATTATATCTATTGCTATAATGGTTGATTATGTGGCTTGGTTGGCAAACTAGGTTGGCTGACAATTTTTGCTGGTTGGGTTGGCAGGATGGTTGTTCTATGTGATTTATCTCTAGCTTGATTTTAACATGGTGGAGGTGGCTGGGAAACTGTTATTTGCTCTATTTTGTTGACTAGGGGTTGGTGGTTGGTTTGATTATTTCTATTTGGATTCTTTTGGTTATGTGTTGGACCTCCTCCTGTACTACTGTGGCTTTGGGTTTGGGTATTGTTCTGAAATGGTGGTTTGACGGCTGCTATATGACTATTATTGGGCCTTGGCTGGTGGTGGCTGGGTTAGGTCCCTTTCTTGCTGCTATTTTTGTTTTATAGCTTGTTATTTATCTAATTGGGCTCTATATCTTTCTGTCGCTGGCTAGTTTTTCTACCTTTATGGATTGGTTTTTTCTTTGCCTTAATTGGGTTTGGAGGCTGTTGTGTTTCTCTACTACTTTCTGGGCTATTTTGGATATTTTTGGCTTGATGACAACTATTGGTCTTAATACTAATGTATTTTATTTTGATGACTTGGATCTTCTCACGTTGAGGTGGTTGGCTAGGAGGATTTGTTGGATGGCTAGTTGGACTAATTGTTTTGGTTTGTTGGGAGTTGGAGGGCTTGCTTTGGCTATTTTTCCTACTCCTTTTGGTATTTCGGGAACCTGGTTGTCTTTCAATGTTCGGTTTCCCCACTGGTTTCACCTCTCTTGACTACAGCAGAACACCATTTTCTTGCTTGAATGGCAGCCTTGCTCCCCACCCCTCTTTCTATTAGGGTGGGTTTTTCTATTTGGTGGATGTAGGATTTGAGCACTTAAGGTTTTCCTTTTTGCTCTTGTGTTGTCTCTTTTTAGTGTTGTCACCCATGTCATGATGCTTGCTCCTCTTGAATTGGTTATTCCATTTTGGTGGAGGCTCTGGTGGTGCTCATCTTGTTTCTACTATCCATGCTTGCCTAGTTGTCTTATTAAGCTTGATTATTCTGGTGGCTTGGTGCTTGGTGTTGTATTTGCTATTTTGAGGATTTTGTAGGCTTGGTGGAGGACCGTCTTTGGATAATGTGTGAAATGAGGTATTATGGAAATGATGGCCTTAATGTTTCTCACTCTTTCTTCTTTTTTTTAGGTATATGTAATTGTAACCCTTCTCCACGAAGTTTGGATGCTTACATATAATGTTGCTCGTTGAGATGATTGTAACTAGCCTCGAGCTTTTCTTTATTTTACTCCTTTTATTTCTCTTACTCTTTATGATTAATTGTATTCATTCTTCCAAATGTATGTTGCATTTCTTTTACAAGCTAGAAGATTCTTTCAGTGGATCTTCGCATCAAGAACAGATAGTTACTTGCTTGGATTTTCATTTGTTGTTTATTTGGATATTTTTTTTTGCTTTCTTTACTTTATTATTGTAGTAGTTACAAGGTTTATCTATTTAGGACATATTCTAGCTCTTTGAGCATTAGTATAGATATTTACTCCCTTTAAGGACTTTGTACCTTTTCTTTGGGCAATAAAAATTCCCTAATTTTCTTTTTAAAAAAAAACTAACCTTAAACCCTAAACCCTAAACCCCAAACCCTAATCCCTAAACCCTAAAAACCTACAAACTTAAACCTAAAATAAATAAAACCTAAAAATAAAATAAATAAATAAACCAAAACCTAAATAAAATAAAAAAGTAAAGTAAAATAAATACCTAAACTAAAACATCAACTTAAACCTAAACCTAAACCTAAAATAAAATAAAATAAAAAATAAAAGACTAAACCAAAATAAAATAAATAAAAATCTAAAGTTAAATAAAAATAAAATAAACTAAAAATAAAAATCCTAAATAAAATAAAAACTAAAAATAAAACAAACCTAAAATAAAATAAAATAAAAACTAAATAAAAATCTAAATCTAAAAAAAAACCTAAAAATAAATATGAAATAAAACATAAACCCTAAACTTAAAAAAAACCTAAACCTAAAATAAACAAAATAAAATAAACTTAAACCTAAACTAAAATAAATAAAATCTAAACCTAAACCTAAAATAAACTAAACCTAAATCCTAAATTAAATAAAATAAAATAAACTAAAATAAACATAAAATAAACTAAACTAATCCTAAACTAATTAAAATAAAATAAACTAAAAATAAACCTAAACCTAATCTAAAAAATATAACCTGAAAATAAAAATAAAATAAAAACATAAAACATAAACCAAAAAAAATAAAATAAGAACCTAAACTTAAACCTAAAAATAAAAAAATAAAACCTAAACCTAAAAAATAAATAAAAATAAAAAATAAATAAAATAAACATAAACCTAAACCTAAACCTAAAAAATGAACTAATATAAAAAACCAAAACTAAAATAAATAAACCTAAAATGAATAAACTAGTAAAAAATAAAAAAAATAAACATAAAAAAACTAAGATAAATAAAATTAAACTAAATGCATCTAAATTTGGTGACTAAATCTAAAAATTCTAAACCCTAATCACTAATCTAAATCTGAAGCCTAAAGCTTAAACCCAAATCTAAAACTCACAAATCCTGAGCCCCAAACCCTGAAACCACAAAACTCCCAAAGCTGAAAACCCAAACCAAATAAAAGCTAAAAACCTAGGCTAAATGATACCTAAATAAAATAAATAAATAAACCTAAACCTAAATAAATAAAAGATAAAGATAAATAAAAAAAAATAAAATAAACTAATCAAAAATAAAATAAGATAAATTAAACTAAAAGATATAAATAAACCTAAATAAATAGACTAAAGATAAGATAAAAAATAAAACCTAAGATAGATAAAGAAACCTAACTACTGAGCCTAAACCTGCTTGTTTGATTTTCTAAAAAAATGACTAACCCCATCATGGGCCACTGGGCCCAGGCAACTAGGCCAGGCCTGGGCCTGAGCCCCAGGCCACTGGGCTTGAGCCACTGGGACCCTGAGCCGTGCCTGGAGTCCTGGAGTCTGGCCACAGGCCCTGGGCCCAGGCCACTGGCTAAACCTAGATCCTGAGCCACAGGCCCTGAGCCAGCCCCAGGCCTGAAACTACAGCCATGGGCTCTGGGCCTGGGCTGACCTGAGGCCACTGGGCCATAGGCTCTGGGCCACTGGGCCACTGGGCCCCAACTGGGCCTCTCCTGGGCTGATGACCACTCCTGGGCTAATAGGCCACTAAACTGGGCCTGGCACTGAGCCACACCACCAGGCCACAGCCTAAACTGAGTCTGAGCCCTGGGCCTGGCCACAGATCCTGGGCCACTGACACCAGGCTGAGTTATGGGCCATGGGCCAGAACTAACTGACCTGGGCCACTGGGGTTGACCAGGCTGCCACTGAGCCACACAAACCACAGGCCCCTGGCCTGCTGGCCCACACTAGGCCTAGGCCTGAAGCCACAAATCCTAGATCCACAGATAAAACTGAGATAAACCCACAAGCTATAAAACCTGAAACTAGCTAAATAAAACAAAAATAAAATAAATAAATAAAATCTAAATAAATAAAAGATAAGATAAAATAAACATACTAAACTTAAACTAAACCAAAATAAAATAAAATAAAAAATAAAATTAATAAAATAAAACTTAAACTAAATTAAAAATAAAATAAACCTAAGAAAAAAATAAAATAAAACTAAATGTAAAATAAAATAAAATAAACAAAAATAAAACTAAATAAAACCTCAACCTAAAATATAAACCCAAAAGGCTTTAAATAAAAATAAAATCAAAACCCTAAACTAAAAAATCTAAACCTAAACTAAATAAAATAATAAACTAAAATAAATAAACCTAAAATGAAATAAACTAAAATAAATAAAACCCAAACCTAAACCTAATTAAAGTAAACCTAAATAAACCTAAACCTAAAATAAAATAAATAAACTAAAATAAACCTAAACCTAAACTAAAAAAAAACCTAAAATAAACTTAAAATAAACCTAAACTTAAACCTTAAAAAATAAAACCTAATCTAAATAAATATAAAAAAACTTAAACCTAAAATAAATAAAATAAACTCACTAAAAAAAATAAAACTAACCTAAAATAACTAAGATAAACTTAAACTAATATAAATAAACTAAACTAAATAAAAATAAAATACAATATGTTAATAATAAATAAACTAAATGACAACATGTGGTTTGTAATTAAACTGACCCTAAATCCTACAATACCCTAAATCTTAGGCCTGAGCCACCCTGATCACTAGGCCCTGAGCACCTGAAGGCCACAAGCCAAAGATCATGAGCTGATCACTGAGCCATAAACCACAAATTATGACCCAAACTACAAGCTATGAGCCCAAAACTCTAGGCCACTGAGCCCTAAACTCTGAGCCCAGGCCCAGATCCTAGGCCTGACCTAAACACAGATCTTAACCACCCCCAGACCACTAAAACACTGACCTGGGCCACTGAGCCACAAAAACAAAACTGAGCTGAGCCCAAAAAAGATAAGATAAATAATAACTATTAAATAAACTAGAGCCAAACTAAACTGACCTAGGCTATAATAAGATAAATTAAATAATAAAATAACTAAATGTAAATGATAAATACCTAAACTAGGCTAAAGATAAAATAAACCTGGAATAAAAATTGATTAAATTAAAATAAAGATAAAATATAATAGGCCAAGATAAAATAAACTAAATAAAATACATACTATTGTGGGTTTGCTTTATATAAAAAATGCTAGGCCACACCCCACCCTATTCTGAGCTGGGCCAACCCAGGCCACTGAACCCCATTAATCTGAGTCTGAAGGCCTTGGGCCCTAGGCCACAATCCAAACCACTGAAGGCCACTAACAAGCCAAAACAGGCCACTAGAGGCCACTGATCCCTGAGCCTGAATCCTGGGCCTGAGCCCTGCCTCAGGCATTTGAAATACTGCCTGACCCACTGGGCCCCACTGACCCTGATCTGACCAGACCTGGGCCTGAACTGAAAACTGAGCTAACTGAAGCCTGAGCAGCCAGGCCACCCAACCAGCCCTGAAGGCCCTGGGCTGACCAGGCCACAACTGGGCCAAGCCCCAGGCCAGACCTGACCTGAAAATGGGCCCTGCCCTAAACAGGCCCAAACCTAGATCCACAAGGCCAAAAGGCCACTGGGCCACAGGCTGATCTGAGGCCCTGAGCCCTAAACTAAACCCTGGCCTGAGCTGACCCACAGGCCCTGGGCCACTGGGCCACTGAGCCTAGACCTAACTCTGAAAGGCCACACCTGAAACTAGACCCAAACAGAAAACTGGGCTAAAACTAAACCCCACTAAAACCTAAAAACCTAAAACTAAAATAAAAAAAAAAAAATAAAATAAAACCTAAACCTAAATAAATGAGTAAATAAAAAATAAAACCTAAACTAAAAAATAAACCTAAAAATAAAATAAAATAAAATATTAAAATATAAAATAAAATAAAGAAAAAAACATAAACTATAAATAAATAAATGAATAAAATCTTAGATTAAAAAAATGTAAATTAAAAATAAAATAAACTTAAAATAAAATAAAATAAAAACTAAATAAAAACCTAAACCTAAAATATAAACCTAAAAATAAAACCTAAAAATAAATACATAAAACCTAAATCTTAAACTAAAAAAAAAACTAATCCTAAACTAAATAAAATAAAATAAACTAAAATAAATAAACTAAGATAAAATAAATAAAACTAAACCTACTAAAACTAAATAAAATAAAATAAATAAACTAAAAATAAACTAAACCTAACTAAAAATAAAACCTAAAAATAAACCTAAAATAAAAACATAAAACCTCAACCTACAAAAATAAAATTAAAACCTAAACCTAATCTTAAAAATAAAAAATAAAACCTAAACCTAAAAATAAAATAAAATAAAAGATTAAAAAATAAACATAAACCTAAAATAATAAATAATAAACTAAAATAAAACCTAAACAAAAATAAATAAATCTAAAATAAATAAACTAACCTAAAATAATTAAAAATAAACTTAAATAAAATAAAATAAACTAAATAATAAATAAAATAAACTAAATAAAAAATAAACTAACTGTATACTTAATTTAAAATTAAAATCAAAACCCTAAATCCACTCTGAGCCTAAACCCAAACACTAAACCTAACCCAGAAACCTGCACCTGCTACAAATCCACAGACCTGAGCCCTAAAACCCAAAAAACCCAAAATCTAAAACACTAGGCCAGCCTGACCTAAAGGCCACATGCCTTAAACCTGAGCCCACAAATCCTAAACCCTGAGCCCCCAAACCATGACCATAAACCCTAAACCCTAATCTAACCTAAAATCCTAAACCACAAAATAAAACTAGCTGAGCCAAGGCCATGGGCCTTGGCCCACTGACCTAAACAAGACCATAAATAAGCCTAACCATGAGCCATGACCACAAAGATACTAAACAAGATAAGACCTAAAATAAATATATAAACCTAAATAAAATAAAGATAAAATAAACTAGATAAATACTAAAGATAAAATAAAATAAGATAAATAAATAAGATATAAAAACTAAATAGCTAAATAAAAGCGTCGGTTTGCTTGATTAAACTTAAAATAATGCATGGGTTATTTGATTTTAAAAATTAAACCTTAAATAAAACAAAGTGGATGATATAGCCTAGGCCATGAGCCCAGACCACAACCCAGGCCTGCAACCTGAGTCTGACCCACAGGCTGGGCTAGGACCTGAGCCACCAGCCCTGAGCCACCCAACCCTGACCCTAGGCAGGCCCTAGGCCTGGACCCTGGGCCTGACCCTGACACAGCCCAAAACTGGCCAGGCCCTGAGCCACCACTAAAACCTGAGCTGAGCAGATCCTGGGCCCTGAGCCATGGGCAAAATACCAGGCCCAGGCATAAGGCTAACCTGGGATAAAGGCTTAGATTTAACTGAGGTAAGACAAATAAAGGCTTAGATGATAAAGACTAGATAAGATGGGCTAAGACCTGGAGTGAGTTTTCTTGGTTAAAACTTGAGCCCTAGGCCCAACTGACCTAAACAGGCCCTGGGCCCTGGGCCCAAGATGGAGTCTAGGTGACCACTGAGCCCATGGCTGAAGGCCTGAGCCTGACCTGCCACTGGGCCTGATAGGCCTGAACTAAGGCCATGACCCTGAGATCACTGACTAAAGCTAAACTGAGCCCTGGGCCACTGAGCCTTGACAGGCCAGGAGTAACTGGGCCCTGGCCTGAGTTGGCCAGGCCTGAGGCCACTGACAGATGTTGGGCCACAGGCCTGAGCCCAAAACTGGGCCTGGGCCCATGAGGCAGCCACTGGGCCCAGGATGCCCTAGGCCACAGGCTGTGGGCCCTGGGAGCCCTGGCACTGAGCTGACCTGGGCCACTGAAAGACCCAGGCTAAGATCTAATGAGCCCAAGACCCCACAGGCTGGGCCCTGGGCCTGAAACCCCAGATAGCCACCAGGCACCTGGGAGATCTAGAGGCCCTGGGCTCTAGATCATGAGGCCCTAGGCCCTGGGCCCTACCAGAGCTTGAGGCCTGACTGGGCTAAATAGATAATAAAATAAACTAAACTAAAGATAAAAGATAAAATAAAATAAAACTAAACCTAAAATAAAATAAATAAAATATAAATAAAAATAAAGAACCTATAAGCAAATAAAAGAATAAAAATATAATAACTAAATAATAAAATAAAATAAACTAAAATAAATAAATAAATAAAACTTAAAAAAACCTAAAAAAAGTAATGAACCTAAACTAAAAAATAAAATAAAATAAAAACAAAATAAAATAAACTAAATAAACTAAAATAAATAAAATCTAAATAACCTTAACTAAATAAAATAACCTAAACCTAAGAATGGGTAGAAAATACTAAATATCACCATCAAAGTCTAGATTGAAGCTAAAACTATTATCAATGGTGGGATCTAAACTCTATATGGAGGTTGGTAATACAATGGAGGTAACGATGGATTTAAACCATGGTTAGCCAAAATATGATGATCTGCTACTAAGGCCATGGTTATGGGAACTAAAAAAAATAGATAAATCTCACCTATGGAGCTGTCTATATAAATGGACTTAAGCCAAAGCTCATAAATATCATAATAGCATAAAACTTGGTGATATTTGAATATGAAACCAGGCTTGCTCTATAAAAAGATCTTAACTGAGCCTAAACCTACTGGTTTGCTTAACAAAGACTAATATCCACTAAACCCACCTACTACCACTCCTGACTACAGGCCCAAACTGGGCTAAACCCTGGGCAATCTAAAACCATCCTGAGCCCAAAACCACTGACCCCAGGCCTGAGCCCAGGCTGAGCCCAAGGCAAGCTACTGGGCCCAGGCCAAGGCCCAGGCTGAGCCCTGACCAAGGCCTAAACTGAGCCCTAAATCTGACCTGAGCCTGGCCTGGGCCCACAAAGACCTCTGGGCCTGAGCCATAAGATCATGAGCCTGAGCACTGAGCCTGGCCCTAAAGTAAAGATCTGAGCCAAAACTAAGTAAACCTTAAATATAAATAGGCATATAAGAATAAAATAAAATAATGACAAAACTAAAACATAGGCCTAGGCCCTAAAGAGAATATAATATAATAAAACTAGATTAAAAATAATAAACCTGCCCTGTAACAATAAAACCTAAAAGAAAACTAAACCTAAAATAAAATAATGACATAAAATAAAATAAAATAAAACTAAATAAAACCTAACAAAATGACCTAAATAGATTTAAAATAAATATGATGAACTAAACTAAATAAAATAAAATAAAATGAAATAAAAAAATAAACTAAAAAATAAATAAAATAAACTTAGGCCAAACCTACTCAAAACCTAAACCAAATAAATAAAATATAAAATAAAAAATAAACCTAAAACTAAAAAATAAATCTAAAAATAACCTAAAAAAATAAAAATAAAATAAAAAATAACCTAAATAAATAAAAATAAAATTAAAAATAAAATAATAAAACTAAACTAAAATTAAAATAAACTAAACTAAAAAGATAAACTAAAATAAATAAAATAAAAATAAAATAAAAAAATAAACCTAAATAAAATAGATAAAATAAACTAAATAAAAAAGATAAAACTAAATAAACCTAAACTAATAAAAAAATACCAAAACTAAAATAAACCCAAAACTAAAACCTAAACCTAAACCTAAAACCACAAATAAATAAACTATAAAACCTAAACCTAAACTAACCTAAACCTAAAATAAATCCCAAATATAAACTAAATCTAAAGTAACAAAAAATTTAAAAACTAAAACCACGAAACTAATTAACCTAAGCAGAATGGAGAACCTTGGCGGGAAAATCACCATTAACCACATATCTAGATGGGGTGGAGTGAAGCGGCATTATCATAGTGGTGGTGGGGATCTAGAGGTGTTGGTGGATGGAGGTGGTGAGGCGGTGGTTACTATGGAGGCCAAAAGCAATGGAGGTTATACTGGTGGTGGAGGAGAGATCGAATATGATGGTGGATCTACTCGAGAGGCAGGTCATTATGATGGGCGATAAATTATAGAATGGTGATCGATCTGCTTATGGAACTATGTCTTTATAGTGAGATGGTTCTTATCTAGGGTTTTTATTTGCTATATGGTGCTCATTTTTTGGTCTGTCTTGTGTCATAAAACTTGTTATGGTTGATGAAATCAAAAGAAGAAATCTTGAATATTTGTTCTCATTAAAAAAAAAACTTATAAACCCTAAACCTACTAAACTTAATTTAAACCCTAAAAATAAACCCTAAAACCAAAAACCTACCTATAAAACCACAAACCCTAAAACTTAAACCACAACTAAAAACCTGATCTACCAGAAACCTAACCTACACCAAACCCCTGCCCTAACCTAACTAAACCCACAAAATTCTAAACCTAAACTATCCCAAAAAACCCTAGGCAACCATAAAACCCTAAACCACAAAATCTGACAAATACTAAACTGACCCTAGGCTGATCTAAAAACCCAAAAATACTAAACTAAATAAATGACCCTAAATGAGCCTAAAATACCCTAAACTAAATGGTGAATACCATGACCCTAACTGAGCCTACAAAAATAAATAAACCTAATTATAAATAAAACCAAAATAAAATAGACCTACTATAAAATAAAATAAAAAACCAATAAAAGAAATACCAAACCTAAAATAAAATAAATAAAAAAATAAAATATAAATAAATAAAAACCTTAAAAAAAATAAAATAAATATAAAAAACTAAATAAACTAAATAAAATAAATAAAATAAATAAAATAAAATAAAAACTAAATAACCTAAATAAAACCTAAAAATAAAATAAAAATAAACTAACCTAAAATAAATAATAAAATAAATAAACAAACCTAAACTAAATATAAACAAACCTAAAATAAATAAAATAAACTTAAAATAAAATAAACTAAACAAAATAAAATAAAATAAATAAAATAAAAAACTAAACTATAAAATAAAAACCAAAATAAACCTAATAAAAAAATAAAACCTAAACTAAAAGAAAATAAAACCTAAACTTAATAAAAATAAAATAAACCTAAATAAATAAATAAAATAAATTTTAACTAAAATAAACCTAAACTAAAATAAATTAAAATAAAACCTAAACTAAATAAATAAAAAAATAATTAAACTAAAAAAATAAAACCTAAAAATTTAAAAAAAATAAAATAAATAAAATAAAATAAACTAAATCATAAATGAGCCTACCGGTTTGCTTAATTAAACTACCCTAGGCTACCACACAAACAGACCCACAACTGACCACTGTGCCTAAATGGTGAGCCCTAGACCCAATCTTAAAACCTGAAGCCAACTGTAATCTGGAGACAACTGAGCCTGAGCCACACAAACCCTAGTAAACTAGGAAAACTGGCCACTATAAAACCTGATCCTAGGTGCCCCAGACCTGAACCTAGCCATAGGTGATGAGTGGTGATCACTGGTGGTGAAGTAGAGAATGGGGCATGGTGAGACATATCCAGATGGGTCTGATCTGGTGGAGGCTGAGAGGGTGGTGATCTGAACAAATCCCAATGAAAACCCAAGCCTAAAAGCTAACTTGATCCTACCAGACCACACTGACCTATCTGTAACCTAAACTAAACCCTAAACCCTAATTCTGACCTTGACCCTAAACTAAACCTTGCACTGAGCCTTAGGCCACAAAACTAACCACTGTCCCAGGCACAAACCACACACCTAAACCCAAAACTGAGCCCTGACCTAAAATCCAAAGCACAACCTAAAGCCCACAACATTAAACCTAAACCATTAAACCAGGCCCTAAACCTGAAATAAACCATAACCTGACCTAGGCCACTAAACTCTGACACCAGGCCACACAAACCCTAAAACAAACCTATTCTAAATAAACCAAAACAAAATGATGGAAACACTAAACTAAATAAAAAATAAAATATAAAAGACCAAAACTAAAAACTAAACCAAAACCTAAAATAAAATAAGATAAAAAAATAAAAATAAACTAAAATAAATAAAACCTAAACTAAAATAAAATAAAATAAACCTAAAATAAAAAACTGTAAATAAAATAAAATGTAAAATAAAATAAAATAAACATAAAATAAAATAAAATAAAAACTAAATAAAACTAATCTTAAAAAAAAAAATAAAACTAAGTGAGATAAAAAAAAATAAAAAAACTAAAAAAAATACTAAATAAAAAAAATAAAATAAACTTAAACCTAAACTAAAATAATAAAATAAACCTAAATAAATAAATAAACCTAAACCTAAAATAAAATAAACCTAAACCAAAACAAAATAAAATAAAATAAACTAAAATAAACCTAAACTTAAATAAAATAAAACAAAAAAAAATAAACCTAAAATAAAACATAAAACCTAAAACCTAAAAGAAAATAAAACCTAAACTTAATCAAAAATAAATAAACCTACCAAATAATAAATAAATTACTAAAAAACCTAAACTAAAATAAATTAAAATAAAACCTCTAAATAAATAAATAATATAAACTAATAAATAAAATTAAAAAATTTAAAAATAAATAAACTCAATAATAAAATAAACTAAATCACTAAATAAACCTACCGGTTTAGAAACTAAACCTAAATTCTAAACCCTAAACTCTAAACCTAAACCACCCTACTAACCCCAAACCACACCCTAAACCTGGCCCAACCCTACCCTAAACCTACAACCTAAAACCTACTACCACAACCCTAAATCACATAAACCCTCAAACTCTAAACCCAAACCTCTCCCAAACCACCCCAAACCCCACCACACCTAAACCAACCCTAAACCCTAAACTCACCCTAAACCGTAAGCCTTAAGAATGGGCATGAACCTTGATGGTAGAAACATCACCATCAACTAGGCTCAGTCTAGATCTGGCGGTGGAGGTGAAGGTAGTGGCCACGATTATCACAGTGGTGGTGGGGTATCTGAAGGTGCTGGTGGACTTGGAGGTGGTGGTCAGAGCAGTGGTGGTTATGAAGGTAAGAAGAGCGATGGAGGTTATAGCTGTGTTGGTGGTGGAGGGAGAGATTGAGTATATGATGGAAGATCTCGCTATTCGAGAGAGAGGGGTGGTTTTGATGGGAGCTGAAGAAATTGAAGAATAGTCATCCGATCTATTGCTTATGGAAATGTGTCTTTTAGAGATGGTTCTACTTATCTAAAGTTTTTTTTTATTTGCTTTATGGTGCTCTTTTTTTGATCTATGTCATCGATGTCTTAGAAAACTTGGGGTGCTACTTGGTTGATGAAATTAAAGAAGAAATGTTGAATCTAAATTTTCTCTATTAAAAAAACCTTAAACCCTAAACTCATCTTAAACCATAAACCTAAAACTAAAACCCCCTAAACCTTACCCACAAAATCCCAAACCATAAACACTAAACCATAAACCTAAACCCAAAACCCTAAAACCAAAACCTACCACTAAACCCTAACCCCACCTTAAACCATCCATAAAACCCTACTACCCCTAAATCAACCCTAAACCACAACCTTAAACCCACAAACCCCAATACCCTAAACCCTACTAACCTACCCCAAACCCTAAACTAAATCACCCTAAACCCTAAACCACCCTAAACCTTGAATAAAGATGTCATTGGGGTAGATCTAAAGAATGACCTAATCATAGTTATGCAGTTAAAGAAAACTTCAAGAGACTTTCCTTGACTATTAGAGATTTGAATTCCTAAACCTAACTATCTCATATTATAATACAATATATTATAGTATAATCTAGCATCATATATTTTAGCATGTAGTGATGTGTTTTTGGATGTTAATAAATGTTTAGAAATGTTTTAGTATATTATGGTATTGTGCCGTATAGTCTATTCTAATATAAATCATAAAAAGATTGATTTAATAAATCAAATGATGAAATTTGTTAAATTTGAAGTGGGAATTAGGTTGTAGTATCAAAGGTGTTCTACGCCACTTGTAGTCTAAAAGTAAGATTTTATATTCTAAATAAATATTATATGTTGTAGCATAGTATAACATCATATATCATAATATATTATTCTTCACATTTTAAATTCTTTTTAGTATTATACAATCATGCTGAGCCTACACTAGCATTATTTATAAAAATGTTGATTTAGACTTTAAAATGGTAATTTGGCCAAATTCATAATTGGTAAACATGGCATCATAATATATTATTTCAATTTAAAATATGTAAGTGATACGACTAAAATATATAGTTTTTTATTATTTAGACTAATTTTATGATATTTTATCTTAAGAAATCCCTTGTGATTTGATATGCAATATAATATAATATAATATAATATGTTATAGTGTATTATGATATAGGATGCCATAACATAGTGTAGCATCATGCATTATAGCATACTATTGTGTATTACTACTTGTTGTTTAGCATATTTTAGTTTGTTATAGTATGATGTAGTAGAGTTTGTACTGGTATAATTCATAAAAATACTGATTTATATGAGATGATGGGATTTGGCCAAATTTGGTAAGTTTAGGGAACAACATTGGTGCTATGGTGGTCATTTAATCAAAAGAAGAATTTTGTATCCAAAATAAATGTTCATTTTTCAACCATATTTTATACATTTTTTGCTTATCATTTTAAGGTGTAATGTAAGATAATATATTATATGAAAGCGTATTAAAATATAATGTACATAACTATATAACCTCACATATATATGAATATGGTGGTGTTTTATTAAATGTTATGATACATTTTAGTATGTTTTACTTTTGTTATAATAAGTTGGGTCAAAACTCACAAAAATTTTTATTTGAAAGTTGAGATGGAAGAATTTTCCCAAATTCATGGCAATCACCAAGAAGCATCACCAAAATTATGCTATTTTGTACCATTTCTAATAAAATAATAATAATTTTACATCCAAAATGAACATTATTCATATTTTGAGAAAATTTTGTTATTTGTTCCTTTTAAGTGATTCTAATGAGGTGTAATGTTACAATATATTATATTATAGCAAATTATAATATAACATCATATATTATAATGTAATATAATGTGTTAATTCACATTATAATATGTTTACATGATATTGTATAGTTAGTTTGAGCTTGCACCATCATAAATCAGAAAATGTTGATTACAATGTTAAGATGATGTAATTTGAACAAATACATTATTAGGCTTTTGGTTGAAGTATTAAAGGTGTGTATAAAAGAAGAAATAGAATTTGATGATAATTCCATGTCAAGGACATGGAGGGAGATCCATTAGGGGATCACACATACATTAGACATGACATGTGAGGGTCATGTGAGGCATAGAAGAAAAAAAATCTCTTTGGGGATAAGGTTTGAATTTGATTTAATATGATTTATGGAAAGAAAATCTACTAGGGATAAGAATCTATAATCCAGGGATTAAGATGAATTGACTTTAATTTGTTAGTCTTAATTGATAGAGGCATATCTATGAGATATGGGCTCGAGTCTCTGGGATAGTATATGAACCTTCCAGGGAAGTAGGTTACTATCCCACAATTGGGATTTGAGTTTGATTTCATAGATTTGTTTAGGGATGTATCCAGGAATAAGTGTTTGGTTGGATTTTTTTAATTTAGACTCTTAGGGAGTTGGTTTAATTTGGCACTAGAGGTTGGTTTTGAATTTGATTTGTTTGCTTGACTTGTTTACATATGATTTGGGGCTCCGGGAGAAGGTTGTGATTTAACTCCAGAAAATCATTGGGTTTTATTTAATGAGTTAATGTATGGACCTATCGATGTGTGGTGAACCCAGAGAAGGGGCTATATTGACCTAACTTCGGGTTTACAAATCCAAAGGGATAGTCTACCTATGGGGTAGAGCTAGCCAACCTATGGGGTTGCCTTTTCGATGTGCAATGTATGCTAGGAAGAGGCATATCACTTACATCTTCCAAAGTGAGGAACAATCCTTGTAGTGACTGTTGGATGCACAAATCAACTGAGGGGATGAGTGAATGTCATTGGGACTTCAACTCAAAGTAGTCGAGAATTATTTTCTTCATTTCATGTGATTTGATATGGTTTTATTTGGTTTAGTTTGATTTCAAATTGAGGGCATATCCACTAGGGATGTGAGCTTGGTCAAATTTAATAGATTTAATTTATGGACCATGTTGGTGCAATGGATCCACTAGAAGGGGCTATATTGGACTATCATCTCTTACAAATATGAAGGGATAGTCTACTAGATGGGGTAGAGCTAAACCAAAGGGGTTGGATTTTGGTGTGCAATGGTGCTAGGAAGAAGGCATGGCATATTTACATCTTCTAAAGGGAAAAACCACTTGACTTGTTGGTAGCACAACAAATCAACGACTTAGGGATGACTTGAGTGAATGTTGTTGGGGACTTATGTCAACTTAAGGTAGTCAGCGATTCTATAGGAGTTTCTTTGACACTACCTAAAGATATGATGCCTTCTTAGAAAGGTACCTCTAAGGGCATCTTCCTAATCCACAACTGAATATATATTTTTATTTATATCTTTTATGGACCAAGTGTGAGGGACCATATTGAAAGAGCTATGCCGCTTGACCTATCTCATTTATTGGACCAAGGAGAATCTACACATCAGGATGAATTCTCTAACCACAGGTGGTGATTAGGAAAGGGGAATTGTCTAATTTGATAGTAACCCGGGTAGTGTCTAAGCAGATTCCAAAGGCGTGATCCAAATATAGTGCCCGAGGTGTTGCTAGGGGACATTATCCAAGCAAGAAAGCTTATAAGTGTAAGATGGCCAACTCAAGGAGAAGTGTAGCATCATCTACCATGAGTGGTGTATCCTAAGGTGTGAACCAACCAACCTAAGGTGTATCCATGGTGTGAGAACCAACCAAGGTGCCCATCGGTGTGCAATGATCAATCTGAAAAGAAAGTGTGTAGGCTTATAACTTTCCAAGTAGAGGCGATCATCGGGATAGTCTATCATGGGGATGATATCTCGACCTAAAGTGACTACTAAATAAGGAGCCTTGAAGAAGGACTAAACCCAAACTTTGTATTAGTTTGGAGGGAAGGAGCCACTAGGGGACCTGTCCTAAACATCAAATATACTCTACCAAATCCTAGCATGAAGGCTAATCCAAGAAGAAAAATGTAGAGACTCACATCCTCTTAAATGAAACCAACATGAGGTAGCTTACCACGATGGGCCTACTAAACTAAGGCACTTTATCGGTGTGTAGTGAACAAGTAAGAAGGAAAGTGTAGGGACTTACATCCTCCAAAGAAAGAAGACCATTGGGGTGACACAATAGCGGTAGCTAGTCGGCGACCTAGAAGCGAGTGATTGTCACTGGGGGCATTATCTTAACTTAGAGTAGCCTACGATAAAAGATATGTGTTTATTTTAAATGTTTGTATGTAGTTTGTGTTTGTGTTGTGTCAATGAAGGTTAGAATGTTACTCGGGTTCCATACACCTACCCTAAACACATCGTGATAGATTCACAAATAAGAATACTTTCAACATGGAAGAGATTGAATTCAAAATGGAATTTTCATTAATGATAATTATTTTCAAACATGATTTATTATATTTTTTTTAAGTAGAGCCTATTGATTGGAAGCATTGGGCACTCTACCTTATGATTAATAAGTTGATAAGATCCTCTTTGGTAAGCCTTCTCTATGGCAAAGGGCCTTCCCAAGTGGGTTCAAACTTGCATCCCATTTTACAACGGGCAATAATTGGTCTCCTTGATCTAAAATAAGCTCTCTACTTGAAAAGCTCTAGATAGACCAACTTGTTATGAGCTTGAATCATTTTATCTTTTACAACTTGAGGATTTGGCATGCTTGATCATCTCTCCTCCAAAACCTTCAAGCTCTTCTAATCCTTAGCATTCTACTCTATTGTGATCTTGCTACCCACAACAATCCTTAGTGATGGGGTTGGACTTCTAATGGTAGAATAGCTTGACCATACACTAAGGAAAAGAGTAGGCGAGTTGTATTTTATATATGTGCGGTAGGCCCATAAGGCTTCAACTAACTATTCATACCACTGTCACTTATTATTGTCGAGTGTCTTCTTCAGTATTTAAATGAGAATTTTATTGAAGAGTTCTACTAAGCCGTTTACCCTCGAGTAATTGATGGTAAAATATCTCCAATCTATTTTGTGTCTCCAGGCAAAGTTGATCTCAGTGCTCTTGAATGCAGTACCATTATCAAAGATATAATTTATCGAGGCACTCAAATCCTATACACGATCTAGTTCTTAAAAAATTAGAGCACATGCTGAGTTGTGACCTCTCTAAGCGAATCACCTTCGCCCATTTGGAAAATTAGTTAGTAGCAGCTAAGATGAATTGATGGCCCTTGGAAGAAAGTGGATCAATAGGACTCACTATGTCTTTATCCCAACACTTGAATGGCCATGAGGCCATTGTAGGATGTAGAATGTTGGGTGGTTGGTGTAGGACCACATGTATTTTAACATTGGTGGCATCTAGATCCATGGATTGATAATTAGCCTCAGTATAGATTAGATGAAAGCTGAGGTAGTAGAGTGCATTTTCCTTCTCTTCGTCATTGGCTTGGGCCAACAAAGAACCAAGGTAGTCTTCTAATGTATTAGTGTAAAGTATGAGTAGCTTGCCTGAGATAGGGGCTACTAGAACCAGCTTCATCATCAGGTAATGCTTGATATCTTAGGCATGCTCATACTTGTCTTCCACTTGAACTTGGCGTCCCTTTTGACAAGTATTGAGAATTGCTGACATTTTCCCGGTAAGTTGGATATAAAGCATCTTAGATATGCCAACCACCTTTGGAATGATCTAAGTTGAGTTAAATTTTTAGTGGGTGGCATTTTAATATCCTTAAGCTTCTCAGATCAATTTAGATTCCCTGTGTGGACAAAAAAACCCAATGAATTTTTCTATATCTACTCCAAATGCACACTTCAGGGGTTCATTTTGAGGTTAAATTATGTTAAATGTTTGAAAACTACTCTCAAGTCAAAGAGATGGTCTTCCGTTACTCTACTTTTGAGCACAAAATCATCGACATAGCACTCGACTTGATGATGAATGAGTTCATCGAAGATTTGATTCATAGCCCGCTGGTATGTAGCACTGGCATTTTTAAGGCTAAAATCCATGACCTTATAGTAATAGATTCTGGTCGAGGTTCTAAAAGTAGTGTTTCTTTCATCTTCAAGGACCATCTATATTTGGTTATATCCAAATGAGCCATCCATGAAAAATAATACTGCATGAGATGAGGCAAAGTCCACTATCAACTCCAGGATTCATAGTGGAAATTCATCTTTTCAACATGCCTTATTTAAATCCCAAAAATCAACACATATGTGAATTTTCCCGTTCCTTTTCTTTATTGGGATGATGCTGGCTAACCAAGTGGGATATTTTTCTTCTCGAATGAAGCCAGTTTTGATCAATTTCTTGAGTACATAAATGACCTATTATTCTATGTCTAATTGCATGTGTCTAGGAGCTTGCTTGATAGGGTTAGCAGTAGGCACTATTGTTAGTTTATGGACTACTACGTCAAGAACCAATCCGGGCATCTTTTCATAACTCCATGCAAAGTAGCCCTTAAACTCAGTCGATAGCCTAACTAAGTCATTTGTTTCAATTTCATTCAATAAAGAACTGATGTATGTCGGGCGTGGATCTTCTTCAGTTCCTAAATTGATTTCCTTGAGCTCATCGATTGTTGACTTGATCTCTTCTTTGAACTTTGGCAGTTCATCTTTGACTTCAAAATCATTTGGATCATCTAAAGTTTCTAATAACAGCTCCTCATATGAGTTATTATGATTTAAAAAGAACCTATTAGATTCCAAATGATTGGTAATGACTAAGCGATGTCGTCATCATCATTTGGACCCATTATACTGAATCATAGTCCTGGTATTGATTGAGAGCTTTTGTATTTGTTCTTTCATATTATTTTGAAGTAGTCTGACCTATGCTTTGACCAAGTATGTGGGATTAACCCTTGCTTTGCTAAATTATGAACACAAAGCAAGTACCGATCAAAAGTTAATTCTATTAAATCTTTATATGAATCATCCTAAAGTTCAACATCAACTTCATGACTGGAGGATAATGCTCCGAAAAAGAACCTCTGAGTCTTGACACTTGTGGATCACATAGCTTCTTAACCCAAACCCTCGACTTTTTTGAGAGGAAAGTGGGTTGAGCTAAAGTTTCCAAGCGATGCCCAACTATTTCACATATAGACTTGGATACACTTATGCTTTGCTTTGGAGCAGTCTTTATCATTCTCAGCAAGTGTCACCTCAAGGAATCTCTGAGAAGAAGAGCAAGTGTGTTATATAAGACTCACCCTATGAACTAGAATCTAAGTCTATATGGATAGCAAGTGTACTCCTGGTAGCTAGGACATACCTTTTATTGGGTGGCCAATAAGCAGGTTTTCCACCCCTAGGACAACCTCTAAACTTGCCTCTTCCTCTACCTTGTTGAGGTCAGGTCATCCTACCCATATGTTCGAAATGAGTAATAAACTATGGGTGAAATCTAATGTCAGGCACCACTTCCTCCTCCAAGTCTATTTGCGCTCCCTTCTATTTTCTTTTTCATATTCTCTTTTCTTCTCTTTTTCTTTTTCTCTTTCCTTTTCATTTTCTTTTTCTTTTATTTTAAAACTTTGGCCATGTTCATGAGAATAGACTTGCAAATTTTGAGGGGGGAAGTAAGCGCATCCTCATATATGAACCTCATGAGCGTAAATGGGTTGAGATCTCTTTTAACACAGTAGACAATCTCACCTCTCACAAACTTCATACATTAATGCTGAAGGAATGGAACTATGTTTTTCTTATGTATCCATGGTTTCCCAAGCAAAGCATTGAAAGATGTATCCGAGTATATAATGTGAAACTTGGCTTCGGTCTTCCAATCATCTATCTCCAAGGGCAACACTATAGAGCCTAAGGCTTGTTGACCTCACTTTTGGAGTGCGAATTCAATTTTCCCATCTTAGACTTAGGAGTCTTCTAGACACTATGACTTCTCTAGACATAAGACACTTCTAACAATTAGGTAAACACTTAACCTAAGTCTAAGGACTTAGAAGGGTTAACCATAGGATTAGGTTATGCCTTAGGGATTAGGATAATCCACTACCCACACAACCCAAATCAATCCATGTTCACCTTCTAAAACAAAACCTCAAGTTCAATTCAAACATCAAATTAAAATCCAAATCCAAACCCAAATTTCAAAACCAAATGATTGAAGCCCATGATCAAATCCAAACTTGAAACCCTTTCTAAGCCATATGACTTATCCCATGGACTTAGCTAAATCTTAATCCAAATCAATCCAAAATCAATTGATTTTCTCATAATCAATTTATATCTTCAATCATCTTCTTAAATATAAATCAAATCTACATTCAAATGATCAAAACTAAATCAAACTAAATCAAATTAAATCAAAACCCTTCCTAAGCCATATGACCTATCCATGGACTTAACCAAATATTAATCCAAATCAAGTCAAACTCAATTGATTTTCTCATAAATCAATCATATTTTCAATCATCTTCATAAATTGAAATGAACTATAGATATTTAAATCATCAAAACTAAATCAAACCAAATTAAAATCCAAACCTAGGCCACATGACCCAACTCTATGGACTTAGCCAAATTTCTTCATTCCAAAACCCAAATTCAATTGATTTTCTCACAAATATAAATTAAATCTACAATCATCAAGCCAAACCAAAATCAACCCATTTCAAACCCAACTTAACCCTTTTGACTTGAAATATTCAAATGAACCAAAACCCATTTGAACCTAAGCCAATTACAATTGAATTTATATATCAATCTCAAATCCATATATAAACTCAACTAAATCAAAATCAACCAAAAATTAAACCAACTAAACCCAATTGGTCCACTTGACCCAAAGTGGCCAATTTGATCTATTTGAGCCAAGTTCTAATCTACCAAAATTGGATTGAACAAAGCCATCAAAACCTCCATCATGATTGTTGATCACCCTAGGTTGATCAATTATCATTAGGTCAAACCAAGTCAACTTAGTCATTTTACCAAGTCAACCCCTTAACCAATATTGACCCAAACTAGCTAAAGTGCAACCTAAGCTAAATCCCTTAAAACCAATGATTCATACCAAATCAAAATCAATATTTGAATATGATTTGGCCTTCAATTGAGTCAAACCAAATTGAATTGTCCCTCTTGACCCAAGTTGACCCAAATTGACCTAAAAGACCAAATTGGGTCAAATTAAAATATAAACCAAATTGATTGCAACCAATGACTCAAATTCATTCCAAATTGATTGTTGAACTTGACTAAAGCCATGAATGGACCCAATTGAACCCAATCGACTTACATAGTCCAAATTGACCTAAAGGTTCAGGTTGGCCAAAATCAAAACCAAATCTAAATTAATTGAAACTAAAGCTGCAATCATCTTCAATTGGTCAACCCAAACCAACACCCTAACCCAATTTGGCCAATTTTGGTCAATTGGTCAACTTAACCCATTTGATGCAAAAAAATTCAAATGACCCAAAATCAAATCTAAGCCAAACTAAACCAAACCAATTGAACCAATACATCCCAAATAATCATATGAACTTGGCCCAACCCTTGGTTTGACCCAATTTGACCAATTGGTCAACTTGACCAACCTAACCCAATTTGACCTAAATTAGTCAAATTGAGGCAAATCTAACCAAATCAACTCTAATTGACTTGAAATTTGGGCTAACCCACTTTTGTCTCATTTCAAATCTGGCCAAGTCAAATCCAATGCCAAATGATCATTCTACCCTTGGGTAGAAGAAATCACATGAGATAAATCACCCATGTAAGTGGTCATTTCCATATCTTGGCCACTTGGTACTCTTCCAATGGTTCACCTAGGCACCTAGGACACTCTCCAAACGGGGGTTATTGGGTCAAACATGACCATGGGAGGTAAAATCACCTAGCTACCTATTGGAGCATTTGAAACCCATAGGACACCCATAATTCCTCCTTGGCGAACCTCCACACCTTAAACCAAGGCTGAGCCAACTCACCTCCTCCCTACCACCCATGAGATGGTGGATGGCCAGAAACCAAACTACCATCATCAAGATGAAGGGGTATCTGACTCCTCATTTCCACTCAAAGACACACATAAATCATTCCTCAGCCTAGCTACCAGAGCCATTCCCTAAGCTCCTAATCACATTCCTCGATCAAAAATGCCATTCCCATCCATTTCAAATAGGACTCCCATTTTTTACCTAACTTCCCCATTTCTCCATCAAACTCAAATTAACTTTTTCCTTCCCAGGCTTGTCAAAGAGCAGATCATCTCCCAAGCTTCCTGAGCATTAGATTGGGACTTTGATCAAAGTTGAGCTCCAAATCATTGGTTCATGGCATTTTGAGGGAAGATCGAGGAATTGATCTAATTGCTACTCAACAGGGCTTCATCTCCACTAGATGAAGCTTCTTCAATCATTCGAGCTACCAGTCTTGAGCTCCGATGAGGTATGCTTCCAAAGCATATTCTTAGGAAAAAATGGGTTGGGGATTTTTGAAGAAAACTTTCATCTCGTGTGATCGTGACCGTTGGATCCCCTCCGATCAGTGCCATGAAGATGTGAGATACTTTTGGAGTTGATTCGAGCTTGGGTAAGCTCAAATCAAATGAGCAATGGCAAACGGACTCCATTCTCCCTCACACACATGATGTTAGATCATGCACCGCTCATTTCACATGTTTAGAATGGATGGTTGTGATTTGATCTGCCAGATTGATTTGATTTAATCCTATTAAGCTATGGGATTAATCATAGCCATTTGATCTTAGATCGAGCGATGAGCGAAAGCGCGTCATTCATACGTTGCCTGTCGAGATAAATTTAAGTAGCCAAGAGCACCATGGCAGTGATAGGATTAAGCTTAATTAATCATTTTTAATGGCTGAAACTTCTAAAAATCATAGAACATCATAGAGAAATAAAAAAATGCAAGTAAATACTCATTTTAATGGTATTTTAGAGAAGAATTAATTAAAAATGATCTTAACTAATTTTGAATAGTAATTCAAGTTTAATTACAAAATTAATTAGCTTAATTACTCCTTAATTACTTGAGCAATTAATCCCAAATTTTATGGGTTAATTTAATGGGATGGCGTGTGCCTCCCATAATTTTCATCGAATTCATTGCTCACTTAATTAGGAAAATTGACTAATTAAACCATAACTACTCTTTTAAGTTAATTAATGATTAATTAATCAGATGAACAGTAACAAATTGGTTAATTAAGTTTATTAATCATTGTTTAATAGTAAGTGAACTAAGGAATAGGGTTGGGACCCCTTTCCCTAAGTTCATTTCACCCTTTTTAAAGATGAAATTTATTAAGATTTAACTATTTAATTAAATCACTTAATCAAATTGAAATCATAATCACATTAGACCTTAATTAATTAAATCATAGGGTAGATCTTTAGGTGTTTAAAAACCTAAAGGAGTTTAATGAAATTATGGTTAGTCCACATGTGGGAAAACCATAAGAGTAATTAATTAAGTCCCAATCTAATTAAGTATTAATGTGCCAATTGGACCCCTTTTATTTCTAGGATCATTGCAAGTTTATTTTCCATGCATATCATGTTGGCTCATAATTATTTAGTTATTTACTTTAAGGTGACATAAGTAAGGGTAATTAATTCATCTAATTAAGAGTTCAACTTAATTAACCCATAAAATCAACTTAATTTCATTTCTATACATTAAATCAAATCACTAATGTGGGAATGGGTTTAAAACAATAAGTGATGATTTCTCTTCTCTTCATTAAATAAAATTAAATCCAAAACTTAATTAATAAAGAAGCTTTGGTTTGCATTAAATAATCTTATTTGATTTGATTGTCCTTAAGAACTAGTTTGGTTGAATGAATCACATGCTTATATTTGATTGTCCTCTTTCCAATCATGTTAAATTTTGTATGTCATTTGAATTCATGCATCCATCTTTTCAAAATCAAGTAAAATAAAATAGAATTCCTTTATGTAAGCTTCCATGTGTTGATTTAATTTAATATATATGTGGCTATTATCACTATTAAATCCAAATGAATTTTTCAAAAGCTTATAAATGAATAATAATATGTGTTATGATGTTAGTTATAAATACATAAGAAATGCATGTGCTTATAGCTTAAGTGTATGAATGTTGAGTTCTCTTTCCTCTATTCATGTGTTGATTTATGTAAGATTGAATGGTAATGGGTATATAGTCTAGACATCCCAAGAACACGAGGCTTTAGCTAGCCCCAAGGAGGTCATTTGATTACCTCAGTTCCCTGGTTTGTTACTTGGTTGATGAAATCAAAAAGAAAAATTGTTGAATCTGAATTTGTTGTCTCTTAAAAAAAAAAATCAAAAACCCTACACCCTAAACTAAGACCTGAACCCTAAACCTAAAACCTAAACCCTAAAAGCCCTAAACCCTAAACCCTAAAACCTACAACCCTAAACCCTAAACCCTAAACCCCAAACCTAAACCCTACAACCCTAAACAACCTAAACTTAAACTAAATAAAGCATAAAATAAAATAAAATATATAATAAAATAAAACCTAAACTAAAACCTAAACCTAAAAATAAAATAAAAAAACTAAAACTAAAATAAAATAAATCATAAACACCTAAACTAAACTAAAATAAAATAAACCTAAAATAAAACCCTAAATAAAATAAATACTAAATGTAAATAAAATAAAGTAAAGATAAAATAAAATAAAACTAAATAAAACTAAACCTAAAAATAAAACCTAAACCCTAAACTAAAAGACCTCCAAATCAAAATAAAATAAACATACACTACTAAAATAAATAAACTAAAATAAATAAACCTAAATAAACATTAAACTAAACCTAAAATAAATAAAATAAAACTTAAAATAAACCTAAAATAAAACCTAAACCACCTAAAATAAAATAAACCTAAACCTAAACCAAGAATAAAAATAAACCTAAATAAATAAAATAAAAAATAAATCTAAACTAAAAAAAAATACATAAACCTAAAACTAAAAAAATAAAAAATAAAACTAAACTAAAATAAATAAACCTAAAATAAATAAACAAAACTATAAAAAATAAAAATAAACCTAAATAAAGATAAAATGAAATAAACTAGATAAAATAAAAAAAATAATCTGGATAAACTAAATAAAGACTGGTGGGTTCTTAAATTAAAACCCACAAATCTGACCCTAGGCCCTAACACTACCATAAACCCTAGCTGAGCCCCTGAGCTAATCAGGCCTACCCCTAGCCCTAGGCCCTGACCTAGGCCCTAAACTGAGCCACACCCACAATGACACAATCTGGCTATGGGCCTGGGCCACAGGCCTTAAAGGCCAAATCCTGATCCCAAAACCAGGCCTAGGCTAAGACCTGGTGACCATGGGCTGACTGGCCAGGCCCTGGCCTGTTGAGCCACAACTGATTCAGATGCACAGGCCTGGGCCCTAGGCCACTGGGCCATGAGCCTGACCTACCAGGCCACAAAATAAAACACTCTAATCCTGGCCACTGACCCTAACCACACCTAAACCTGGGCTAGATAAAACAAAGATAAAGATAAATAAAATCTGATAAATAAAAAATAAAAGAATAATAAGACTAACCTGACTAAACCTAAAAATAAAGATAAATAAATAAAAATCTAAAAGATTAAAATAATAAAGAGATAAAGTGCCAATATAAAACTAACAAGATAAATAAAATAAATCTAAAATAAAATAAAATAAAACTAAACCTAAATAAAATAAAATAAAATTTAAAAATAATAAATATAAAATATAAATCTAAATTAAAATAACTACTAAAATAAAATAAATAAAATAAAACCTAAACTTAAACTAAAATAAACTAAACTATAATAAATAAAAGACATAAACTTATAAAATTAAAGTAAAATAAAATAAATAAAAAAAAACCTAAACCTAAAATAAAATTAAACCTAAATTAAACCTAAAATAAAACCTAAAACCTAAACCTAAAAATAAAACCTAAACCAAAAAAATAAAATAAAATAAATCTCAATTAAAATAAACTTAAACTAAACCAAACATAAAAATAAACTAAATATAACTCCAAAACTAAAATAAATAAACTAAAATAAATAAACTAAACTAAATAAAATAAAATAAACATAAAATAAAAATAAAAAAATTAAAATAAATAATTAAACTCTATGGGTTTACTTAATTAAAAAAACCATAAACCCTAAATCCTAAAACCTAAACAATCCTGACCCTACCCTAAACCCTAAGCTCTAAAATCCTAAACCTAAACCACTTAACCCTAAAAGCAGCACCTAATACAAACTCAACCCTAAACCCAAACCCTAATCCTAAACCAGACCACAGACACAAACCCTAAACTATAGCTAAATTAAATAAATAAATTAAAAAATAAACTTAAACCCTAAAACATAATAAACTTAAACATAAATCTAAACCCTAAGAATGGGCAGAACCTTGACGGCAGGAACATCACCGTCAACAAGACTCGGTCTAGATCTAGTGATGGAGGAGAAGGTAGAGATGGCAGTTATCTCAGTAGTAGTGGGGGATCTAGAGGTGCTGGTGGATTTGGAGGTGGTGGTCGGAGTAGTGGTGGTTATGGAGGCGGGAGGAGCGTCAGAGGTTGTAGCCGTGGTGGTGAAGAAGGGAGAGATCGGGGATATGATGGTGGATCCGGCTACTCGAGAGGTCGGGGTAGTTCTGATGGGAACTGAAGAAATTGAAGGACGGCCCATTCAATCTACTGCTTATAGAACTGTGTATTTACAGTAGAGACGATTCAAGTTATCTAGGGCTTTTGATTTGCTCTATGCCTGCTAATTTTTTATTTATGTCATTACTTGAGTCTTAGAAAACATAGTGTGTTACTTGATTGATGAAATCGAAAGAAAAATGGTTGAATCTGAATTTATTCTTTGTTAAAAAAAACATAAACCATAAACCCTAAACTAAAACCTGAACCTTAAACCTAAAACCTAATCCCTAAACCCTAAACCCCAATAAACCTAAACCCTAAACCTAAAACCCTAAATCCTAAACCCTAAACCTAAACCCTAAAACACAGACCCTAAACCTAAACCCAAACCCTAAACCCAAAAAAAAACCTAAACCCAAAACCCAAAGCTAAACCCTAAACCTAAACACACCCTAAAACTAAACCATAAACCCTAAACCCTAAAAATTTAAAAACCTAAACCTAAACTAAATAAAACATGAAAATAAAATAAGAAAACCTAAACAACAACAACAACAACAACAACAAGCCTTTATCCCACTAAGTGGGGTTGGCTACATGAATCCTTCATCTCCATTGTGTCATATTATGTGTCAAATTTTCATTTAATTCAAGTATACTAAAGTCATTTTGTATACATCTTAACCAAGTCTTTTTAGATCTACCTCTACCTTTTTTAACATAAGGCAAATCTAATGCATCTACTCTCCTAATCGGGTCATCGAATGGCAGACGCTTTATGTGGCCAAACCATCTAAGGCGACTCTCTCTAATCTTATCTACCACTGGAGCTACTCCAACTTTTTCCTGAACATACTCATTTCATATTTTATATCTAAGAGTATTGCCACTCATCCACCTGAGCATCCTCATCTCTATAGCACTTAACTTAGTCTAATGCTTCTCTTTTATTGGCCAACATTCTGCACCATAAGTCATTGCGGTCTTACCACCATCTTATAAACTTTTTCCTTAAGTTTAAGTGGAACTTTTCTATCACCTAATAGGCTAGATGCATTCCTCCACTTCAACCATCCAACTTGAATTATAATAATAATATCTCCATCTATTTCACCATCATTTTGAATAATAAAGACTAAATATATGAATCGCTCACACTTATTAATAGCTTGTTCACCTAATGTCACAACACTATCAGAACTTCTACAACTAAAATTACACTCGATATATTTAGTTTTAGATTTACTTAAATGAAAACCTTTAGACTCTAATGTTGACCTCAATAATTCAAGTTTCTCTTGGACTCCCTCTCTAGTCTTATCAACAAGAAGAGTGTCATCAGGAAAAAGCATACACCAAGGTACATCTTCCTATAAATGCCTAGTAAGAACATCCATAACTAAAGCAAAAAAAAGATAAGGGATTAAAGCTGATCCTTGATATAATCCAACTGAAATAGGAAAATATTTTGTCAATCCTCCTTGTGTTTGGACACAAGTAACAGCTCTAGTATACATATCCTTAATGACTTGAGTATAACCAATATTAACTCCTTTCTGTTCTAGAACTCTCCAAAGAACATCTCTTGAAACTTTGTCATAAGCTTTCTCGAAATAAATAAATGTCATATGTAGATCCTCCTTACTTTCTCTATACTTCTCCATCGAACCTCTTAACAAATGTATAGCATCCATAGTAGATCTACCTGGCATGAAACCAAACTGGTTGTGAGAAACTTTTGTATCACATCGTAACCTATGCTCAATTACTCTCTCCCATAATTTTATCGTATGACACATTAACTTAATTCCTCATAATTTGCACTATTGTGCATCACCTTTATTCTTAAATATAGAAGACAAACTCTTAGATCCTAATATCTTTTTAGTCTTTAAAATAACATTCAAAAAACCTAAACAAAAAAAAAACCATAAACTAAAACCTAAACCTAAACCTAAACCTAAAAAAAACTAAACTAATATCAAATAAATAAAAACCTAAACTAAACTAAAAAAAAAAAAAATAAAAAATAAAACTAAACCTAAAATAAAAATAAAATAAACCTAAAAAATAAAAATTAAATTAAATAAAACCAAAACCTAAATAATAAACCTAAAATAAAAATAATAAAAATAAAATAAACATAAACTTAAAACCAAAATATAAAATAAAAATAAAATAAACCTAAACTAAAATAAACTAAACTAAAATTAATAAAACCTAAACTAAACCTAAATAAACTAAACCTAAACTAAACCTAAACTAAATAAAATAAAATAAAATAAAAGCCTAAACCTAAACTAAAATATAAAACCTAAAAATAAACCTAAAATAAAACCTAAAAACCTAAAATAAAATAAAACCTAAAAACCTAAAATATAAAATAAAACTTAAACCTAAAGAAAATAAAATAAAACTAAACTAAACCTAAACCTAAACCTAAAAAATAAACTAAAATAAAAAACATAAACAAAGAAATAAACCTAAAATACATTTAAACTAAATAAAATAAAATAAACCTAGATAAAATAAAATAAAATATAAGATAAAAATAAACTAAATAAACCTAAACCTGTTTTTGTTTTAAATTTAATAAATAAAATAAATAAAATTAAATCCTGACCATCGGTGACCCTACCCCCCTACAGATCTAACTAAACTCACTACCAGGCCCCAGGCCTACTACCCTAAATAAATCCTGAGGCCACAGGCTGATCTTAAATCAGATCCTACCACAAACTGACACTTAAACTGACCTCCAGCCCAGGCTCAGGCCTGACCTAACCCTGGCCCCAGTCATGACCATCTACCTGGGCCCTACCCAATACTAGACCAACCACCCACCCACCCCTGGGCCCAAGGCTCCATCCACAACCCTGGGCCACAGGCTTGGGCCCTAGTAGCCAGGACAGCCAGGCTTGCCTTGACTGACCTGGGCCTGGGCCTCACCCTATGCTGAGTGGTCACTGGCTAACCACAGGCCTACCCTGGGCCATAAATCTGGGCCCTACCCCGTCACTGGCTACTCTACCACAGGCCACTGGGCCCTAAACCTAAACCTAACTGACCTGGGCCCTGGGCCACTGAGCTAAGGCTGAGGCTGATGTTAAAACCTGCCCAAACTCTTGGATAATAGACCTACCACAAAACCATAAACCACAAAGCTAAACACTAAACCTACAAAAAATAAAATAAAATAAAACTATGAAAATAAACATAAACCTATACTACCAAAACTAAAGATAAAAAATTAAAGATGTAAAATAAACTAAATAAAATAGAAATAAATTTAAATACGATTAAAATAAACTAAAATAAATAAAATAATCTAAATAAACTAAATAAACCAAACACAGTTTGCTTGGGTTAAAAACCCCACCCTGACCCTGACCCAAATCCTAAACCTTAAACCCTAAACCACTAAACCACTCCCAACTGAATATTAGACCCTAAACCCAGGCCACTAAACTTACCACAGGCTAAATCTAATACCTAAACCCTAAATAAAAACAACCCTAAAACCTGGACCATACTATAACCACCAGACTATCCACAGACCCTCCAAACCCAGGTCCTAAACCCCTAAACCCTAAATTGACCTGGGCCATGGTGACCCTGGGCCACTGATCCATTCTAGCTGAGCCTAAACCTAAACTAAAGCCTGACCCTGAACCAGGCCATGGGCCCCCAACCCACCAAAAACTGGGCTCTGGGCCAGCCAGGCCTTACTTAAATCTTAAAACCTAAAACCTAAACCTAAACTAAATAAAACCTAAAAATAAAATAAATAAAGAAACTAAACCAAAATAAAATAAAATAAAATAAAAAGCTAAACCTAAACCTAAAAAATAAACTAATAAAAATAAACTAAAATAAAATAAAAAAAAACCTAAACTAAACTAAAAAAATAAAATAAACCTAAGAATAAAAGTCCTAAATAAAATACAAACTAAACTTAAAATAAAAATAAAATAAACTTAAAATAAAATGAAATAAAAACTAAATAAAAACTTAAACCTAAGAAATAAACCTAAAATAAAATGTAAAAAAATATATAATAAAACTAAATCTTAAACAAAAAAAAAAACTAAACCTAAAATAAAAAATATACAAAATAAAATAAACCTAAACCTAAACTAAAATAAATAAGACATATCCCTAAACTTAAACTTAAACTGAAACTAAATTAAATAAAATAAACTAAAAACAAACCTAAACCTAAACCAAAAAATTAAACCTAAAATTAAACCTAAACCTAAAAAAATAAAAAAATAAAACCTAAACTTAAAAAATAAAATAAAATAAATTAAAATTAAACTAAACCTAAACCAAACCTTAAAATGAACTCAAATAAAAACCTAAACTAAGATAAATAAACCTAAAATAAATAAACTAAACTAAATATAATAAAAAAATAAATCTAAATAAAAATGTAAAATAAAATAAACTAAATAAACCTAAACCTACAGGTTTACTTAATTTAAAAAACCATAAACTCGAAATCCTAAACCCTAAACCCTAAACCTACAATCTTAAACTCTAAACCCTAAACCCTAAAAAATCCTAAACCCTAAACCCTAACCCTAAACCCTTAATAATAAAAGCATTAACCCTATTACCCTAAACCCGAAACCCTAAACCCTAAATCCTAACCCTAAATGCTAAACGCAAAATCGAAAACCTTAAACCCTAAACCTAAAGCTAAAGTAACTAAATAAATTAAAAAATAAACCTAAACCCTAAAACCTAATAAACCTAAACCTAAATCTAAACCCTAAGAATGGGCAGAACCTTGATGGTAGGAACATAACCATTAATAAGACTCAATCTAGATCTAGTGATGGAGGCGAACACAAAGGCGGCGGTTATCGTAGTGGTGGTGGGGGATCTAGAGGTGTTGGTGGGTATGGAGGTGGTAGTCGGAGTAGTGGTGGTTGTGGAGGCAGAAGGAACAACAGAGGTTACAACCATTGTGGTGAACGAGGGAGAGATTGGGGATATGATGGTGGATCCCGCTACTCGAGAGGCCAAGGTGGTTCTAATGGGCCTGTGTTCAATGGAACTTTCATACAGGTTTTATCTGGTTTTGATTTGCTCTATGCATACACATTTTTGATCTATGTCATTGCTTGAGTCTTAGATAACTTGGTGTGTTATTTGGTTGATTAAATCGAGAAGAAATGTTGAATTTGAATTTATTCTATATTGAAAAAATCATGAACCATAAACCCTAAACTAAAATTGAACCCTAAACCTAAAACCTAATCCCTAAACACTAAAATCCCTAAACCCTAAACCTAAACCCTAAACCCTAAAATCCACACTGAACACTCCCTAACTAAACCCACCCAAAATAACCCTAAACCCCCTAAATCAACCTTAAACCCTAAACCCTACACCACCTACCAACCCCAAACCATAAACCTAAAACACATACCTAAATTAAATAAAAATAAAATAAAATAAATCAACTTAACCAAAATAAAAAAATAAAGATAAACTAAAACCTAAACCTAAACTTTGAAAAAACTAAAAATAAATAAAACCTAAACAAACTAAAATTAGAAACCTAAATAAAATAAAAACTAAACCTAAAATAAAAATAAAATAAACCTAGAAAAATAAAAAAAATTAAGTTAAATAAAAACCAAAACCTAAACAATAAACCCAAAAATAAACCCTAAAAATTAATAAAAAATAAAACATAAACCCTAAACTAAAAAAAAAACCAAAACCTAAAATAAAAATAAAATAAATGTAAACCTAAACTAAAATAAACTAAAATAAATAAATAAAACCTAAACCTAAACCTAAACTAAATAAAATAATATAAACTAAAAAAAAGCATAAACCTAAACTAAAAAATAAAACTAAAAATAAACCTAAAATAAAAACCAAAAGCATAGACCTAAAAAAATAAAATAAAAACCTAAACCAAAAAGTAAAAATAAAAATAAAACCTAAACTTAAATAATAAAATAAAAATAAAACTAAACTAAAAAATAAACCTAAACCTAAACCTTAAAAATAAACTAAAATAAAATACATAACTAAAAATAAATAAACAAAAAATAAATAAATTAAACTAAATAAAAATAAAAATTAACCTAAATCAAAATATAAAATAAAATAAACTAAAATAAATAAAATAAATAAATAAACTAAACCTAATAATTTGTAATTTAAAATTAATAAATAAATAAAATAAATAAAAAGAAAATCTTAACCCACCTCTCTAAACCCTCTAAACTCTAAACTACCTGCCTCCAAAACCACACCTAACAAAACTGACCACAAAACCCCAGATCATGGCTGAAAACTGACTCCAAAACAAACCTAAACTACTCAGTCACTGACCCACCTGGCACCACTGGGCCACACTAAAATCATGGGCCATCTAGGCCTAAACTGACTGGGCTAACTCAGGCCCTGACCCCAAACCCTGACTTCCCCAAACTGACCTGGGCATGAGCCTAGACCCTCATGGGCCTGACCCCACTCTGGGACCACTGAGGCCCACTGATGACCTGTGCCCACTGGGCTTAAACCTGGGCCACTGAGCCTAAGGCCTGAGTTGGTAAGGCCAGGCCACTGACTCACAGGCCCTGGGCCACTATACAAACTGGGCTAACCTGACCAGACCACCCCAGGCCTAAAACCACTGACCCAGGCTGAGGCTCTTAAACCCTACCAAGACCTGGACAGTAACCCTACCACAGACCAGCTGAGGCCTGGCTGACTCTGAGCCCTAGGCCACAGGCCCTGAGCCCTGACCTGGACCCACCCTAAACCAACACTAGACCCTAAACCCTGGACAGGCCTAAACCCACTGATACTACCACAATATATAAATAAAATTAACCTAAAAATAAATACTGGACTAAACTATAAATAAAGCTGAAACCAAAATAAATAAAACTTAATGTAAAATAAAAATAAAATAAACCTAAAATAAAATAAAATAAAAACAAAATAAAAACCTAAACATAAATATTAAAACATAAAAATAAATAAAAAATAAAACCTAAACCCTAAAGTAAAAAAAAAACTAATCCTAAAATGAAAATAAAATTAACAAAATAAAATAAACTTAAACCTTAACTAAAATAAACTAACCTAAAATAAATAAAACATAAAAAAATAAACCTAAACCCTAAACTAAATAAAATAAAATAAATAAAATAAAACAAAAAAAATAAAACCTAAAATAAACCTAAAGCTAAACCCAATAAATAAATAAATAAAACATAAACCTAAGCATGAAAATAAAAAAATAAAACCTAAACATAAAAATAAAATAAAAATAAAACTAAAAAAAATAAACCTAAAATTAAACCTAAATAATAACAAATGTAAAATAAAACCTAAACTAAAATAAATAAAATAAATAATGTAAACTAAATAAAATAAAATCTAAATAAAAATTAAAATAAAACTAAATAAATACTAAATAAATTAAAATAATTTAAATAAATCTAACCCTAAAACTAACTAAACCCCAAAACTTAAACTGGACCATAAACCCTGGCTAAAACTAAGCCCTAAACCCACCCCAAATCAGGACCTAGTGACCACACCCCATCTTAAACCTACTACCCTGACTCATCCAAACCCTACCTGGCCTAAATCCTGGGCCCTAAACTCTGGGCCCTAAAATCAAGTGCTGGGCCTACACTCCATGAACCATACACTACCACCATGCTGATCACGGACCTACCATGATCCTGAGCCATGACTCCTCCCAGGTGACCTAAACAGGCCTGGGCCAGGCCTTCCTCAAAGGCCCTAAAGCCTCCACTAAGCCAGGCCTCCTGACGGACCCTGAGTTCTCAGACCTCCACCTTACCTAAACAGATCCTGGGCCATGACCTACGTGAGCCCTAGACCCTGGATAAATCAGATCCTTAACATGCCTTGCTAGTAAACCCTAAACCTCCCCCCTTAACCCTAAACCCTCATTAAAACCCAGGCCCACCACTACTGACTAAAAGCTAAAACCTAAACATAAACTAAATGAAACTTAAAAATTAAAAAAAATTTAAAAAGCTATTCTAAAACAAAATTAAAATATAAAATAAAATAAAAACCTTAATTAAAACCTAAACCTAAACATAAAAAGATAATAAAATAAAAAATAAAAACTAAACTAAAATAAAATAAATAAAAACCTAAACTAAACAAAATAATAAATAAATAAATAAAATAAAAACTAAACCTAAAATAAAAATAAAATAAGCCTAAAATAAAATAAAATATAAACTAAATAAAAACCTAAACCTAAAAAATAAACCTAAAAATAAAACCTAAAAATATATAAATAATAAAACCTAAACATTAAAGTAAAAAAAAGGACCTAAGCCTAAAATAAAAATAAAATAAACTTAAACCTAAACTAAAAAAAATAAAACTTAAATCTAAACCTAAAATAAATTAAACCTAAATTTAAAACTAATCCCCAAATAATATAAAATAAACTAAAAATAAACCTAAACCTAAATAAAAAATAATACCTAAAAATAAATCTAAAATAAAAATGTAAAACCTAAACCTAAAAAAATAAAATAAACACTTAAACCTAAACATAAAAATTAAAAATAAAACTTAAACCTAAAAAATAAAATAAAAATAAAAATAAAAATCAACCTAAACCTGAACCTAAACTTAAAAATTAACTAAAATAGAAAACACAAAATAAATAAACTAAACAACAACAAGAAGCCATTATCCCACTAAGTGGGGTTGGCTATGTGAATCCTTCATCGCCATTGTGTCCTGTTATGGGTTAAATTCTCATTCAATTCAAATATACTAAGGTCATTTTATATACATCTTAACCATGCTTTTTAGGTCTACCTCTACCTTTCTTAACATAATGAAAATCTATTGCATCTACTCTCTTAACTAGGTCATTCGACGACCAACACTTTATGTGGCCAAACCATCTAAAGCAACTCTATCTAATTTTGTCTGCCATTGGAGCTACTCCAACATTTTCCTGAACATACACATTTCACATTTTATCTGTAAGAGTAAAGCCACTCATCCACCAGAGCATCCTCATCTATGCAACAATTAACTTAGCCTCATGCTTCTCTTTTATTGGCCAACATTCTGCACCATAAATCATTGCAGGCATTACCACCGACTTATAAAGTTTTCCCTTAAGTTTAAGCAGTACTCTTCTATAACATAATAGGCCAGATGAATTACTCCACTTCAACCATCCAACTTAAATTCTACTAATAACATCTCCATCTATTTCACCATCATTTTGAACAATATAGCCTAAATATCTGAATCACTCTTTTTAATGAATTGTTCACCTAATGTCACAACACCACCAATGTAACTTCTACAACTAAATTTACACTCCAAAAATACACTAAACTAAAAAAATAAAAATGAACCCAGAAAAAATAAAAATTAAAATAAATAAAATAAACTAAATAATTTAAATAAACATAAACTTACCAGTTTACTTAATTTTCAGAAATAAAAAATAAAAAAATAAAAAAATAAAAATAATCAAATATAAAAATAAAAATAAAAACCTTAATTTTCAACCCTAAACCCTAAAACTAACCTTAAACCCTAAACTCTAAACCTTAAACCCTAAACTCTAAAAACCTTAAACTGTGACCCAAACACTAAAGCCACTAAAAAACCCTAAAACTCTAAACCATAAACATTAAACCCTAAACCCTAAAACCTACAACCATAAATCTTAAACCATAAACCCCAACCCCTGAACACAAAACCCTAAACCTTAAAAACCTAAAACTTAAACTTAAACTAAATAAAACCTAAAATAAAATAATTAAAAATAAACTAAAACTAAATAAAATAAAATAAAATAAAACCTAACCCTAAAGATAAAATAAAATAAAATAAAATAAAATAAATAAAATAAAATAAATAAAACCTAAACTAATATAAAAAAATAAAATAAACCTAAAAATAAAAACTAAAATAAAAATTAAACGTAAAAAATAAACCTAAAATAAAACAACATAAAAACTAAATAAATACCTAAACCTAAAAAGTAAATCTAAAAGTAAAACTAACAAATAAATTTTTACTTAAACCCTCAACTAAAAAAACCAAATCCTAAAATAAACGAAATAAAACAATCCTAAACCAAAACTAAAATAAACTAAACTAAACTAAACAAAACCTAAACGTAAACCTAAAATTAACTAAACCTAAACTCTAAACTAAATAAATAAAATAAATAAAAAATAAAATAGACCTAGAAGAAAATAAAACTAAAATAAACCTAAAACCTAAACCTAAAAAAAACAAAATAAGAACCTAAACCTAAACTTAAAATTAAAAAAACTTAAACTTAAAATTAAAATAAAATAAAATAAACTAAAACAAAAAACATAAACCTAACCTAAAAAAATAAACTAAAATAGAAAACCTAAACTAAAATAAATAAACCTAAAATAAATAAACTAAACTAAATAAAAAAACTTAAATAGAAAAAATAAAATAAACTAAATAAACCTAACGGTTTGTATTTAAAAAAACCTAAACCTAAACCTAGGCCACTAACCCTAAACTACTAACCCTAAACCCCTAAACTTTGGGCCCTGAGCCATACACTAAATCCTAACCATGATCTTAAAACTAGGCCCTAAACCTTAAACTCAAACCCTAAACCTCTAAACCTAAATGACCTGATCATGGGCCACATTAGATCCTAAACCCTGGGCCTGGGCCACACCCTAAACTTATCTGACCCTGGACCACTGACCCAAACCACAATCACCCTCCATAAACTATAACCTTAAACCTAAATTCTAAAACCCTGACTCCTAGATCCTAAAAATCCTAAACCCTAAAACCATAAACCATAAACCCTAATCCCTAAAACCTAAGCATTAAACCCTAAACCCTAATCCCTAAACCCTTAACCCCAAACCCTAAACCCTCAACTAACCCTAAAAAGCTAAGAACTTAAACCTAAATTAAATAAAAGCTAAAAAAGTAAAAACCTAAACTAAGCTAAGAAATAAAAAACCTAAATAAAATAAAAATAAAAACTAAAAATAAAACTAAAATAAACCTAAAATAAAATTAAATTAAAAGTAAATAAAAACCTAAACCTAAAAAATAAACCTAAAATAAATAAACAATAAACCCTAAACTAAACTAAACTAAATAAAATAAAATAAATATAAAATAAATTAAAATAAACTAAACTAAAATAAAACCTAAACCTAAACCTAAACTTAAACCTAAAAACTAAATAAATAAAATAATAAATAAAAAAAAAAATAACTAAACAAAAAAAATAAAAACCTAAATGAATTAAATAAATAAATTTAACTTAACAAATTATCCCATTATGTCCTACATGAATCCTTTGTCTCCATTGTATGTGTCAAATGCTCTTTCAATTCAAGTATACTAAAGTCATTTTTTATACATCTTAACCATGTCTTTTTCTTCTACCTTTCTTAACATAAGGCAAATCCAATGCATCTACTTTCCTATGGGATCATTTTTTATGTGGCCATCTAAAAAACTCTCTCTAATTTTATCACTAGAGCTACTCCAACTTTTTTCGAACATACACATTCCACATTTTATCTCTAAGAGTAAAGTCACTCATCCACCTGAGCATCCTCATCTCTGCAACACTTAGTCTCATGCTTCTCTTTTATTGGCCAACATTCTACACCATAAATCATTATAGATCTCACCATCATCTTATAAAATTTTCACTTAAGTTTAAGCAGTTCTTTTCTATCACACAATATGCCAAATGCATTCCTCCACTTCAAACATCCAACTTGAATTCTATGAATAACATGTCCATCTATTTCACCATCATTTTGAATAATAGAGCCTAAAAGTCTGAATCGCCCACTCTTTTTAATGACTTGTTCACCTAATGTCACAACACTACCACTATAACTTCTACAACTAAAATTACATAAAAAACTAAACTAAAATAAATAAAAATAAAAATAAATCTAAACAAAAATAAAAATAAAATAAACTAAAATAAATAAACAATAAACTAAATAAACCAAAATTGACTAGTTCGTTAAATATTTTTTTTAAAAAACTAACCCTAAAACTAACCCTAAACCACTAAACCCTAAACACTAAACCCTAAACCTACAACCCTAAACCCTAAACTAAACCTTAAACCCTAAAAACCCTAAATCTTAAACACTAAACCGACTCCCACCACACCCTAAACCTTAATCTCTATATCCTAAACCCTAAATCCTAAACTAAACCCCAAACCCTAAATACCAAACCATAAACCCTAAAAACCTAAAAAACCTAAACCTAATCTAAATAAAACCTAAAAATAAAATAAATAAATAAACCTAAACCTAAATAAAATAATAAAATAAAATAAAATAGAAAAATAAAATAAAACCTAAAACTAAATGTAAAAATAAAATAAAATAAAAAAATCAAAACTAAACTAAAGTAAAATAAATAAAAACCTCAACAGAACTAAAAAAATAAAATAAAACTAAAAATAAAAAATCTAAATAAAATAAAAACTAAACATAAAATAAAAATAAAATAAACCTAAAATAAAATAAAATTAAAATAAAATAAAGACCTAAACATAAAAAATATACCCAAAAATAAATAATCAATAAAACCTAAACACTAAACTAAAAAAAAACCTAAACCTAATAAATTAATCCTAAACTTTAAACTAAATAAAATTAAATAAACTAAAAATAAACCTAAACTAAAAAATAAAATCTAAAAATAAACCTAAGATAAAAACCAAAAACCTAAATTTAAAAAATTAAAATAAAAATATAAACCTAAACCTAAAAATAAAAAATAAAACCTAGACCAAAATAAAATAAAATAAAACTAAAAAAAAAATCCTAAACTAAACATAAAAATAAATTAAAATAAAACCAAACTAAAATAAATAAACCTAAAATAAACTAAAATAAGTAAAAAATAAACCTAAATAAAAAATAAAATAAACTAAAATAAATAAAAAATAAACTAAACCTACCATTTTACATTACATTAAAAAAATAAACCATTAAACCTTAAACCCTAAACCTAAATCCTAAACCCTAAACCCCCAAACTAACCTACTTGCAACCTAAACTCCTAAACCTAAACTTGCCTCCACACCCTCCCTGGGCTAAACCTTACTATGACCACACCACCCACCATAACCCTGAGCCCTACACTAAAACCTAAATCCTAAACTGACCCTAAACCCTAAACCCCACCATAAACTGACCCTCCACACTAAACCCTAAATCCTAAAACCCTAAACCACACTAACTGGCGTTGATCCCTTAAACCCTAAAAACCTAAACCTAAAGCAAATAAAACCAAAAAATAAAATAAAATAAAAACCTAAAACTAAATAAAATAAAAAATAAAAGAAAAACCTAAACTAAAATCTAAACCTAAACCTAAAATTATAATAAAATAAAAAATAAATAAAATAAATAAAAATCTAGACTAAACTGAAAAATAAAATAAAGCTAAGAATAAAAAACATAATTAAAATAAAAACTAAATGTAAAATAAAATAAAAATAAACCTAAAATAAAATAAAATGAAAACTAAATAGAAACCTTCACCTAAAAAATAAAACCCAAAGCCTGAACTAAATATAAAATATTAACCTAAAATAAAAATAAAATAAATAAAATCAAATAAACTTAAACCTAAACTAAAATAAACTGAACTAAAATAATTAAAACCTAAAATAAAGTAAACATAAACCCTAAACTTAATAAAATAAAATAAACTAAAAATAAACCTAAACCTAAAATAAATAAACTAAGCTAAATAAAAATAAAAAATAAACCTAACTAAAAATAAAAAGAAAATAAATAAAAATAAATAAAAAATAAATTAAATAAAATAAATAAAGCAAAACCTATTGGTTTACTTAATTTTTTATTTTTAAAACATAACCCTAAACCCTAAACCCTAAACCCTCAACCTTCAACACTAAACCCTCAACCTTAAACCTTAAACCCTGAACCCTAAAAAACCCTAAACCCTAAACCCTAAGCCCAAACTCTAAACCCTAAAAGCATTAACCCTAAAACCCTAACCCATAACCCTAAACCCTAAACCCTAAAATGTAAACCCTAACCCTAAACCCTAAACCCTAAACCTAACATACCCCACCTTAAATCTAAATTTAAAGTAACTAAATAAATTAAAAAATAAAGATAAACCCCTAAAACTGAAGAATAGGTAGAACCTTGATGATAGGAACATCAGCGTCAACCAGGCTCAGTCTAGATCTGGCGATGGGGGCGAAGGCGAAGGCGACGGTTATCACAATAGTGGTTAAGGATCTGGAGGTGCAGGTGGATATAGAGGTGGTGGTCAGAGTAGTGGTGGTGGCAGAGCGAGAGATCCAGGATATGATGGTGGATCCTACTAATCGAGAAGCTGGGGTGGTTCTGGTGGGAACTAGAAATTGCAGAATGATCGATCCGATCTGCTGCTTATGGAACTGTGCTTTTACATTAGAGACAATTCTAATTATCTAGAGTTTTTTGATTTTTTATATGAGTGTCCATTTTTTATCTATGTCATTGCTTGTGTCTTAAAAAACATGGTGTGTTACTTGGATGATGAAATAAGAAAGAAGAAATATTGAATCTGAATTTTTCATTAAATTAAGCCTGAACCCTAGACCTAAAACCTAAACCCTAAACCCTAATCCCTAAACCCTAGAACCCTAAAACCTAAACCGTAAATCCTAAACCCTAAACCCTAAACCCTAAAACACTAAAACCTAAACCCTAAACACTAAAACCTAATCCCTAAACCCTAAAACCTAAACCTTAAACCCTAAACCCTAAACCCTAAATAGCTAAAAATTGAAACATAAACTAAATAAAACTTAAAAAGAAAATAAATAAAAAAATTAAAATTAAAATAAAATAAAATAATAAAATAATATAAAAACCAAAATTAAAACCTAATCCTAAACCTAAACCTAAACCTAAAAGGAAAATAAAATAAAAAATAAAAAACCTAAATATAATAAAAAATAAAATAAACCTAAAAATAAAATATAATAAATAATAAATAATAACCTAATCCTAAAAATAAACTTAAAAATAAATAAAGAATAAAACCTAAACCCTAAACTAAAAAAGAAACCCAAACCTAAAGTAAAAATTAAATAAACCTAAATTTAACTAAAATAAGCTAAAGTAAAATAAATAAAACTTAAACCTAAACCCAAAATGAACTAAACTTAAACTTAAACCTAAACACTAAATAAAGTAAAATAAACCAAAAATAAACCTAAAACTAAATTATAAAATAGAACCTAAAAATAAACCTAAAATAAAAACCTAAAACCTAAACCTAAAAAAATAAAATAAAAACCTAAACCTAAACCTAAAAATAAAAAAATAAAACTAAAACCAAAAAAATAATAATAAAAGTAAAAACTAAACTAAAAAATAAACCCAAACCTAAACCTGAACTTAAACATAATAAACTAAATAAATGTTAACCTATCAGTTAACTTTATTTAAATAATAATAATATTATTATTCAATAAAATTAAATTAAAAAAATCCTAACCCTAAACCCTAAACCCTAAACCTTAAACCCTGAACCCTAAACCTACAACCCTAAACTCTAAACCCAAAAAATTAAAACCCTAAATCCTAAACCTCAAACCCTAAACAATAAACTAACCCTAAACCCTAAGCTAACCCTAAATCCTAAACCCTAAAACCTACAACCCTAAGCCCTTCACCCTAAACCCCAAACCCTAAACACTAAACTTTAAACCCTAAAACCTAAAAACCTAAACCAAAACTAAATAAAACCTAAAAATAAAATAAATCAAAAAACTTAAACCTAAATAAATTAAAAAAAATAAAAAATGAAAACACAAAAAAAACCTAAACTTAAACTTTAACATAAGCCTAATCTTAGATGTACAAATAAAATGAAATAAAAAATAAAAATTAAACTAAAAAAAATAAATAAAAGCCTAAAGTAAACTAACAAATAAAATAAACCAAACATAAATAACCTAAATAAAATAAAAACTAAATGTAAGATAAAAATAAAATATACGTAAAATAAAATAAAATAAAAACTAAAACTTAATAAATAAACCTAAAAATAAAACCTAAAAATAAAAAAAAGTAAAACCTAAACCCTAAAATAAAAAAAAATGTAAACTAAACAGAACAAAATAAAATAAACTTAAAATGTAAACTAAACTAAAATAAACTAAAATAATAAAACAACACCTAAACCTAAAATAAACTAAACATAAACCCTAAACTAAATATAAATAAACTAAACTAAAAATAAACCTAAACCTAAACTAAAAAATAAACCTAAACCTAAACTAAAAAATAAACCTAAAATAAAAACCTAAAACCTAAACTTAAGCCTAGAAATAAATAAAAACTAAACCTAAAAAATAATGTTAAAATAAAATTAAACTAAAAAGAAAACATAAACATAAACCTAAACCTAAAAAAATAAGCTAAAATAGAAAACCTAAACTAAAATAAAGAAACCTAAAATAAATAAATTAAACTAAATATAAACAAAAATATACCTAAATAAAAAGAAATAAATAAAATAAATAAAAATTAATAAAAAATAAACTAAATAAACCTAAACCAACTAGTTTAATTAATTTAAAAAAAATAAAAAAACCCTAAACCCCAAACCATAAACAGTAAGCCCTAAATTCGAAACCCTAAACCTAAACCTTAAACCCTAAAACTAACCCTAAACCTACAACCCTAAACCCTAGACCCTAAACCCTAAACCTACAACCCTAAATGGTAACCTCTAGGATTTGGGCCAACAAGTCCATGGTGTACTTGTGGTAGTGATGGAGCTTTGCCTTTAATAACCTTATAAAAACCAATGATTTAGTTTTAACTACCGAGAATCAAGATGTTGATGTTCTAAATGCTTAGAGTAACTCTAACCTGCACTGAGCCTCATATTTGGCTTCGTTGTTGGTGCAAGGATTAGACAGATGATATGAGAATCTCATCACATCTGAGTCTAGAGTTAAGAGAACTATTTCTACCCCTGCCTTTCCTAGAATAGTAGATTATGGTTCTTCTCCTCTTTGAGAGGAAGCTACACCATCAAAGTACATCTCCTAGTGGTGAATGCTAGTATCCCCTAAGTTCATAATTTATTCATCGAGGAGGTCATCACTAAGCAGAGAGTTAGTTGGAAGTGGGTGTTTTCTTAAGAAATTTGCTAGTGCTTATCCTTTCACTGCACAAAGGGGTATGAAGGTAATGTCAAACTATGAGAGGATCATGGACCATTGAGCCAACCATCTGGATTGCATCGACTATGTGATGAGATACTATGTTAGATTAATCGTAGAGATTAAGTTCACCTTATAAGGAAGCATGTAGTGTTGCAGCTTTTGGAATGAAAAGAAAAAAGCTAGGCAATGCTTTTCAATGGGTAGATAATTAGCCTTAGTAGGGATTAGATGATGGTTGAGGTAGTAGAGTGTTTTTTTCCTTCCCTTCATCTTTGGCTTTGGCCAACAAAGCACCAAGGGAGTCATCTAATACAAAGTGTAAAGTATGAGCGACTTGCCTGACATAAGGGTTGTTAGAACTGGTGGCAACATCAGGTAATGCTTGATGTCTTCAAAGGCATGCTCACACTTATCATCCCACCTAAATTTTCCATCCTTTTTGATAAGTTGGATATGCCATGTACCCTTAGAATGATCTGAATTGAGTTAAACTTTTATTGGTGGCATTTCTAATATTGCCCTGATCTTCTCCAGATCGATTTCAATTCCCTAGTGTGGGACAACAAACCCAAGGAATTTCCCTAAAGCTACTTTGAATGTACACTTCAGGGGGGTAAATTTTGAGGTTAAATTATCTTAACTATTCAAAAACTACTCATAAGTCAAAGAGATGGTCTTTCTTTTCTCTACTTTTGACCATGAGATCATCGACATAGCACTCGACTTAATGATGAATGAGTTCATCAAAGATTCGAGTCATAGCCCGTTGTTATGTAGCACCATCATTTTTAAGTCTAAAAGGCATGACCTAATAGCAATAGATTCTGATCGGGGTTCTCAAAGCAATGTTTCTTTCATCTTCAGGGGCCATCTTTATTTGGTAATATATAGATGAGCCATCGATGAAAGAGAAGACTGCATGAGATGAGGAAATGTCCACTATCAGCTCTAAAATTGGAAGTGGAATTTCATCTTTTGAACATGCCTTATTTAAATCCCTAAAATCAATGCATATGTGAATTTGGCCATTATTTTTCTTAACTGGGATGATGCTGGCTAACCAGGTAGGGTAGTTTTCTTCTCGGATGAAGCCATGATCAATCAATTTCTTGACTTCATAAATTACCTATTATTCTATGTCTAATCACATGCATCTAGGAGCTTGCTTGATAGGGTTAGCAGTAAGCTGTATTACAAGTTTATGGATCGCTATGTTAGGAGCCAATCCAGGCATCTCTTCATAACACCATGCAAAGAAGTCCTTAAACTAACTCAATAGCCTAACTAAGTCATTGGTTTCAATTTCATTCAATAAATAACTGATGTCTATTGGGCATGGATCTTCTTCAGTTCCTAAGTTGATTCCTTAAGCTTGTTAACGGTTGACTTGATCTCTTCTTCGAACTCTGGCAGTGCATCTTTAACTTCAAAATCATCTAGATCATCTGAAGTCTCTAAGCATAACTCCTCATATGAGTTAATGTGATTTGAAAAGAACCTATCAAATTCCAAATGATTGGTAATTATTAAGCAATAATCATCATCATCGACTAGACCCACTGTACCGAATCCTAGTCCTAGTCTTGATTGAGAGCTTTTATATTTGTTCTTCCATATTCTCTCAAAGTAGTCTGACTATGCTTTGATGAAATATGTGGGATTAACCTTTTCTTTGCTAAATTATGAACACAAGACAAGTACTAATGAAAAAGTAATTCTATTAAATCTCTATATGAATAATCCTCAAGTTCTACATCAACTTCTTGACTTGAGGATGATGCTCCTAGAAAGAACCTCTGAGTCTTCACACCTATGGATGACTTATGGGCTTCCTTAACTACCAAATCCTCAACTTTTTGAGAGGATAGTGTGGTTAGAACTAAGGTTCCCAAGTGATGCCTAACTGTTTTACATATAGACTTGGATGCACTTATGCTTTAGTTTGGAGCCTGATCTTCATTACTATCTAGCTCAAGTGTCACCTCCAAGGAAATCTACTATTGAGAAGAGTTGGTTGGTGTGCTAACCATATAAGACTCATCCTATGAACTAGATTCTAAGTCTATATGGATAATAGGTGTACTCTAGGACATATCTTCTATTAGGTGGCCAATAAGGAGGTTTTCCACCCCTAGGACTGCCTCTGAACTGGCCTCTTCCTCTGCCTTGTGGAGGTCTGGTTGTCCTACCCATATGTTCAAATGAAATAATGAACTGTGGGTGGAATCTTATTTCAAGCTCCACTTCTTCCTCCAAGTATATTTCCACCCCCTTTTATTTTCTTTTTCATTTTTGATTTTCTTTTCTTTTTATTTATTTCTTTCTTTTTCTTTTTCTTTTTATATTTCTTTTATTTTTAAACTTTAGCCAAGTTCATGAGAATAGACTTGTTGATTTTGAGGGAGGTAGTAAGCCGCATCCTCATATATCCCGACCTCGTCAACTGTAAATAGCTTGAGATCTCCTTTGACACAGTAGACGTTCCCACCTCTCATGAACATCATACACTGATGTAGAGAGGATGGAACTATCTTGTTCTCTTGTATACATGGTCACCCAAGCAAAGCATTAGAAGATGTATGAAAGTCTATAATGTGAAACTTTGCTTTGATCTACTAATCATCTATCTCCATGGGCAACACTTTGGAGCCTAAGGCCTATTGACCTTACTTTTGGAGTGCGGAATCAATCTTTCCATTTTAGACTAAGGAATCTTCTAAACACTAATACTTCCTTAGTCATAAGACACTTCTAATAATTAGGTAAACATTTAACCTAAGCCTAAATACTTAGAAGGGTTAACCATAGGATTAGGTTATGCCTTAGGGATTAGGATAATCCACCTACCCTACAACCCAAACCCAATCCATGTTCACCTTCTAAAACCAAACCTCAAGTTCAATTCAAACATCAAATTCAAATCCAAATCCAAACACAAATTCTAAAACCAAATGATTGATGCCCATGATCAAATCCAAACTTCAAACCCTTCCTAAGCCATATGACCTATCCCATGGACTTGGCCAAATCTTAATACAAATAAATCCAAAATCAATTGATTTCCTCATAATAAATTTATATCTTTAATCATCTTCCTAAATATAAATCAAATCTACATTTAAATGATCACAACTAAATAGAATTAAATCAAAACCCTTCCTAAGCCATATGACCAATCCCATGGACTTAGCCAAATCTTAATCCAAATCAAGTCAAACTCATTTGATTTTCTCACAAATCAATCATATTTTCAATCATCTTCACAAACATAAATTAAATATACATTTAAGTCATCAAAACTAAATCAAGCCAAATCAAAATCCAAACCTAAACCACATGACCCAACTCCATGGACTTAGCCAATTTTTTTCATTCCAAACCCCAAATTCAATTGATTTTCTCATTAATCAATCATACCTTCAATCATATTCACAAATATAAATGAAATATACAATCATCAAGCCAAACCAAAATCAACCCAAGTCAAACCCAACTTAACCCTTTTGACTTGAAATGTTCAAATGAACCAAAACCCATTTGAACCCAAGTGAATTGTAATTGAATTTATATATCAATCCCAAATCCATATATAAACTCAACTAAATCAAACTCAACCTAAAATCAAGCCAACTAAACCCAATTGGTCCACTTGACCAAAAGTGGCCAATTTGACTTATTTGGGCCAAGTTCTAATCCTACCCAAATTGGATTGAACCAAATCGAACAAAACCTCCCATCATGATTGTTGATCACCCTAGGTTGATCAATTGTCACAAATTGGGTCAAACCAAGTCAACTTGGTCATTTGACCAAGTCAACCCATTAACCCATATGAACCCAAGCTAGCCAATTTTCAACCTAAGCCAATTCCCTTGAAACCAATGATTCATACCAAATCAAAATCAATATTTGAATATGACTTGACCTTTAATTGAGTCAAACCAAACCTAATTGGCCTTCTTGACCTACGTTGACCCAAATTGACCTAAAAGACTAAATTGGGTCAAATCAAAATATAAACCAAATTGATTGCACCCAATGGCTCAAATTCATTCAAAATTGATTATTAAAATTGACCAAAGTCATGATTGGACCAAATTGAACTTAATTGACCTACTTAGCCTAAATTGACATAAAGGTTCAAGTTGGCCTAAATTAAAACCAAATTCAAATTAATTTAAACCAAAGCCTACAATCATCTTCAATTGGTCAACTAAACCCAAACCAACACCCAACCCAAGCTAATTTAGCCAATTTGGTCAAAATGGTCAACTTAACCCATTTGACCCAAATGAATTCAAATGAGCCAAAATCAAATATAAGCCAAACTAAACCAAAATAATTAAACCAAAACATCCCAAATAATCATATGAACTTGGACCAATCCTTGGTTTGACCCAATTTGTCCAATCGGTCAACTTTACCCAAACTAACCCAATTTGACCTAAATGAGTCAGATTGAGCCAAACCTAACCAAATAAACTCAAATTGACATGAAATTTAGGCTAACCCACTTTTGGCTCATTTCAAATATGCCCAAATTAAATCCAATGCTAAATGATCATTCTACCCTTGGGTCAAGGGCATCACATGAGACAAATCACCCATGTAAATGGTCATTTCCATTCCTTGGCCACTTAGTACTCTCCCAATGGTCCACCTACGTACCTAGGACGCTCCCCAATCTGATCCAAGGGGTGGTTGGGTCGGCCATGACCCATGGGAGGTGAAATCACCTCACTCTCTCCATTGGAGCATTTGAAACCCATAGGACACCCACGATTCCTCATTGGAAGCTAGCTCTAAACCTCCAAACAACCAAGCGAGCTAACTCAACTCCTTCTTACCACCCACGACTCCCTGAGATGGTCAGATGACCACTAGAAGCCAAACCCAATCCCACCATTTGATCAAGATGAATGGGGGTATACATCCCCTCATTTCCACTCCAACACACATAAAAATCATTCCTCAAATACCTAGCTACCCAAGATAAGCTGCTAGAGGCATTCCCTACGCTCCCAAGTTTATTCCTTGATCGTAAAATTCCATTCTCATACGTCTCAAAATAGGACACTCCCATTTCCAACCTAACTTACCCATTTCTCAATCAAACTCAAATTAACTTTGTACGCACCTTTCCTAGGCCTCGTCGAGCAAGAACGGATTATCTCCTAAGCTTCCTAAGCACCGGAGGTAGGACTTCGATCAAAGTCAAGCTCCAAATCATCAATTCATGGCCTTCTGAGTGAACATCGAGGAATTGATCTAATTATTACTCAACAAAGATTCATCTCCATGAGATGAAGCTTCCTCAATCGTTTGAGCCATTGATCTTGATATCCAGTGAGGTATGCTTCCAAAACTGATCCTTAGGCAAAAATGGGTTGGAGCTTTTTGAAGAAAACTTGCATCTCATGTCATCTTGACCATTGTATCCAATCTGATTGATGTTGTGAAGGTGTGGGATCCTTTTGGAGTTTATTCGAGATCGGGTAAGCTCGAATCAAGTGAGCAATGGTGGACAGACTCCATTTTTCCTCACTCGTGTGATGTTAGATCACCCACCATCCCTTCCATGTGATCAAAATGGATGATCATGATTAAATTTGCTAGATTGATCTGATTTAATATGATTAAGTTGTGGGAGTAATCATAGTTGTCCGATCTTAGATCAAATGGCGGATGAGAAAGTGCATCGCCGCCACATAGCCGAAGTCGATATGTTTAAGTATCCAATCCGCATCACGTAGCATGAAAGCATGCGCCATGTGTAACAGATTATGCTTAATTAGGCAATTAATCATTTTAATGGTAAACTTTAAAAATCATAAAAAAATAGAGAAATAAAAAATGCAAATAAATACTCATTTTAAAGGTATTTCATAAGAGAATTAATTAAAAATGATCTTAACTAATTTTGAATAGTAATTAAAGTTTAATTACAAAATTAATTAGCTTAATTACTTCTTAATTACTTGAGCAATTAATCCCAAAAATTATGGGTTTATTTAATGGGATGACCTCTACCTCCCATGATTTTCTTGGGATTTATTGCTCACTTAATTAGGAAAATTGATTAATTGAAGCTTACCTACTCTTTTAAGTTAATTGATGATTACTTAATCCCATGAATAGTAACAAATTGGTTAATTAAGTTTATTAATCATTGTTTAATAGTAAGTGAACTAAGGAATAGGGTTGGGACCCCTTTCCCTAAGTTCATTTTACCCTTTTTAAAATAAAATTAAATGAGATTTAACTAATTAATTAAATCACTTAATCAAATTAAAATCATAATCACATTAGAGCTTAGTTAATTAAATCATGGGGTAAATCTTTAGGTGTTTAATAACCTAAAGGAGTTTAATGAAATTATGGTTAGTCCATATGTGTGGAAAGCCATAAGAGTAATTAAGTCCTTTAATCTAGTTAACTATTAATCATGAGTCAATTGCATTAGGCCCCTTTTATTTCTTAGGATCATTGCAAATTTATTTTCATGCATATCTTGTTGTCTCATAATTATTTAGTAAATTACTTTAAGGTGAAATAGGTAAGGGTAATTAATTCATCTAATTAAGGTTTCAACTTAATTAACTCATAAAATCAACTTAATTACATTTTTTAAAATTAAATCAAATTATTAATGTGGGAATGGATTTAAAACAACAAGGGATGATTTCTCTTCTCCTCTTTAAATAAAATCAAATCCAAAACTTAATTAATAAAGAAGCTTTGGTTTGCTTTAAATAATCTTATTTGATTTGATTGTCCTTAAGAACTAGTTTGGTTGAATGAATCACATATTTGTATTTGATTGTCCTCTTTCCAATAATGTTAAATTGGTATGTCATTTTAATTCATGCATCCATCATTTCAAAATCAAGTAAAATAAAATGGATTTTTTTATGTAATCTTGCACATGTTGATTTAATTTAATATATGCATGACTATTATCACTATTAAATCCAAATGTATTTTTCAAAAGCTTATAAATGAATAATAATATGTTTTATGATGCTAGTTAAAAATACATAAGAAATGCATGTGCTTATAGCTTAAGTGTATGAATGTTGAGTTCTCTTTCCTCCATTCATGTGTTGATTTATATAAGATTGAATGGTAATGGGTATATAGTCTAGACATCCCAGGAACATGAGGCTTTAGCTAGCCCCAATGAGGTCATTTGATTACCTCACTTCTTTGGTTTAACAATGGGACATACCCACTTGATTTCACTCTTATGTATTTCAACATTAGAATTTGGATAAAGCTTTAATTAATATATAAAAATGATTCAATAAAAAATATACAATCATATGCATGTTACATGTGATGGAAAAAAATGATTTCATATATGTCATGTGGTAGTAATTGAATTAAATTAATCTTCAATTTCCTTTCATTTTGAATAGGATTATTTAAATTGAACCTAAACTTAGGACTAATTAAATCATTTAATAAGCCATTCACTAAAGAGAACTAAATCAAATTAATATACTTTAAAAAGTGACTTAAGGTAGGGATGAAAGAGGGCAATCCTCTTTTCCTCTCTTTATAACAATTTGTTGCTAAGTGAAATCAAATGAAACAAAATAAAACATAAACTAAAATTCTCAAATCAATTAAACTACTTCAAGTGAAATCAACCTTTTATGTTAAATTGAATCCTTTTACACATAAAAAATACAACACTAATGCCTAACAAGACTTACCACACAAGCATTAATACACACATTAGAATTAAGTCACCACTTCTAGCTCTAAGTTAGGATGGTGTATAATGTGATGTATGTTTCATTTTATGATGTATTATTTTAGATTGGATGATAGGGTGTATATTTCGTAGACTGGATGATAGGCTAATATTAGCTTAATCATATTTTCTGCAGGGGATTATCCTTAAAGGATGCTTAAAAATAAAAGTGAATACTCTTTTTGTAAGTTGCTTAAATCCTTAAGCATAATCCAAGTTAGGACAGGTGGGCTTAGTTACCCATTTGTAGGGTGCTAAGTCCAAATTATAAATACAACTGCTTAGGATTATATGTATATTTAGCTAACCTCTATTTTGTAGGTGTTTATAGATTTACTCTTTCCATATAAATGTAATTTTTGCAATAAGAATTAGGATTAGTGCTATAGGGTATTAGGATGAGCAGTGGCTAGAAGGTTTTGTCTAGGGGTGCCTAGTGATGCCTTTGAAGCAACCACCATCCAAATCAAAGAAGGAACCAAATCAGAAATGGAGATATGAAGAAAGAAGACCCCCATACATTTAATACAATTATAGTTATTCTTTCATATTCTAAGTTGTATAAGGGTAGACCTTGGCAACTAATTTTTTCTCTTCGAAGTTGATATGGCATCTACCACATCGCCTTTTATTCTTTTATGATAGTTATATAGTTGTTTGATGTTGTTTATTGTGAATTAGATGACATGCTATTATAGTTTCTTAAATGAATGATGCTTTAATGTCCTATAAATTAGGCTCTTAGAATAAAAATAATGTTTCTACCCAACTAATCACTCATAACCAAATTTTAAACAACTCATAACCTCATCATAAAGCCTAAGACATAAATAAGATAATTAAAAGATTTACCAATCCCTTAAAATAGTTTTATGTTTCATCATGCATAATCTTTCTAACATGATCTCCATCTAAATAAAATGCTAAACCTAATATCCCTGTGGTGGAGAATGCCTTCTAATTTACTAAATAAACCTAAACTTACTAATTTACTTAATTTAAAAATAAAAAATATATAAATAAATAAATAAATAAATATATAAAATAAACCCTAACCCAAAACCCTAAACCCTAAACCCCAAAACCTTAAAACCTAAACCCTAAACTAACACTAAACCCTAAATCGTAAATTGCAAAACCCTACACCCTAAAGCTTAAACCTTAAACCTTAAACCCTAAACCCTAAGCTAACCCTAAACCTTATTCCCTAAACCCTAAAAACCCTATAACCATAAAGCCTAAACACTAAACCCTAAACCTTAAACCCTAAACTTAAAAAAAAAACCCTAAACCCTAATCCCTAAACCCTAAACCCTAAATCCTAAATAGTAAACTAACCATTAACCTTAAACCCTAAATGCTATAAAGCTAAAAACCTAAACCTAAACTAAATAAATCTAAAAATAAAATGAATAAAATATCTAAACCAAAATAAAATAAAAAATAAAATAAAAACATAAACTCAAACCTAAACCTAAATCTAAACATAAAAAGAAAATAAAATAAAAAATAAAAACTAAACTAAAATAAAATAAATCAAAACCTAAACTAAACTAAAGAAATAAAAAACTTAAATAAAATAAAAACTAAACCTAAAATAAAATAAATTAAAAGCTAAATAAATACTTAATCTTATATAATAAACCTAAAAATAAAACCTAAAAATATTTAAATAAATAAAACCTAAACTCTAAACTAAGAAAATCTAAACCTAAAATAAATATAAAATAGACCTTAACCTAAACAAAAATATACTAAACTAAATTAAAAAAACTAAACCTAAACCTAAAATAAACTAAACCTAAACCTAAACTTAAACCTAAATAAAATAAAATAAAATAAACTAAAAATATTCCTAAACTTAAACTAAAAAACAAAACCTAAAGATAAACCTAATATAAAAACCTAAAACCTAAACCTAAAAAATTAAAATAAAAACCTAAACCTAAACCTAAAAAATAAAATAAAAATTAAATTAAACTAAAAAATTAACCTAAACCTAAACCTAAACCTAAAAAAGAAAACTAAAATAAAATATAAACCTAAAATAAATAAATTAAACTAAATAAAAAAAATAAACTTAAATATAAATAAGAAATAAAATAAACTAAAATAAATAATAAATAAACTAAATAAACCTAAACATATCAGTTTACTTAATTTTTTTTAAAAAAACCATAAATTCTTAGTCCTAAACCATAAACCCTAAATCTACAATCCTAAAGTCTAAACCTTAAACCATAAACCTAAAAAAACATTTGAACCCTAAAGCCTAAACCATAAAAGCATAAACCTTAAAATCCTTAACCCTAAACCCTAAATCATAAACCCAAAAATTTAAATACCAAACCCTAAACCTAAACCTAAAATAACTAAATAAATTAAAAATAAACCTAAACCCTAAAACCTAATAAACCTAAACCTAAACTTAAACCCTAAGAATGGGCAGAACCTTGACAGCAATAACATCACCATCAACCAGGCTCAGTCAAGATCTGTTGTTAGAGGCGAAAGCAGAGGCAATGGTTATTATAGTGGTGCATGATATGGAGGTGAGGAAAGTGGTGTGAGAGGGAGGAGCCATGAGGTTACTTGTATGAGGAAGAGATTGGGGATATGATGGTGGATCCCACTACTCGAGAGGTCAGTGTGGTTTTGATGGGAACTAGAGAACTGAATAACGTCTGATTCGATCTGCTACTGATGGAACTATGTCTTTATAGTAGAGACTGTTCTTGTTAATTAGGATTTTTGATTTATTCTATGCATGCTCATTTTTGATCTATGTCATCGCTTGTGCCTTAGAAAACTTGGTGTGTTACATGGTTGATAAAATCAAAAATAAGAAATCTTGAATCTGAATTTGTTCTCTATTAAAAAAATACCAAAAACCCTTAACTAAAACCTGAACCCTAAACCTAAAACCTAAACCCTAAACCCTAAACCCTTAACCCTAAAAACCCTAAACCAAAAATCGTAAACCCTAAACCATAAACCCAGAACCCTAAACCCCAAACCTTAAACCCTAAACCCTAAACCCTAAACCCTAAACTAACCCTAAACCCTAAAAACCTAAAAAGCTAAACCTTACCTAAATAAAACTTAAAAATAAAATAAATAAAAATACTTAAACCAAAATAAAATAAAATAAAATATAAACATAAACTAAAACCTAAACTTAAAATGAAAATAAAATAAAAAATAAAAACTAAATTAAAATAAAATAAATAAAACCAAAGATAAACTAAAAAATAAAAAAAATAAGAAAACTAAACCTAAAATAAAATAAAATAAAACTAAATAAAAACCTAAACCTAAAAAATAAACCTTGAAATAAAACCAAAACATAAATAAATACAAAACCTAAACCCTAAACTTAAAAAAAAACTAAACCTCAAATAAAAATAAAATAAACCTAAACCTAAACTAAAATAAATAAAACCTAAACCTAAACCTAAAATAAATGAAACTTAAACCTACACCTAAACTAAATAAAATAAAATAAACTAAAAGTAAACCTAAACCTAAACAAAAACATAAAACCCAAAAATAAACCTAAAATAAAATTCTAAAACCTAAACCTAATAAAATAAAATAAAAGCCTAAACCCAAACGTAAAAATAAAAAATAAAACTTAAAAATAAAAAAATAAAATAAAAATAAAGTTAAACTAAAAAAAAAACCTAAACCTAAACCTAAACCAAAAGAATAAACTAAAATAAAAAACATAAACTAAAATAAATTAACCTAAAATAAATAAACTAAACTAAATAAAAAAAACATAATATAAAAATAAGCTCAATAAACCTAAACCTATTAGTTTACTTAATTTAAAAAAATTAAAACCCCTAGCCGTAAACCCTAAACTCTAAAACTAACCCTAAACCCTAAACCTATAACCCTAAACCCTAAACCATAAACCCTCAAACCTACAACCCTAAACCCTAAACCCTAAACCCTAAACCCCAAACCCTAAACCTTAAATCCTAAACCTAAACTAAATAAAACCTAAAAATAAAATATATAGAAAACCTACACTTAAAAAAATAATGAAATAAAAAACCTAAACTAAAATCGAAACATAAACCTAAAAATAAAATAAAATAAAAACTAAACTAAAATAAACTAAGTAAAAGCCTAAACTAAACTAAAAAATAAAATAAACCTAAAAATAAAATAGATAAATAAAATAAACCTAAATGAAAAATAAAAATAAAATGAACCTAAAGTAAAATAAAAAAAACTAAATAAAAACCTAAGCCTAAAAGATAAACCTAAAAATAAAACCTAAAACTAAATAAAATATAAAATTTAAACATTATACTAAAAAAAGCCTAAACCTAAACTAAACAAAATAAAATAAACCTAAATCTAAACTAAACTAAACTAAACTAAAATAAATAAAACCTATACATAAACATAAATTAAGCTGAACCTAAACCCTAAACAAAATAAAACAAAATAAATAATAAATACTTAAACCTAAATTAAGAAATAAAACCTAAAAATAAACCTAAAATAAAAATCTAAAACCTAAACCTAAGAAAATAAAAAATAAACCTAAACCAAAACTTAAAAATAAAAATAAAATCTAAACATTAAAAATAAAATAAAAATAAAATTAAACTAAAAAATAAACATAAACTTAAACCTAAACCTACAAAATAAACTAAAATAAAACCCTAAACTAAAATAAATAAACATAAAATAAAAAAACTAAATTGAATAAAAATAAAAAATAAACCTAAATAAAATATAAAATAAACTAAATAAATTAAATAAATTTAAACCTACCACGTTTACTTAATTTAAAAAAAAACCATAAACCCTAAACATTAAATCCTAAACCCTAAACTTAAACCCTAAACACTAAAAAACCCTAAACCCTAAAACCCTAAACTTGAAACCCTAAACTAATCATAAAACCCCAAACCCTAAAAACCCTAAAATTAAAGCCTAAACCCTAAACCCTAAACCTTAATCTAACCCTAAACCCTAAAACCCTAAACCATAAAGCCTAAATCTTAAAACCTAAAACCTAAACCCTAAACTAACACTAAACCTTAAGCTAACGCTAAACCCTAAACCCTAAACCCTAGGCCCTAAAAACCTTAAACCCTAAAGCCTAAACACTAAACATTAAATCCTAAACCCTAAACCCTAAACCCTGTAACCCTGAACTCTAAACCCTAAACCCGAAACCCTAGACCCTAAAAATCTAAAACCTAAACCTAAACTAAATAAAACTTAAAAATAAAAAAAATAAAAAGACCTAAACCTGGATAAAATAAAAAATAAAAAACTAAAAAAATAAAAATAAAGACTAAAACTAAAAATAAAACTAAAACCTAAACCTAAACCTAAAAATAAAATAAAATAAAATAAAAAATGAAAAATAAAATAAATAAAAACCAAACCTAAACTAAAAAATAAAATTAACCAAAGAATAAAAAACCTAAACAAAATAAAATAAACTAAAAATAAACCTAACTAAAAAGTAAAACCAAAAAATAAACCTAAAACCTAAAAAAAAAATAAAATAAAACCCTAACTTAAACCTAAACCTAAAAATAAAAAATAAAACCTAAACCTAAAAAAAATTTAAAATAAAACTCAACTAAAAAATAAACCTAAACCTAAACCTAAACATAAAAAATATACTAAATTAAAATACCAAAACTAAAATAAATAAACTAAACTAAATAAAAATAAAAAAAACATAAAGGAAAATAAAAAATAAACTAAATAAACCAAAACCAATCGATTTACTTAATTTTAAAAGATACCCCTAAACCCTAAAGATTAAACATTAAACCCTAAATCCTAAGCCCTAAATCCTAACCCTAAGCCCTAAACCCTAAAACCCTAAATCCTAAAACCCTAAACACTAAGCCCTAAACCCTAAACCCTAAAAACCTAAACTAAATAAATCATATATATATATATATATATATATATATATATAAACTTAAACCTATACCAAAAAATAAAATAAAATAAACTAATAAAAATGAACTAAATAATATAAATAATAACCTAAACTAAACTAAAAAAATAAATCTAACAATAAAAAATGTAAATAAAATAATAATTAAATGTAAATAAAGATAAAATAAACCTAAAATAAAACTAAATAAAAAATCAAACAAAAAAATAAATCTAAAAATTAATCCTACAAAAAAATAAAAAATAAAACATAAATTTTAAACTAAAAAAGTAACCTAAACCTAAAATAAAAAACAAAATAAACCTAAACCTAAACCTAAACTAAAATAAATTAAACTAAACTAAACTAAATAAAACCTAAACCTAAACCTAAAATAAACTAAACCTAAACTAAATATAATAAAATAAACTAAAAATAAACCTAATCCTAAAGTAAAAAATAAAACCTAAAATATATCAAAAATAAAAACCTAAAACCAAAACCTAAACCTAAAATAAAAAAATAAACTTAAACCTTAAAAACAAATTAAAAATAAAAGTCAACTAAAAAACAAACCTAAACTTAAACCTAAACTTAAAAAATAAACTAAAATAAAAAACCTTAACAAAAAAAATAAACAAAAAATAAATAATTAAACTAAATAAACATATAAAAAAAATAAACAAAAATAAATAAAAAATAAAGAAAATAAACTAAATAAAACTAAACTTACGAGTTTACTAAATTTAAAAAAAACCATAAAACCTAAATTCTAAACCCTAAACCCTAAACCCTAAAAACCTAAAAACCTAATCCTAAACTAAATAACATTGAAAATTAAAATAAATAAAATAAAAAACTAAACTAAAACCTAAACCTAAACGTAAACCTAAATGTGAAAATAAAATAAAATAAAAAATAAAAACTAAAGTAAAATAAAATAAGTAAAAACCTAAACTAAACTAAAAAAATATAATAAATCTAAAATAAAATAAATTCTAAGTAAAAACCTTAACCTAAAAAATAAATCTAAAAATAAAACTTAGAAAGAAATAAAAAATTATTCCTAAACCCTAAACAAAAAAAAAACCTAAACCTAAAATAAATAAAATAAAATAAACCTAAACCTAAAAAAACAAACTAAAATAAAATAATTTAAACCTAAACCAAAACCTAAAAGAAACTGAACCTAAACCTTAAACTAAATAAGATAAAATAAACTAAAAATAAACCTAAACCTAACTTAAAATATAAAACTACAAAATAAACCTAAAATAAAAACCTAAAACCTAAACCTAAAAAAATAAAATAAAAATCTAAATCTAAACCTAAAAATAAAAAATAAAACCTAAACCTGAAAACAAAATAAAAATAATACTAAACTAAAAAAATAAAACTAAGCCTAAACCTAAACCTATAAAAGAAACTAAAATAAAAAACCTAAACTAAAATAAATAAACATAAAATAAATAAATTATACTAAATAAAAAAACAAACATAAATAAATATGAAAATTAAAATAAACTAAAATAAATAAATAAACAATAAAATAAATTAAATAAATTTAAACCTATGAGTTTAATCAATTAAAAAGAACAACCTTAACCCTTAACCCTAAACCCTAAAACTAACCATAAATCATAAACCTTGAACCCTAAACCATAAAAGCTAAACCCCAAGCCCTAATCCTTAAAACCCTAAACCCTAAACCCTAAACTCTAAACCCTAAACCCTAAACACGAACCATAAACCCTAAACCATAAATACAAAAAACTTAAAAACTCAACCTAAACTAAATAAAATAAAAGAAATATAAAATAAATACCTAAACTAAAACCTAAACTTAAACCTAAACCTAAACCTAAACATAAATATAAGTTAAAATAAAAAATAAAAATTAAACTAAAATAAAATAAATAAAAACCTAAACTAAACTAAAAAATAAAATAAGCTTAAAAATAAAAAAACTAATAAAATAAAAACTCAACATAAAATAAAAATAAAATAAACCTAAAATTAAATAAAAAAAAATTAAAACTAAAACAAACCTAAAAACAAAACCTAAAAATAAATAAAAAATAAAACCTAAACCCTAAACTAAAAGAAAAACTAAACCCAAAATAAACAAAAAAAAAAACCTAAACCTATACTAAAATAAATAAAACTTAAACCTAAACCAATATTAAACCTAAACCAATATTAAACTAAATAAAATAAAACAAATTAAAAATAGACCTAAACCTAAACTAAAATTTTAAACCTAAAAATAATCTCAGAATAAAAATCTAAAACATAAACCTAAAAAAATAAGTTGAAAACTTCATCCTAAACCTAAACATAAAAAATAAAACCTAAGAATAAAAAATAAATTAAAAATAAAACTCAACTAAAAAATAAGCATAAATCTAAACCTAAAAAATAAATTGAATTAAAAAACATAAACTATAATAAATAAAACTAAAATAAATATACTAAATTAAATAAAAATAAAAAATAAACATAAATAAATAAAATAAAATAACCTAAAAAAATAAAAAATAAACTAAATAAACTATATAAACCTAAACATTTCAGTTACTTAATTTTTTTAAGAAAAACCCTAAACCCTAAATCCTAAATCCTAAACCCTAAAATTAACCCTAAACCCTAAACTCTAAACCTACAACCCTCAACCTTAAACCCTATACCCTAAACCCTAAAATCCCAAACCCTAAACCCTAAACCCAAAACCATAAACCCTAAACACTAAAACCTACAACCCTAAACCCTAAACCCTAAACCCCAAACCTTAAGCCCTAAATCCTAAACCCTAAACCCTAAACACTAAAAACCTAAAAACCTAAACCAAAACTAAATAAAACTAAAAAATAAAATAAATAAAAAACATAAACATAAATAAAATAAAAACCTAAATTAAAGCCTAAACCTAAACCGAAATGAAAATGTAAAAATAAGGTAAAATAAAAAATAAAAGCTAAACTAAAATTAAATAAAATAAAAACATAAACTAAACTAAAAAATAAAATAAACCTAAAAATAAAACACCTAAATAAAATAAAAACTAAACATAAAATAAAAATAATATTAACTTAAAATAAAATAAAATAAAAACTAAATAAACCTATACCTAAAAAATAAACCTTAGAATAAATAAAAAAATAAAACCTAAACCCTAAAGAAAAAAAAAATCTAAACCTAAAATAAACAAAATAAAATAAACCTAAACTTGAACTAAAATAAATTGAAATAAATTAAATAAAACTAAAACTTAAACCAAAACTAAACTAAACCAAAACCCTAAACTAAATAAAATAAAATAAACTAAAAAGAAACCTAAACCTAAACTAAAATATTAAACCTATAAATAAACCTAAAATAAAAACCTAAACCTAAAAAAATAAAATAAAAACTTCAACTTAAACTTAAAAATAAAAAATATAACCTAAACCTAAAAAATAAAATAAAAATTAAACCAAACTAAAAAATAAGCATAAACCTAAACCTAGAAAATAAACTAAAATAAAAAACCAAAACTAAAGTCAAAAAATGAAAAATAAATAGACTAAACTAAATAAAAATAAAAAAAACTAAAATAAATAAAAAATAAAATAAATAAACTAAATAAACCTAAATTGATCAATTTATTTAAATTTTTTAAAAAAGACCCTAAACCTAAACACTAAACCTTAAATCCTAAACCTTAAACCCTAAACCCTAAAACTAACCTAAAACTCTAAACCTACAACCCTAAACCCTAAAACTAACCTGAAACTCTAAACCTACAACCCTAAATCCTAAACCCTAAAAAACCCTAAACCCTAAACCCTAAACCCTAAACCCTAAACCCTAAAACCTACAACCCTAAACCCTAAACCTAAAAAATAAAACTAAAACCTAAACCTAAATCCAAATATAATTAAAATAAAATAAATAAAACTAAATATAATTGAAAAATAAAATAAATAAAAATACCTAAACATAAATAAAATAAAAACCTAAAGATAAACCTAAATGTAAAAAAAAACATAAAATATAAAATAAAATAAATTAAATAAAAACCTAAACTAAACTAAAAAATTAAAATGAAACTAAAATAAAATAAAATATAAACTAAATAAAAACCTAATCCTAAATAATAAATCTAAAAATAAAACCTAAAAACACATAAAAATAAAATCTAAACCCTAAACTAAAAAAAAAACTAAACCTAAAATAAACAAAATAAAATAAACCTAAACTTAAACAAAAATAAACTAAACTAAAATAAATAAAACATAAAGGTAAATAAAAAATAAACTAAAAATTAACCTAAACCTAACTTAAAAAATAAAACATAAAAATAAACCTAAAATAAAAACCTAAAAAACTAAACATAAGAAAATAAAATAAAAACCTAAACATAAACCTAAAAATAAAAAATAAAACCTAAACCTAAAAAATAAAATAAAAATAATACTAAACAAAAAATAAGCATAAACTTAAATCTAAAAAATAAACTAAAATAAAAAACTAAAACTAAAATATATAAACCTAAAATGAAGAAACTAATTTTAAAAAATAAATAATATACTTAAATAAATTATAAATAAATAAACTAAAATAACCTAAACCAACCAGTTTACTTTTTTAAAAAAAAAATACCCTAGACCCTAAACCCTAAACCCTAAACACTAAATCCTAAACCCTAAACCCTAAAGCCTAAACCCTAAACCCTAACCATCCATATGAACCAAATAAGAGTGATAACAATTATGACTTTAATGTGACCTCTAGTAGTGTTATCAAAATAAACTTCAAGAAGCTGGTATTAAGTTAAGGACCCATTGAATTTGATAATGTTAAAGAGATCATCATACCAAATCCAAAGTTTGGAAGCAATGGCTGTTAACAAAACATGATTTACATTCTCAATGTGAAACCAACAGCATTTTGAAGGTAAGTGAAAACCTTTCCCCAAATCAAGGAGTCAAAAGGGATGAAGTTTTTCAAAATATGCCAAGAAAAAAAAAGAAGTAGGAATAGTGTTATTCCAAAGTTTGAAAAACACATTGGAAAAATAATGAGCTTCTTTAATTTGAATCCAAACATTTTTAAAGTTGAAATCACCATTTTGAGAAAGCTTAAAAAGATTTGATCATGATTGCTAGGTTTGATAAGAATAGTAGTAATCTTGTTTAAAAGAGAGGAAAAAATATAATCAGTAAGCTTACTATTGTTCCCCATATTATTCTGCCAGAAAGAGTTCACTTTAATAGCAATAGTGGAATGGATAGAAAGTAAATCATCAATGGACCCACCTCCAAATTTATCTTGCCAAAAGAAAGAGCTAACAGAGTTAATACCCCAAGAAATTAATGATTCGGCATACCCATATGATGGAACAAATTCTTTTCCAAATAGGAGAGTCTCCTGCTTTATAGGGGCAAATAAGAGGGTGCTTACCCTGGCATTATTTAGTAGTCATGAAATTAGCCAAAAGACTATTGTTACTCCTAAAATTCCACCAAAGTTTATAGGAAAAACTCTAAACCTGTGAAACCCAAAACCCCTCTCGGCCATGGCGCTCTCTAGCAATTCTATGTTTCCTTTCATTTTCTTGCTGCTTGGCCGATCTTCAATCCTTCTCGATCATAATTTTCAATTATTTATCTCTAATTGGCAGCTAATGTGAGTTTCCCTTTGCTCTTTCAATGGCGAGGAGCCACTGTAGAAGCTTTAGAATTTGGAGGCTGGGCTTGATTTACAAGGTATTATGGATCTGACATCATCCGTTACTCTACCTACTGTTAAGTCCTTCAAGGATGCATTATATGGTAAGAACTCTTCCTCTAATACTACGATCAATTTGATCTCAACCTCTTTTCGTGGGATGCCTGCTGTTATATGCTCGGATCTTGATGTGGCAAAGTTGGTGAAGCCTTTTGAATTCTCTTTAGTTGGTAAATTTTCCTTACGTCGGCCAACTCTCGATAACATCCGATCATTTTTTCATAGCCTAAAGCTCTCTGGCTTTTTCACTAGTTTGATTGATCTAGGCATATTCTTATTCAGCTCTCTAATGACTTAGACTACTCAAGAGTTTTTGCTCGTTGCTCCTACTTTGTGTATAATTATCAAATGAGGCTTTTTAAATGGTCTCCTCTTTTTGATGTAAAAGAGGAATCTCCAATTGTTCCTTTATGGCTAGCTCTTCTTAATATGAGAATACACTACGTTACACATCAAGTTCTCTTTGCAGTTGGTGCTCTCTTTGGTAGGCCTCTTCAAATTGATCAGCCACCAGTAAAGATCATGACCTTGGTTGCTCATATTTTGGTTGAGATTGATTACCAAAAAATATCCTAAAGAAGTATGGATCTATGAGAAATTTGGTTATAATCAAAAAGTGGAATTTGAAAATTTTCCTATTTTTTGCACACATTGTAAGATTCATGGTCATGATCATTCTGAATGCTTTGTGTTGCATCCTCATCTTAAATAGAATAAATTGTCAAATCCAAATCCCTCTCTAGCAAATGAAAAAAAATCAATTTGCTTATGTGCCTAAAGTCACTCAAAATGGAACTCATCCCCCTACCCCTACTCTTTTATTATCTACTGATTTTCCTATTGAAGAGCAATCTAAGCATGTTAAAAATAATGCTTATGAGGTTTGTGAGGAGGCTAATGATAACTTACCTAACATTGCTTTTAATTGTAATAATTTGGCTCCTCAAGAAAATACCTTGACTCAGTCTAATCTACCCCTCTTGGCTAGTGAACCTGAGGAGACTCATATGAACCCTAGTGGTGATTTAAATGAAAACTTCAGGTTGAATCAAAATCTAAAAATAAATTCTGCAATTGTTCATCTGATGAAAGAACAAAATCTGAAAAATGGTGATCCTTTGGTCATGGAACAAAATCTAAAAGGTAATTTTGAAACTGATCATGAAATATGTGCTATTAATGGCTTCACAACTTCTCCTTCTCCTACCCTACAGAGTGATACACAAGCTAACCCAATTTCTTAACTTAATTCTGACACTAAAGAAGGGGAAATTACCATTAGGAATGCTTTGACATATACTGGTCTTATTCTGAATATCACAAATCACTCTCTCTTGGATGGAGATACTTTGGAAATAGATAGACCTTTTCAAATTGTTATTAAAAAAATCCCTTAAAGCTAGAATGTTCACTAATAGCTCCACCTAACCATCTTCTCTAACTTCCCATAAATAATTGTTTCATGTTGTCTCTTCTTCTTGCTTTTTTATTTTTCAATTATCTCTTTTCCTTTTCTTCTATTTTATTATGATCAATCTTCTTATTTGGAATGTTGGGGTATTGGGACTCTCATTGTCCGTAATCAGAAGCCTTTAGCATACTCATAACATAGCCTTACTTGTTATTATTGAACCATTCATACACTCTTCTAAGATCACCCATGTTGCTAGAATGCTTGGCTTTCAAAATTTCTTCTATAATATTAGCAATAAAATTTGGTGCTTTTGGAATAATTTAGTCAACATCTCTATCCTTGATGATCTTCAATAAATGTTGAAATCTCAAAATTTTCTTCTCTTGGTTCCTTTATTTATGCATCTTATAATGTGGTAGGAACATCTTTGGGATAACTTAAGAACCTTTGCCTCCTCTCAACAAACCCTTGGTTGGGGTGATTTCAACACTATTCTCACTTCTTTGAGAAGAAGGGGAGGTTTCTCTCCTAACATTCATTCCATGGAAGATTTTTTTAATATGATCCTTGATTGTAATCTGATTGATATTGGCTTTTCTCACTATAATGTGTCATAACTCTAGACTCGGGCTTGATAGGACCCTCTTTAATTCCCTTTGGATCAATCAATGGCCTCACTTCTATTGAACATTTGAGCGAACTCTTTCATGCTCTTTCTACTGTCAAAAATCCTTCAAGTAGACTATCCTCCCTACTTTTTTAGATTCTAAAATATGTGGATCAAACATAGTGATTTAATAAATGTTGTTTCCATTAATTGGATGGCCCCTATTCATCCGGATAATTCCATTAAAGGCATGATTCACCTTTGTCTTAAGCTTAAAAGGATTAAAGAAAACCTAAATTGGTGGAATAAGCATCATTTTAAAAATCTTTTTGCCAATCTCAAAAATATGGAGCAATTAGTTTGTTCTCTTGAAGATGTGTTTGATTCTACTAAGCTTGAGGAGTTGAATGTAAAGATAACTTGATTAATTATCAGAACATGGAGGAAACCTACTGGCGGGAAAAGGCTGCTAGCAAACATATGCTGATGGTGATAGAAATACAAGGTATTTCCATGCTCTTCTAAAAAAAAAAGAAATCATTAAACTCTATTAAAAAATCAAAAATGATAACGACAGCTGGATCACTAACAATAATGATATTAAAGATTTTGTCATACAACATTTTAAAAACTTATTAAACAATAACCATTCCATAGAAGCCCTCTCCAACACACACTTGATTCTCTCAGTGATTACTAATGATGACAACCAATTGCTCAGTTTGCATCCTACAACCGAGATTGGTATTTCTATCATGAACACCGATTCTATTGTCAAGGCTACATGACTCAATTCTTTCGACGTTGGCCTATTATTAAGTTTGACCTTGTTGATGTTATTGTTGATTTTTTTGATGGAAACCCCTTACCTAGATATTTTTGTAGCACTTCCATTGTTCTAATTCCCAAAATTAATAATCCTGAATCTTGGGGTGATTTCAGACCTATCAGCCTTTGCACATTCTTTCATAAACTCATTGCTAAATTAATTGCTAATAGAATTAGTCCGCTGCTGCCTAAAATTATTTCCCCCAACCAAACTAGATTTGTTAAAGGTAGAGCTATATCTGATAACATACTTCTTGCCCAAGAGCCGATTCATGACATTGACGTTCCTATCAGAGGTCACAACATCCTTTTCAAACTGGACATCTCTAAAGCTTTTGACAACCTCTCTTGGGATTTCCTCTTTCAAGTTCTTCATTTGCTTGGGTTTTCTAATAATTTTTTCTACCTCATCAAAATTTGTATTACCAATGTTTGGTTCTCCGTTATCTTAAATGGTGAGTCCCTTTTTTTCCATCTTCGATGGCTTGAGACAAGGTGATCCCCTTTCACCCTCTCTTTTATTATTGTTGAATATCTTGAGGAGCCTAAATGATCTTTTCTATAATAACCCTAGCATGTTTTTTTAGAACTCAAGGTGGTCTTCTGCCTCACATCTTAGTTTTCGATGACTTTATAATCTTTTGCAATGCTATTCTTCACATTAAAACTATTAAGAATCTTTTAAATAAATTTGGCAAAGAAAGTGGTCTTTTTCTTAATGAAGGCAAAAGTTGTTTCATTCCTTCCTCTAAAATACCTAGTAATAGGATCAACCAAATCTTGAGAATTACTAATTTCCAACAACAACAACTTCCTATTAGATATCTTGGTGCTCTGCTTTTTAAAGGTCCAAAAAGATCTCATCTTTTTGATGAGTTAATCCAAAAAATCTCTAATAAAATTTTTTCTTGGGAATTTTATTTACTCTCATTTGGTGGTAGGCTCACTTTGATTAAGAGCACCCTTAACACCATTCCTTTATATCTCACTCAAACCATTGTGCCAACCAATTCTACCATTAACAGTCTCCTTAACAAATTTTTCTAGGGCTCTAATAATTCCTCTAAAAGAATGCACTGGACCTCTTGGTATAAAAGCTATGGCACTCTTGCTGAAGGTGGACTTGGATGTAAGACTATCAAGGAAGCTATCATTACTTTTTCCTATAAAAATTGGTGGAGTTTTATGAGTAACAATAGTCTTTGGGCTAATTTTCATTATACCAGTGGTAAGCACCCTCTCATTTGCCCCTATAAAGTGGAGACTCTCCTATTTGGAAAATACTTTGTTCCATCAAATGGATGAATCATTAATTTTTGGGGATTAACTGGCACCTCTTTCTTTTGGCAAGATAACGGACTGAGGTGGGTCCATTGATGATTTTCTACCCATTCCAGCTACTATTAAAGAACTCTTCGTGAATAATATGTGGAACAATAGTAAGCTTACTATATTCCTTCCTCTCTTTAAACAAGCTTACTACTATTCCTATCATACATAAATCATGATCGATCCTTTTAAGCTTTCTCAAAATGGTGATTTCAACCTTAAAATTTTGGATTCATATTAAAGAAGCTCATGATTTTTCCAATGTGTTTTCAAACTTTGGAATAACACTATTCCTACTTCTTTTCTGTTCTTACTTGGCATATTTTGAAAAACTTCATCCTGTTGACTCCTTGATGTGGGGGAAAGGTTTTCACTTACCTTCAAAATGCCACTGCTTTCACATTGAGAATGTAAATCATATTTTTGTTAATGGAGCCATTGCTTCCAAACTTTGGATTTGGTATGATGATCTCTTTAACACAAATTCAATGGCTCCTTAACTTTATACCAACTTCAAAGTTTATTTGATAACACTACTAAAGGTCACATTAAAGTCATAACTGCTATCACTCTTATTTGGTTCATATGGATAGACAGAAATGATACAAACCATCGTGGGATTCCTATGAACCACTGGAGGATAATTGCTAGAATTAAAAATAAAATTCGTGACTTCTTTACTGCCAATTTAATTAACTACAATCAATTCAAAGGCTATAAATTTGAGGCAAATAAACTGGGTTTTAACCTGTCAGATCCACCCAATTTTAAAGATGACAAGATTGTTTATTCCATAAAACCTCATGTTAATACTATTGAAATTAACATTGATGCCTCTCTCTCTCAAAATGCTTTTGGTTGTGGTGGCATTTTTAGAAACCCTAATGGTAAAGTCCTATGTGTTTTTGCTTACACCCTTAATACTTGCTTCCTTTTCGAGCTAATGGTGTACAAAGCTCTTGAGATTTTCCTTCAAAAAGGTTGGCTCAATATTTAGATTGAGGTGGATGCCCTACTGCTGATTGATCTTTTGACTTCCACCAAAATGGGCAGTGCATGAATTGTACTATCTTCTCAAGCAGATTAGAGCATCCTTTCTCAAGTCTATTTCAAAATCTCTCATGTATGGCATGAGGGTAATGCATGTGCTGATTACCTTGCCAATCTAGGTGCTAGATTGGATGGTATAAAATTCCTTGATCAACTTACTCTTCCTAAATATTTATATGGATTGGTGAATCTGGATAATACTGGACTCCCTTATCTCAGAAATTAATCCAACCTATTGGATTGATCTGCTATATTACTGATTAGCATGATCATTTTCTATTTAGTGTTGTTTCTTGGGAATTTCGATGCATCATCTTGATATCCCTTGTTGTTGGTTTAATTACCCCAAAGCTTTAATGGGGCTTCTTGTTCTACTAATGTGTTGATGTTCATTGGGAATTTCTTGATGCATCTTGATACCCCTTGCTGGTTATTTGATGATCTCTGTGACATCTACTATTGGTTTAACTCTCCCAACCTTAAATGGGGCCTTACTGCTTCTACTGCTTCCACTTTTAATGGTAAGGTGTTTCCTGTTTGCTGGAGGGAGATGTATTACTTTATACTTTATTTTCTGCTTTATTTTTTGATCAACAGGGATAGACCTCTTACCATCAATATTTTGAATATGGATCCTAGTGTTTCTGTTTCTCATTTTATGATTAAAGCTGTGTTCTTCCTCCTTTCCTCTTTCTGGAATTATATTCTGGGGCACTTGTCTCAATGTTTAAATGTTATACTTCTGTATAACCTTATGGCTGGCCATAATTTATCTGTTATCCTTCTCCTTATTATGGTTGTGGCCCCTCCTATGTTCCATAACCTTACCTTCACAACCTATAAGGAGAGAAATTGCAATATATTTGCTATTATAACTTTTTTTCTATAGGATTGGAATTATTTCCTAATTTCCATCTCATTATTACATGTCGTGGATTAGTGCTAGCCGATATTATGTGTCTTGATGGATCTTAAAGATGGCTTTCCTTTGGACCACTTTATAACCGATGTTGTACCATTATTTTACCGGCTTTTCTTATGGTGGGTGCAATATCTATTTTGATGTTTTAATTGTCGGTCGTTGATTGCCTTTTGTCTCATGTGCTCCTTTGGGGTTATTTGTCGATTGTATTTGCTAACCTCATCTCCCCAACCTATAAGGAGAGAAATTGCAATACCCTTATTATTATTATTGTCTCTTTGTAGGATTGGACTTACTTAATGATTTCCTTTCAGTCTATTTTATTTTAGGATGGTAGTTTAGCTGCTAACCTGTTCTCCTTTGTCTTGAAGGATTTCATTGATGGTTTACTTTTGAACCCTTTCTATGGCTATGTTACCCCACTATTCTTTTTTTGTCTTATCTTATGGTTGGTGCAATAATTATAGTGTTGTTTTATTTATTGGCTGTTAGATTATCAAGTCCATTATCCAGCAGGATGCCTTTGTGGCTGGTGGCTATTTGTTCCCTGTTGTTTTTTTGATTATTTCTGTAGGATTGGAATTACTTCCTATTTTTTGCCCCACTATTTTTGTTATTTGCAACCAGGCTGTAGCTGATCACCTGATGTTTGAAGTCTACTTAATCTGCTGTTATTTTTTCCCTATTGGTTCTGCTAGAATTGTACAGATCACTGTGATTATGCTATTGCCTAATTAGATATTAACCTATGCACTATTTACTCTGAATGGGTGGATTTTTGGCCAGCTTGTTGGTAGTTACTATCTTGGTTATTGGCTGAACTGGATTAATGCTCAACAAGCTGCTTCTAGGTTTTTGGAATCTTATCACCTGAGCCTCTTTTGAGGTTTTGGCGCATGGTGGCTTTTGCTTTTCTCGCTTATTATTGTTGTTTGCATTAAGGATGCAGCTGATCATCACATGTTTGAGGCCTATCTAAACTGTTGCTATTTTTTCCATCTTGTAGACTTGGCCACTTCATTATCTACCTTGAATTTATCTTATGCATTGTCTATTTTGAATGGGTGGTTTTATGGCCAACTTGCTATTTTTTTCTATCTTGGTTGTTGGTTGAACTGGATCATTGGGTTTTATGCCCTAAGAAGCTATGGGGTCATCATGCTCGAGGTGCTTTTGGAGTTATTTTACTGATTGATTTTACTAACCCCATCTTCCCAACCTGTTAGGAGAGAAACTGCAATTTTTTGGTTATTTTTATTATCTCTTTGTAGGATTGGTCTTACTTTATGGTTTCTTTCCAGTCTGCTTTTCCTTAGGATTTTGGTTTAGCTGCAAGCCTGCTCATCTTTACCTTGAAGGATTTCAATGTTGACTATCTTTTGAACCCATTTTGTTTCTTTTTTGCATCTCTGCTTTTCACTGGCTTATCATATGGTGGGAACGATAATTGTATTATTGTTTTCATTGTTGGTTGTTGGATCGTGTCCTATGTCCAGTAGGCAAACTTTGTGGTTATTTGTTGTTGCTTTTGATTGTTTTGTATTGCAACCGGTTATCAATCATGTTTGAGATCTACTTAACTCGCTATTTTCTCCTCTTGGTTCATAGATTTGTGTATCATCAAAGATTATGCTTTTGCCTAATTTAATTTTAACCTATGCATTGTTTACTCAATGTGGATTTATGGCCGTTTGCTAACTATTACTGTTGTAGTAACTGATTACCGAGTTGCTGCAACAAGTCCGATCGTTCTCTCCTGATTGTCTTACTTGGACTTATTTGTGGTGAGAGCTTATTACCGTGCCTTTACCTTCATCTAATCATTGTTGTATTCCATCTCCTCTAAATGTGACTGCAATTCCCCGCTGTAATTTGATATGCTATCTTGCCTTACACTTGCTGATTACTAACTTTTGTATCATCGAGGTTGTTAACTTCTACATTGCTTTCTTTCATTGCACTTCTTTTTCTGGGGTATATCCCTGGGCTATTTACTGGGCTATTTACTAGGACTATTTGTTTAATATTCATCCCATATGTTTGGGATGGGGTTAATTCCATGCTATTTATTTGCCTTGTTGGATTTCAGCAGGTTTTTCTATTGGTCTTTTATGCTTCTTATCTCTGCCTGGCCTTTTCTATTTTTTTCCTGTGGTGGGTCTTCATGCTGATCTAATTAAACCCTTGGACCTGATTAAAAATATGGTAGACCTAATAATGATGGTTCACTTTCATTTGTGTTTGGATTCTCATGACATGGAGCCTAATATGATGACATTTACTCTGCATGGGATCCCCTTACCCATTTTGCTCTTTGTTACTTTCTTTTCTATTCAGTATAGGGCTTGCTTTGGTTTGCAGGTACTAAGGCTGAAAAGACATTCAACAAATGGTTGCTATGATGGTCGCGTGATGATTTCACTAATTTTGGTTTGGTAATAGCTCTTGTGATGTAACCCTTCCGCTGATGTATGGATGCTCATATTTTAATCTGCCCCAACTTGGTGTGACTGAGCCTGAGCCTTCTCTATCACACTTCCTTATTATCTTTTTCAGTTTATGCTACTTTCATTTTTCACTCTGTCTATATTACCTTAACTGCTCTAATTTATTTATTTTCTACAATTTTGCAGGTGCAATTCTCTTGTTCTCATGCAGGTTTGCTCCATAGTGTCATGCATTCTCTCATCCTGAAGAGCTTTGGCCCTAATGTTCCATTGGCTTGTCTTGTTAATCAATTTGTAACTTTTGCTTTCCTTACTCTTTTATTTTTCTTTTGGTTGTATTTAGATAGGAGATTTACTCTCTAGGCTGATTGTAGCTCTTTGAGCAGTAGTTGTGAGTTTATCCCCTTTAAGGACCTTGTAACCCTTTTTTGTGGTAATAAAATTCCCCCCCTATGGGGTTTCCCAAGAAAAAAAACCCTAAACCCTAAACCCTAAACCTGCAACCCTAAACCCTAAATGTTAAAAAACCATAAACCCAAAACCCAAAATCCTAAACCCTAAACCCTAAACCCTAAACCCTAAAACCCTAAACCTTAAACCCTAAACCCTAAACATACAACCCAAAACCTATAACCATAAACCCTAAACCCTAAACACTGAACCATTAACCTTAAACCTAAAAAATTTAAATACCTAAACCTAAACTAAATAAAACCAAAAAATAAAATAAATAGAAAACCTAAGCCTTAATAAAATAAAATAAAATAAAAACCTAAGCCTAAAATAAATCTAAACTAAAAAAATAATAAAAAAATAAAAATTAAACTAAAATAAATTAAATAAAAACCCAAACCAAAATAAATTAAATAAAAACCTAAACTAAACTAAAAAATAAAATTATCCTAAAAATAAAAAAAATATATAAAATAAAAACTAAACGTAGATTAAAGTAAAATAGATATAACATAAAATAAAATAAAAACTTAATAAAAACCTAAACTTAAAAAATAAACCTAAAAATGAAACCTAAAAATAAATAAAAAATAAAACTTAAACCCTAAACTCAAAAAAAAAAAAACCTTAACCTAAAATAAAATAAATAAACCTAAACCTAAACTAAAATAAACTAAACTAAAAAAATATTACCTAGACTTAAACCTAAAAAAATAAACCTAAACCTAAACCCTAAATAAAATAAAATAAACTTAAAATAATCCTAAACCTAAAAAAATAAAATAAAAACCAAAACTTAAACCTAAAAATAAAAAAAAAAACCTAAACTTAAAAAATAAATAAAAATAAAACTACACTAAAACCCTAAACCTAAATCAAAAAAATAAACTAAGATAAAAAAACAAAAATAAAATAAAAAAACTAAACTAAATAAAAATTAAAAATATACCTAAAAAATAAAATAAATAAAAAATAAACTAAATAAACTTAAACTTATCAATTTATTTAAGATTAAAAAAAACCCCTAAACCGTAATCCCTATACCCTAAATCCTAAACCCTAAACCCTAAACCCTAAACCGTAAACCCTAAACCCAAAATCATAAACCCTAAACCCTAAACCCTAAAACTAACCTTAAACCCTAATCCCTAAACCTACAACCCTAAACCGTAAACCCTAAACCCTGTACCCGAAACCCTAAAAATTCCTAAACCCTAAACCCTAAATGCTATTCCAAAAACACCAAACCCTAAACCCTAAACCCTAAACCCTAAACCCTAACCCTAAACCCTAATCCCTAAACTCAAATAAAAATAAACGTAAACCCTAAACTCAAAAATAAAAAAAACCTAAACCTAAAATAAAATATAGTAAACCTAAACCTAATCTAAAATAAACTAAACTAAAAAAAATAAAACCTAAACCTAAACCCTTAATAAAATAAAATAAACTAAAAATAATCCTAAACCTAAACAAATAAAATAAAAACCTAGACCTAAACCTAAAAATAAAAAATATTCTAAACTTAAAAAATAAACAAAATTAAAACTACACTAAAAAATAAGCATAAACCTAAAAAATAAATTAAAATTAAAAACCAAAACTAAAATAAATAAACCTTAAATAATTAAACTAAACTAAATAAAAATTAAAAATAAACCAAAATAAAAATAGAAATAAAATAAACAAAAATAAATTAAAAATAAACTAAATAAATTTAAACCTACCGATTTAATTAATTTAAAAAAAAACCCTAAACCCTAAACCCTAAATCCTAAACCCTAAACCCTAAACCCCAAACCCCAAACCATAAAACTAACCTTATACCCTAAACCCTAAACCTAAAACCCTAAACCCTAAACGCTAAACACAATACCCGAAACCCTAAAAACCCTTAAGCCCTAAACCCTAAATCCTAAACCCAAAACACTAAACCTTAAACCCTAAACCCTAAACCCTAAACCCTAACCTAACCCCAAACCCTAAATCCTATTCCCTAAACCCTAAACCCTAAAACCCTAAACCCTAAATACTAAACTAACCCTAAAGCCTAAACTAACCCTAAAGCCTAAACCCTAAAACCCTAAACCCTAAAGACTAAACTCTAAACCTTAAACTAACCCTAAACCCTAAGCTAACCCTAAACCATATACCCTAAACCCTAAACCCTAAACCCTAAGCACTAAAACCTAAAACCTAAACTAAATAAAACTTGATAATAAAATAAATATAAAACCTAAACCTAAATAAAATAAAATAAAATAAACTAAAACCTAAACCTAAACCTCAAAATAAAATAAAATAAAATAAAAAAAATAAAATAAGATAAATAAAAACCTAAACTAAACTATAAAATAAAATAAACCTAAGAATAAAAACTTAAATAAAATAATAACTAATTGTAAAATAAAAATAAAATAAACCTAAAATAAAATAAAATTAAAACCAAATAAAAACCTAAACCTTAAAAATAAACCTAAAATAAATAAAAAATAAAACCTAATCCCTAAACTAAAAAAAACCAAAACCTATAATAAAAATAAAATAAACAAAATAAAATAAACCTAAACCTAAATTAAAATAAACTAAACTAAAATAAATAAAACCTAAACCTAATCCTAAGATAAATTAAACCTAAACCTAATCCTAAACTAAATAAAATAAAATAAACTAGGATAAACATAAACCTGAACTAAAAAATAAAACCTAAAAGTAAACCTAAACCTAAAAAAGTAAAATAAAAACCTAAACCTAAACCTAAAAATAAAAAAATAAAACCTAAACCTAAAAAATAAAATAAAATAAAAACTAAACTAAAAAGTTTGCATAAACTATCCCTAAACCTAAAACATAAACTAAAATAAAAAACCTAAGCTAAAATAAATGAACTTAAAATAAATAAAAATAAATAAGCCTAAATAAAAGTAAATAATAAAGTAAACTAAAATAAAATAAAATAAACTAAATAAGAAATCAAATCAATAAATAAATAAAATAATAAATAAAACTAAATCTACCTAAATTTAAAATAAAACCTTAAACCCTAAACCTAAACCTAACTCCAACCTTAAAACTAACCCTAAACACTAAACCCTAAACCTACAACCCTAAACCTTAAACCCTAAATCCTAAACCATAAATCCTAAATGCTAAACCCTAAACCCTAAATCCTAAACTTACCCTAAACCCCATACCCTAAACCCTAAATGCTAAACCTTAAACCCTAAACCACAACCCAAATAATAAACCCTAAACCCTAAACTAACCCTAAACTTTAAAAACCCTAAACCCTATAGCCTAAAGGCTAAAGCCTAAACTAATCCTAAACCAAAAACCCTAAACCCTAAACCCTAGACCCTCAAAACCCTAAATCCTAAAGCTTAAACACTAAACCCTAAACCCTAAACCCTAAACTGTAATCCTAAACCCTAAACCTTAAAACCCTAAACCCTAACCCTAAACTGTAAACCCTAAAAGCATAAACCCTAAAACTCTACAGCCTAAAGCCTAAAGCCTAAACCCTAAACCCCAAACAAAAATCCTAAACCTAAAGTAATTAAAAATAAATAAAAAATAAACTTAAACCCTAAAACCTAATAAACTTAAACCCTAAGAATGGGCAGGACCTTGATGGTAAGAACATCACCATCAATTAGGCTCAGTTTAGATCTTCCGGTGGAGGTGAAGGCAGAGGTGGCGGTTATCACAGTAGTGGTGGTCAAAGCTATGGTGGTTATGGAGGTGGGAGGAGCAACAGAGATTACAGCCGTGGTGGTGGCGGAAGGAGAGATCGATGATATGATGGTGGATCCCACTATTCGAGAGGCTAGGGTGGTTCTGATGGGAACTAGAGAAACTAAAGAATGGCTGATCAGACCTGCTACTTATGCAACCATGTCTTTATAAGAGAGTTCTAGTTTCTAGGTTTTGATTTGCTATGTGTTCTCATTTTTATCTATTTCACTGAGTGTGTCTTAGAAAACGGAGTGTTACTTTGATGAAAAAAAAAGAAATGTAGAATATGAATTTCTCTCTATTGAAAAAAACCACCAAAACCTAAAACCTAAACTAAAACCTAAACCCTAGACCTAAAACCAAAACCCTAAACCCTAAACCCTAAAAACCCTAAACCAAAAATCCTAAAATCTAAATTCTAAAACTCTAAACCCTATACCCTAAACCTTAAAACCTAAACCCTAAACCCTAAACCCTAAACCCTAAAGCATAAACCTTAAACCCTAAACCCCAAACCCAAAACTCTAAACCCTCAACTAACTCTAAACCTTAAACCCTGAATAATAAAAAGCTAAAAACCTAAACTTAAACAAAATAAAACCTAAAAATAAAATAAATAAAAAAACTTAATCCAAAATAAAATAAAAACCTAGACTAAAACCTAAACCAAAAACTAAACCTAAATCTAAACCTAAAAAGAAAATAAAATAAAAAATAAAAACTATACTAAAATAAAAGAAATGAAAACCTAAATTAAACTAAAAAAATAAAAATAAAAACCTAAATAAAGTAAAAACTAAAACTAAAATAAAAATAAAATAAAATAAAAATTAATAAAAAATGATACCTAAAAAATAAACATAAAAATAAAGCCTAAAAATAAATAAAAAATAAAACCTAAACCTTAAACAAAAAGACCTAAACCAAAAAATAAAAAATAAAATAAACCTAAACCTAAAATAAATAAAACCCAAACTTAAACATAAAATAAACTAAATCTAAACCTAAACTTAAACCATAAATAAAATAAAATAAACTAAAAAAATAACCTAAACCTAAACTAAAAAATAAAGCCTAAAAAATCTAAGAAAAAAACCCTAAAACCTAAACCTAAAAAAATAAAACCTAAACCTAAAACTAAAAATAAATAATAAAATTGGAACCTAAAAAATAAAGTAAAAAAAAACTAAATAAAAAAATAAACCTAAAACTAAACTTAAATATATAAAATAAACAAAAATAAAAAACTTAAACTAAAATAAATAAACTAAACTAAATAAAAATTAAAATTAAAATAACGTAAAATAAAGAAACAATAAACTAAATAAACTAAATAAACCTAAACCTACGAGTTTACTTAATTTACAAAAAATTTAACAAAAAAAACCCTAACCCAAACACCCAATGCTAAACCCTAAACCCTAAACCTTAAAACCCTAAATCCTAAACCCTAAACCCTAAACCCTAAAACCTACAAACCTAAACCCTAAACTCTAAACCTTAAACCCTAAACCATAAAAACCAAAAAACATAAACCTAAACTAAATAGAACCTAAAATAAATAAAAAAACCTAAACCTAAGTAAAATAAAATAATAAAATAAAATAAAAACCTAATCTAAAACCTAAACCTGAACCTAAATCTAAACCTAAAAAATGAAAACTAAACAAAAATAAAATAAATAAAAACCTAAACTAAACTAAAAAATAAACGTAAAAAACATAAAATAAAATAAAAACTAAATAATAACCTAAACCTAAAAAATAAACCAAAAAATAAAACCTAAAAATAAATTAAAAATAAAACCTAAACCCTAAACAAACAAAAAGAACCTAAACCTAAAATAAATAAAATAAAATAGACCTAAACCTAAACTAAAACAAAACAAAACTAAAATAAATAAAACTTAAACCTAAACATAAAATAAACTAAACCTAAACCTTAAACTAAATATAATAAAATAAACTAAAAAAAAACCTAAACTTAAACAAAAAAAATAAAATTTAAAAATAAAAACCTAAACCTAAAATAAAAACCTTAAACCAATACCTAAAAAAATAAAATAAAAACCTAAACCAAAACCTAAATATATAAAAATAAAACATAAACCTAAAAAATAAAACAAAAATAAAATGAAACTAAAAAATAAGCATAAATAAAAACCTAAACATAAAAAAAAAACTAAAATAAAAACCTAAACTAAAATAAATAAACTAAACTAAATAAAAATAAAAATAAACCTAAATAAAAATAAAAAATAAAATAAACTAAATAAACCTAAAATTACCAGTTTACTTAATTTAAAAATAAAATTAAACTCTAAACCATACAAATTAAATCGTAAACCCTAAACCCTAAAACTAACCCTATACCCTAAACCCTAAAATACTCTAAATTGAACACTAACCATAAACCCTAAAGCCTACACCCTAAACCCTAAACCCTAAGCCTAACCCTAAACCATAAACCCTAAATTCTAAACCCTAAAACCCTAGACCCTAAATCCTAAACTAACTCTAAATCCTAAACCTTAAAAACCATAAACCTAAACCCTACTCCCCCTAAACCCACCTGACCTATAAACTGCCTAAGCTGACCTAAACTCTTAAACCCTACCAGACCCTAAATCCTAAACCCTCAAAACCCTAAACCCTAAAGCCTAAACATAAAACCGTAAACTGTAAACCCTAAACCCTTAACCCTTATCCTAAACCCTAAACCCTAAAACACTAAACCCTAAACCCTAAACACTATTCCCTAAAAACCTAAAAAAATTAAACCTAAACTAAATAAAACCTACTAATAAAATAAATAAATAAACATAAACCTAAATAAAATATAATATAATAAGAATCTAAACTAAAACCTAAAAATAAAATAAAATAAAAAATAAAAAATATACTAAAATAAAATAAATAAAAACCTAAACTAAACTAAAAAAATAAACTTAAGAATAAAAACCTAAATAAAAAAACTAAATGTAAAATAAATTTAAATAAAATAAAAAAAATAAACTTAAACCTAAACTAAAATTAACTAAGTTAAATAAATAAAGCCTAAACCTAAACTAAAAATAAATCTACGCCTAAACTAAAAAATAATACTTAAAAATAAACCATAAATAAAAACCTAAACCCTAAACCTAAAAAAAATATAATAAAAATCTTAACCTTAAAGTAAAAAACAAAACCTAAACATATAAAATAAAATAAAAATAAAACTCAACTAAAAAATAAACTTAAACTTAAACCTAAAACTAAAAAATAAACTAAAATTAAAAAAAAACTAAAATAAATAAACCTAAATAAAATAAACTAAAAAATAAATAAAAGAGTAAATAAAATAAAAATTAAAATAAACTAAAATAAATAAACAAAACTAAACAAACTAAATAAACCTAGACCTACTTGTTTACTTAATTTTAAAAAAAAATTGTAAACCCTAAACCCTAAGCCCTAAAGCTTAAACCCTAAACCCTAAATCCTAAACCTTAAATCCTAAACCCTAAACCCTAAAACTAACCCTACCTCCTTAAACTCCTAAACCTTCTCAAACAAACCACCTAAAACCTCCCAAACTAAATATACCTTAAACTAAAACCTTAAACCATAAAGCCCTTAACTAATAAACCCCACCCTAAACTAAACTCACCTTAAACCCTCAAACCAAACTCTAAACACTAAATCTAAAACCCTAAACCATAGCCCTAAACCCTAAACCCTAAACCCTAAAGGCTAAAAACCTAAATCCTAAATCGTAAACCTTACACCCTAAACCCTAAACCCTAGAAACCTAAAAACCTAAACCTAAACTAAATAAAACCTAATAAAAAATAAAGAAACCTACACCTAAATAAATAAAATAAAATAAAATGAAAATGTAAACTAAAAACTAAACCTAAACCTAAAAATAAAATAAAATAAAAAAATAAAATAAATAAAAACCTAAACTAAACAAAAAAGATAAAATAAACCTATGAATAAAATAACTAAATAAAATAATAACTAAACATAAAATAACCACAAAATAAACCTAAAATAAAATAAAATAACTAAATAAAAACTTAAAAATATAGATAAAATGTAAACTTAAAACCTAAAAATAAATAAAAAATAAAACCTAAACCCTAAACTAAAAAAAACTTTAACCTAAATAAAAATAAAATAAAGAAAATAAAACAAACCTAAACCTAAAATAAAATAAAGTAAACTAAATTAAATAAAATCTAAACCTAAACATAAAATAAACTAAACCTAAACCTAAACCTAAATTAAATAAAATAAACTAAACTAATAATAAACCTAAACCTAAACTAAAAAAGAAAACCTAAAAATAAACCTAAAATTGAAACAAAAAATAAAATTAAATTAAAACCTAAACCAAAACCTAAAAATAAAAAATAAAATGTAAACCTTGAAAATAAAATAAAAATAAAACTCAACTAAAAAATAAAACTAAACCTAAAAAGTAAACTAAATTAAAAAAACTAAACTAAAATAAATAAACCTAAAATAAATAAACTAAACTAAATAAAAATAAAAAATAAACTTACATAAAAAAATAAAATAAACACAAATAAATAAAAAATATTCTAAATTTAACCTAAACCATGTCATTTTAGAAAACCTAAACCCCTAAACTCAACCTCCACCACTCACAAACACTAAACTACCCTAAACCCTAAACCTAAACCCTAAATCAAATCCTAAACCCTAAATCCTAATCCTAAGCCATAAACCCTAAAACCTAAACCCACCCTAAACCTAAACCCTAAACCTAAAACCCACACTAAACTACAAACTTCAAACCCTAAACCCTAAACTAGAAACCCTAAATTAACCTAAACCCTAAATCCTACAACATTAAACTCTAAACCCCAAACCCTAAATCCTAAACCCTAAACCCTAAACCCTAAACCCTAAACTAACCCTAAACCATAGACCCTAAACATAACATAAACCCTAAACCCTAAATTATCCCTAAACTCTAAGAATGGGTTGAACCTTTACGGCAGAAACATCACCATAAAATAGTCTTAGTCTAGATCTGATAGTGGAGGCGAAGGCGGAGGCTGTGGTTATCGTAATCATGGTTGGGGATCTGGAGGTGCTAGTGGATATGGAGGTGGTGGTTGGAGCTGTGGTGGTTATGGAGGTAGGAGGACCGACGGAGGCTACAGTCGTGGTGGTGGCGGAAGGAGAGATCGGGGATATGATGGTGTATCCCACTACTCGAGAGACGGGGGTGGTTCTGATGGGAATTGGAGAAACTAAAAAATGGTCACTCCGATCTGGCTTATGGAACTGTGTCTTTAAAGTAGAGATAGTTCAACTTATCTAGGGTTTTTGATCTTCTTTATGGGTGCTCATTTTTTATTTATATCATCACGTGTGTTTTAGAAAATTTAGGGTGCTACTTGGTTGATGAAATCAAAAATAAGAAATGTTGAATATGAATTTGTTCTCTCTTAAAAGAAATAAAACTAAAACCCTAAACCCTAAACCCTAATCCCCAAACTAAAACTTAAACACTAAACCTGAAAATTAAACCCTAAACCCTAAACCCTAAAGCCCAAACCCTAATCCCTAAACCCTAAACCATTAACTAGTCCTAAACCCTAAACCCTCAACTCTAAACCCTAAAGAGCTAAAAGCCTAAACCTAAACTAAATAAAACCTAAAAATAAAATAAATAAGAAAACCTAAACCAAAATAAAATAATAAAATAAAATAAAAATAAAAATAAAAACTAAATCCTGAACCAAAACTTAAACTTAAACCTAAACCTCATCTTAAAAAGAAAATAAAAAAAATAAAATCTAAAATAAAATAAAATAAATAAAAACTAAACTAAACTAAAAATAAAAAACCTAAATAAAATAAAAACTAAACATAAAATAAAAACAAAAGAGACCTAAAATAAAATAAAATAAAATATAAACTAAATAAGAACCTAAACCTAGAAAATAAACCTAAAAATAATTAATAGAAAAAACCTAAACCATAAACTAAGAAAACTAAACCTAAAATAAAAATAAAATAACCCTATACCTAAACTAAAATTAACTAAACTAAAATAAGTAAAACCTAAGCGTAAACCTAAACCAAAACTAAATAAAATAAAATAAACTAAAACTAAACCTTAACCTAAACTAAAAAATGAATGACGTGAATCAATCAATCCAACCAAAAAAATTCTAGAAAGCTTTAAGCTATGGATGAAAGAACGAATATTCTCCAAAGTAGGATGATGAAAAGTGAACTTACCCACCAACATAAATTCAAATGGCTTCACAGGCCTTTCCACAACCAGAGCAAAACACATTATTCTGGGCATGCCCTGAAAGGAAGTCAAAATAAGGTCGAGAGACTCACCAATGCAATTAGCTTTACCAACAAGAACATCCTTGAATGATTTCAAAGCCAGTGATGGATTTATGCTAGAAACTCCCATAGAGCCAGAATCCATTGCGGGTGCAGCCATATTAATAGGATTTCCCCAAGGGGAAGCATAAATTATAGCCCTAATCAACAGAGGTGCATTGTGCGTGCCTTTAAATGCCATCGAGCCCGCCCAATTGGAAGCAACTACTGGATTTGCCATTAAAAAACAACATAGGGGATTCGCCTCCACAAGGGAAATGAAATTCGCCAGAGCACTAAAATAGTGAAGGAGAGAAGATGCTCGAACGAATAGGTTTTTGCTTAAAGATTGAGTATCTTGCTCCCTAAAATTATCTCCCCCAATCAAATTGGTTTTGTTAAAGGAAGATCCATTACTAATAATGTTCTATTAGCCCAAGAGATGATTCATGATTTCAATGCCAAAGTTTGAAGTGGTAACCTGCTTTTTAAGCTTGACATTTCAAAAGTCTACCTTAATATTGGTTAGATTTTCCTTTATAAATTCTGGCTTTATTTGTGTTTTCTAATCAAGTTATTACTTTAATTAAGAATGGGATTGAGAATTCTTGGTTTTATATTCTTTTTGATGGTGAAGTGAATGGATTTTTCTCTTTTTCTCATGGGTTAAGGTTAGGTGACCTTTTTTCTCCTGATCTTTTCATTATTGTTGTGGAATATCTCTCTAGATGTCTTGAGCATATGTTTAGTAAAATGCCTCACATGTTCTACAGAACCATCGGCGGGCTTTCCATTTCTCATCTTAGTTTTACTGATGATTTCATTATATTTTGTAATGCCTCGACTCATTACATTAAAAAATTATGTATGTTCCTAAATCACTTTGGTAGGGAGAGTGGCTTGAATATTAGTCATGATAAAAGTTATTTTATTACTAGCTCTTATATCTCCTTATCTAAGATCAATGTTATTAGAAATATTATGGGCTTCTTTCAGCAAAATCTTCCTATCAAATACCTAGGTACTCCTTTATATAGAGGCATGAAAAGATCTTCTTTATTTGATGAAGTTATTCAAAAAATTAATAAGAAAATCTTTTGTTGGGAATTTCATTTACTCTCCTTTGGTGTTAGAGTTATCTTGATCAAAAGTACCCTTTCCTCTTTGCCTATTTATCTCTTATCTATTATTGTCCATAATCGTTATATTATTTAAAAGATTAATAGAATTTGTAACAAATGTTTTTGGGGGTCTAATACATCTACCAAAAAATTACATTGGGCTAGCTGGCATAACTATTGTGGTACCAATAATCAAGGTGGCTTGGGTTGCAAAACCTTTGAGGATTCTATTAATTATTTTTCCTATAAAATGTGGTGGAACTTTAGAAATAAAGATAGCTATTAGTCAAAGTTTTTGCATGCTAAATATTGTTAGGGAAAAGACCCCCCTCATTTGTGTTTTTAAATGTGGGGATTCTCTTTCCTAGAGAAAGATTTGTAGTATCAAATGGTGTGCTGAGAATTTAATTTCCTGGGGTATCAATTCTGGTTTCTCCAGGCAACTAGCTTGGTTAGGGCTTTATTGATTCCCTTCTTAATACTCATTCTACTATGGTGCTTAAGGTTCATTAGTTGCTTATTAATAATAATTGGGATGTGACTCAATTGAATAAACTTGTCCCTATTGTGATCAATAAAAAATTTCTCAAAATTTGTCCTCACCCTAACGAACCTGACCAAATTCTTTTCAAAATCTCTTCTTCTGGAGATTTTATTTCTAAGGATTTTTTTTGATTTATCAGACTTAAATATCAAGATTCTTTGGTTTTTACCAAAATCTGGAATAATAGTGTCCCCAATTCATTTTCAGTCTTAACTTTGCGCATTCTTAAGCATTATATCCCTGTGGATGCTACTCTTTTAAAAAAAGGATTCCACCGCCCCTCTAAATGTCACTGTTATTATCACATTAAAAGTGTGGATCATGTTTTTATGAATGGCCCTATTGCTGCTAGATTGTGGAACTGGTATGATGACGTTTTTAATACCTTCCATTTTAACGACTCACTTTCTATTATGCAACTTCTTGAAGCATGTTTCTCTCATACTTCTAAGGGTCATGTTAAAATTATCTTCGCTATTATTATTCTTTGGTATATTTGGATGGATATAAATGATTCAAAGCACTGTCATATTCCTATGAATTATAATCGTATCATTGCTACATCCAAATATATAATTTTGTCTCTTTTTAAAGCCAATCTCCTTACTCCAATTTTAAAGGGTACCATTCTATGACCTTGAAATTTGGAATTAACCTTCCTACTTATAATGTTTCTTCCAACCAAAAAATTATCCATTGGATGAAACCTAATCATAATTGCATCAAGGTTAACACTGATGGCTTTATCTTAAATGGTTATTATGGTTGTGGTGGGATTTTGAGAGATCATGGTGGCAAGGTAATTTCTGCTTTTGCTACCCCTTTAGATCCTTGATCTCTTTTATTTGCTGAACTTAAAGGAATTCATCATGCCATTTCCATTTTTCTACAAAGAGGTTTTCCTAAGATCTGGGTTGAAGTTGATGTTGATGTTCTCCTTCTTTTAGATTTACTTAAGTCCAACTTCCATGGAAATGTTGAAGTATTTTATTGCTTAATCATAGTAGGAGTCTTCTTACTAATCTAGATTTTCAAATTTCTCATATCTATAGGGAAGGCAATTCTTGTGCTAATTTTCTTACCAAGTTGGGTGCCAAGTCTTCCAATTTGCATATGTTTTCTAATGAAGATCTTCCTTTTTTATTAAGTTTCTTATTAATCTAGATAAAATTGGGTTGTCTAATCTTAAAAGCTTTTAGCTCTTTCTTCCTTCTTCAATTTTGGATTACTCTGTGTGGATGGTTTTTCTTAGTTTTGGATATTTCCTTTGCTAGTTTGGATTTGAGTTTTCTCATCTCCTAAACCTTATTTTGATCTCTAGTATGAACTCTTCTTATTTTTTTTGTATTGGTTGGCATTATTTTTCATTCCTTTGGTTTTCTATTGTAGTTTTTGGTTTCTAGTTTGTTTTATCTCCATTCCTAGTGGAAGTCGAGTTTTCAGTAGGTGGAGGATGTTTGCCTATCTTTTGGTTGTTGTGGTTATCTCTTCCTATTTGTTCTTTATTATGGTGCAATTAGGTTATTTTGGTGATGGGTAGGGTTTTCCCTTGGCTTTATTGTTCTCCTATGTGTTTTTTCTGGCTCTGGTTATTTAATGGTTGGGTTTTTCTATAGCCTAATTTGTTTGGTTTGGTTTTATGAGTTGGCAGGTTGCTGGTGAAATCTGGATGTGGGTATTATCCCTTCCTGGGTTGTGTTGTTCTTTCTAGAATTATTATCTACCTTTGGTTATGTTATCATTTTTGGTGGTTATTTTATTGAGTTTTTCTAGGGTGGTTACTTTGTAGATGGCTGTCACTACTTGTTTACTATTTAGGGTGGTTCTTCCGTGTTCTTTGGCGCCCTTTTCTCACGAGTTGATCCCTTCTCCCCTGCTTCTGATATTTGGGGTGTGGGATTCTTGGTGGGGATTGCTCATCGGATAGTGGTTTTTGGTAGATTTGTTTTTGTGGTTACTACTCCTGCTGCTATGATGGGCTTGGTGACTTTGAGGGCTATTTAATGATTTGTTGTAGCTTGGGGAACTATTTCTTTTGTGGCTCTTTACCCTTTGTTTCTGCTTTGGTTGATTTTGAGGATGCATGTCTCTAGTTTGTTGTATCCTCTGGTTATGAGTTGGTCCTCCTCCTGTAATACTGAGTTTTTGGTTGTGGGTTTTGTTCTGAAGTGGCCAGCTAATGACTCTTGGTTGGCTATTATTAAGCCCTGGGTGATGATGGTTGTGTTGGGTCACTATTGTACTACTATTTTTTTCATTTAGCATATTTTTTGTACTACTAGGCTTCTTATTATTCTATCTTTGGCTGTTGTCTCTAGCTTTCTAGATTGAATCTCCTTTCCTTTGATTGGGATTGGTGGTTGCTATCTATTTCTATCTCCCTAAGTACCTTCAACGTTTGTGGCTTGATGACTATTGTTGGACTTTATACTAATGGTTATGGGATTGATGATTTGGATCTTTTGTTGTTGAGGTGGTTTGATTTGAGGATTTCTTGTCTAGTTGTATGAATTGGTTATTCTAGCTGGCAAGTTGATGGAGTCTTTATTTTGGCAAAATTTTTGTTCTCCTTTGGTGACTGTGCTGGGAAACTGCTACTTATCTTCCTGTGACTCTCTTCTTCTAGTTTCCTCCTTGGCAGCCTTACTGCCCACTCCTCTTGCTATTAAGCTTATTATTAGATTGGGTTTTAAAACTATTGGCTCTTTGCCTTTCCTTTTGATGGAGGATCCTAACACATATGTGTTTCCTTTTGCCTTTGGATTGTCTCTATTTAATGCTTTTTCTCATATTATGAGGTTTGCTCCTATTGATTTTGTTATCCATTCTTGGTGGTGGCTTTGGTGGTGCTCCTTTGGGTTTGCTACTATCCTGTTGGATTACCTCTGTATTTGTCATATTGAGCTTGATATCTCTAATTACTAGGTGTTTGGAGGCTATTTTTTCTTTTTGGAGGATTTTGCAGGCTGGCGCAATGATTGTCCTTGGATAAGGTGCTATAAGAGGTATGCTAGCAATGATGACTTTGATGTTTTCCACTCTTTCTTCTTTTGGTTGGTAGTGCTATATGTAATTGTAACCCTTCACTTGAAGTTTGGATGCTTACATATAGTGTTGCTCCTTGAAATGATTGTAACTAAGACTGAGCCTTTTCTTCATCTTATTCCTTTTATCTGCTCTCACTTTTTATGCTTGATTAATTACTTGATTAATTGTACTCATCCTTTTAAAAACATTTTGCAGATCTCTTTACAGGTTTGGAGACTACTCATGGTGGATCGTGTTGGTTTTATAAGGATCAAATTTAATAAATCAGATGATGAAATTTGTTAAATTTGAAGTGGGAATTAGGTTGTAGTACCAAAGGTGTGCTATGCCACTTGTAGTCTAAAAAGCAAGATTTTATATTCAAAATAAATAGTATATGTTGTTGCATCGTATAGCATCATATATCATAATATATTATTATGTGTATTTTAAATTATTTTAGTATTTTACAATTATGCAGTCGAGCCTACACTAGCATTATTTATAAAAATGTTGATTTAGACTTTAAAATGGTGGAATATGGCCAAATTTAAAATAGGTAGAGCATGGCATCATAATATATTATTTCAATTTAAAATATGTAAGTAATACGACTAAAATATATAGTTTTTTATTGTCTAGTCTAATTTTATGATTTTTTATCTTAAGCAATCCCTTGTGATGTGATATGAAATATAATATAATATAATATTTTATAGTGTATTATAATATAGGATGCCATAACATAGCGTAGCATCATGCATTATATTATACTAATATGTAGAACTACTTGTTGTTTAGCATATTTTAGTTTGTTATAGTATGATGTAGTAGAGTTTGTACTGGTATAATTCATAAAAATATTGATTTATAGGCCGAGATGATGGGATTTGGCCAAATTTATGGTAAGCTTTCGGGAACATCATTGGGGGTGTCCTATGGAGTGCCATTTAATTAAAATAATGGAATTTTGCATCCAAAATAAATGTTCAATTTTCAACCAAATTTTATAAATTTTTTGCTTAAAGTGATTCATTTTAAGGTGTAATGTAAGATAACATATTATATGAAAGCATCTTTAAATATAATGTACATAACAATATAACGTTACATATATGTGAATGTGGTGGTGTGTTACTAAATGTTATTGTAAATTTTAGTATGTTTTACTTTTGTTATAATACATTGGGTCAAAACTCACAAAAATGTTTAGGTTTGCAAGAATAGACTTGTTGATTTTGAGGGAGGTAGTAAGTCGCATCATCATATATGCCAACCTTGCGAACTACAAATGGCTTGAGATCTCCATTGACACAGTAGATGATCCCACCTCTCATCAACTCCATACACTGAAGTAGAGATGATGGAACTATGTTATTCTCAGGTATCCATGGTCGCCCAAGCAAATGTTCAAAGATGTATTTGAGTCTATAATATGAAACTTGGCTTCGGTCTTCCAATCATCTATCTCAAAGAGCAACACTATGGAGCATAAGGCCTGTTGACTGCACTTTTGGAGTGAGGATTCAATCTTCCCATCTTAGACTCAGGAGTCTTCTAGACACTAAGATTTCCCTAGTCATAAGACACTTATAATAATTAGGTGAACACTTAACCTAAGCTTAAAGACTTAGAAGGGTTAACCATAGGATTAGGTTATGACTTAGGGATTGGGATAGTCCACCTACCCTACAACCCAAATCAAATCCAAGTTCACCATCTCAAACAAAACCTCAAGTTCAATTCAAACATCAAATTCAAATCCAAATCCAAACCCAAATTCCAAAACCAAATGATTGATTCCCATGATCAAATCCAAACTTGAAAACCTTCTTAAGCCATATGGCCTAACCCATAGACTTAGCCAAATCTTAATCCAAATCAATCCAAAATCAATTGATTTTCTTATAATCATTTTCAATCATCTTCCTAAATATAAATCAAATCTACATCAAATAATCAAAACTAAATCAAACTAAATCAATTTAAATCAAAACCTTTCCTAAGCCATATGACCTATCCCATGGACTTAGCTAAATCTTAATCCAAATCAAGTAAAACTCAATTGATTTTATCACAAATCAATCATATTTTCAATCATCTTTATAAATTTCAATAAAATATACATTTCAATTATCAAAACTAAATCAAACCAAATCAAAATCCAAACCTAAGCCATATGACTCTACTCCTTGTACTTAGCCAAATTCCTTAATTCCAGAACCTAAATTCAATTGATTTTCTCATGAATCAATCATACCTTCAATCATATTCACAAATATATATGAAATCTACAATCATCAAGCCAAACCAAAATCAACCCAAGTTAAACCCAACTTAACCCTTTTGACTTGAAATGTTCAAATGAACCAAAACCCATTTGAACCCAAGCCAATTGCAATCAAATTTATATATAAATCCCAAATTCATATATAAACTCAACTAAATCAAACTCAACTCAAAATAAAGCCAACTAAACCCAATTGGTCCACGTGACCTAAAGTGGCCAATTTGACCTATTTGAACAAAGTTCTAATCCTACCCAAATTAGATTGGACCACGTACATCAAAACCTCCCATCATGATTGTTGATCACCCTAAGTTGATCAATTATCACAAATTATGTCAAACCAAGTCAACTTGGTCATTTTACCAAGTCAACCCCTTAACCCATATGAACCCAAACTATCCACATTATAACCTAAGCCAAATCCCTTGAAACTAATGATTCATACCAAATCAAAATCAATATTTGAATATGACTTGACAATCAATTGAGTCAAACAAAACCCAATTGGCCTTCTTCACCCAAGTTGACCCAAATTGACCTAAAAGATCAAATTGGGTCAAATCAAAATATAAATCAAATTGATTGCAACCAATGGCTCAAGTTCATTCCAAATTGATTGTTGAACTTGACCAAAGCCATGATTGGACCCAATTGACCTACTTAGCCGAAATTGATGTAAAGGTTCAAGTTGGCCTAGATCAACATGAAATACAAATTAATTGTAAACAAAGCGTACAATCATCATCAATTGGTCAACTAATCCAAAACCAATACCCAACCGAACCAATTTATTAATTTAAATTATCAACTAACCAATTTGACCCAAATGAATTCAAATGAGCCAAAATAAAATCTAAGCCAAACTTAACAAAACCAATTGAACCAAAACATCCCAAATGATCATATGAACTTGACTCGACCCTTAGTTTGACCCAATTTGACCAATAGGTCAACTTGACCCAACGTAACCCAATTTGGCCTATATGGGTCGAATAAAGCCAAACCTAACCAAATCAACTCCAATTGACTTGAAATTTGGTCTAACCCACTTTTTTGCTCATTTCAAATCTAGCCAAATCAAATCAAATGCTAAATGATTATTCTACCCTTAGGTCAAGGGCATCACATGAGACAAATCACCCATGTATGTGGTCATTTCCATTCCTTGGCCACTTGGAACTCTCCCAATGGTCCACTTAGGAACCTAGGACATTGCCCAACCTAACCTAAGGGGTGGTTGGGTAGGCCATGACCCATGGGAGGTAAAATCACCTCACCCTCCCTATTGGAGAATTTAAAACCCATAGGACACCCATGATTGCTTCTTGGTAGCCACCTCCACGCCTTCAACCAACCAAGCCAAGCAGCTCACCTCCTCCTTGCAACCCATGACTCCCTGAGATGGCCGAACAGCCACTAGAAGCCAAACCATATCCCACCATCTGATCAAGATGAAAGGGGGTATACAATCATTCATTTTCACTCAAACACACACAAAAATCATTCCTCAAAGCCCTTGCTACCCATGACGAGCCGCTAGAGCCATTCCCTAAGCTCCCAAACTCGTTCCTCGATGAAAAAATGCGATTCTAGTCTATCCCAAAATAGGACACTCCCATTTTTGACCTAACTTCCCTATTTCTCCATCAAACTCAAATTAAGTTTGCACGCATCTCCCTTAGGCCTCATTGAGCAAGATCGAATGATTTCCCAAGCTTGTCAATTACCGGATGTGGACTTTGATCAAAGTTTAGCTCCAGATTGTTAGTTCATGGCCTTTAAAGTGAATGCCAAGGAATTAATCCAACTGCTACTCAACAAGGCTTTGTCTCCACTAGATGAAGATTCCTCAATCATTCAAGCCACTAGTCTTGTGCTCCGGCGAGGTATTTTTCCAAAACTAATCCTTAGGAAAAAATGGATTGGAGCTTTTTGAGAAAAACATGCATCTCATGTGATCTTGAACATTGGATCCCCTCTGATCAATGTTGTGAATGTTTGGGATCTTTTAGTTGATCCAAGCTTGGGTAAGCTTAGACAAGAGAGCAATAGTGGACAGACTTCATTTTCCCTCACTTGCGTGATGTTAGATCATGCAACGTCTGTTCTACATGATTGAAATGGACGGTAGTGATTAGATCTACTAGATTGATCTGATTTAATCTTATTAAGCTGTAAGATTAATCATAGCCATATGATCTAAACAATAGATGAAAAAGTGCATCCATCACTGCCAAGTAGGTGCTAAGTCGGATAGGTTTTAAGTAGCTAATCCCGTGGCACCATGTGAAAAGTGTGCTGCATCAGCACGCCATGTGACGCCAATAGGATTAGTCTTTAATTAGACTTACTTAATCATTCTTAATGGCTGAAAACTTCTAAAATAATTAAGGGTTCAACTTAATTAACCAATAAAATCAACTTAATTAAATTTTCTTAAATTAAATCAAATCACTAATGTGGGAATGGGTTTAAAATAACAAGTGATGATTTCTCTTCTCCTCTTTAAATCAAATCAAATTTAAAACTTAATTAATAAACAAGCTTTGGTTTGCTTTAAATAATCTTATTTGATTTGATTGTCCTTAAGAACTAGTTTAATTGAATGAATAACATGCTTATATTTGATTGTCCTCTTTCCAATCATGTTAAATTTGATATGTCATTTGAATTCATGCATCCATCTTTTTAAAATCAAGTAAAATAAAATGGATTTCCTTTATGTAAGCTTTCATGTGTCGATTTAATTTAATATATGCATGCCTATTATCACTATTAAATCCAAATGTATTTTTCAAAAGCTTATAAATGAATAATAATATGTGTTATGATGCTAGTTAGAAATACATAAGAAATGCATGTGCTTATAGCTTCAGTGTATTAATTTTGAGTTCTCTTTCCTCTATACATGTGTTGATTTATATAAGATTGAATGGTAATGGGTAAATAGTCTGGAAATCCTAGGAACACGAGGCTTTAGCTAACCCCAAAGAGGTCATTTGATTACCTCACTTCCCTGGTTTAATAATAGCACGTACCAATTTTATTTCATTTTTATGTATTTCAACATTAGAATTTTTATAGAGCTTTAATTCATATATATAAATAATTCAATAAAAATATACAATCTTTGCATGGATTTTTTTCCCACATTTATGTATACATCCATGTGTGTCCAAGAAAAGCACGTATATAGTCTGGACATCCCAGGAATATGAGGCTTTAGTTAACCCCAAGGAGGCCATTTGATTACCTCACTTCCCTAATTTAACAATGACACATACTTGCTTAAATCTTTGTACATGTATATATATGTGATTAGTGAATGAAAATCCCATTTTACATTAAAATTGCATGCATTCATAATTGACTAAGTGGTTGAATTAATTAGCCATATGATTTGGAGCTTACTTCTTATGTTCATGTATAATTTACATGTTTGAATGCAAATGGGTATATAGACATCCCTAGAATATTTTTAGCTAGCTCCAAGGAGGTCATTTACTTACCTCACATCCCTGGTTTAACAACTGCACATGCTTATTTAATTTCATTCTTATGTTTTTTTTGTATAAGAATTTGGATAAAGTTTTAAATTAATATGTTTAAATAGTTCAATCAAATATAACATAAATTCTAAACATACACATACATTCATCATTTAAGTGTGCTAAAATATGTTGCATGTATAGATACACTTAGGATTAAATCATATGCATGTTAAATGTGATGGAAAGGAATGATTTACTATATGTCATGTGGTAGTAATTCAATTAAATTAATCTTAAGATGCCATCCATTTTGAATAGGATTATTTAAAGTGAACCTAAACTTAGGATTAATTAAATCATTTAATAAGCCATTCACTAAAAAGAACTAAATCAAATTAGAATACTTTAGAAAGTGAGTTAGGGAAGGGATGAAAGAGGGCAATCCTCCTTACCTCTTTTTATAACACTTAGTTGCTACGTGTAATTAAATAAAATAAAAGAAAACATAAATTAAAATTCTCAAATAAGTTAAACTACTTCAAGTGAAATCAACCTTTCATGTTAAATTGAATCCTTCTACACTTAGAAAATACAACACTAATGCCTAACAAGACTTACCACACAAGCCTTAATACACACATTAGAATTAAGTCACCACTTCTAGCTCTATGTTAGATAGTTGATGATGTATATTTATTATATGATGTCTTATTTTAGATTGGATGTTATGTATGCTTTATAGATGATGAGGCCAATATTAACCTAATCATGTTTTCTAAGGGATTATGCTTAAAGGATGCTTAAAATAAAATGTTTTTTTGGTGTTGCTTAAATCCTTAAGCATAATCTAAGTTAGGACAAGTGGGGTTAGTTACCCATGTGTAGGGTGCTAAGTCCAAAATATAAATACGAATGCTTGGGATTATATGTATATTTAGCTAACCTCTATTTTACAATTGAAGTTAGATTTACTTTTCCCACAAAAGTGTAATTTTTGTAATAGGAATTAAGATTAGTGCTATGGGGGATTAGGATGAGCAGTGGCCAGAAGGTTTTGTCCTGGGGTGCCCTGTCATGCTTTTGAAGCAAGTACCATCCAAATCTAAGATGAAACAAAATCAGAAATGGAGATATGAAGAAAGAAGACTACAAGATTTAATACAATTATAATTATTCTTTCATATTCAGGTTGTATAAAGGGTATAGCTGCCATTTTTTTCTCTTCGGGTTGTATGGAGGTACCCAACCGCACCGATCTTTTATTCTTTTACGATAGTTTATTTAATTGTTTGATGTTATGTTTACATTATGCATTAGGATAGCATGCTTTCATTATTTTTTAAATGATTGATGCTTTAATGTGTGGCTTGGATATGATTAGGCTCTTAGGATAAAAATAACTCTTCTACCAAAATAATCACTCATAACTAAATTTTAAACAACTGATAACCTCATCGTAAATCCTAAGACATAAATAAGACAATTAAGAGATCTAGCAACCATTAGCTGTATGGTTTTATGTTTCACATCATGAATGCATATTCTTTCTTTCTTTAACATGAAGGATCTCCATCCTTGCATGATAAAGGAATGCTTCACCTGTGACAAAGATCCCTTGTGGTGGAGAATGCCTTCTTCTATGATTTGACCCATAACCTATTTCATCATGCATTTAGGCATAAAAATCCTAAAGTCTCTATCAAAATGATGTGTCTAAAATGAAAAAAAATTTGAAAATATTTTGCATCTATAAATTAAGTCATATGCTCACACGACTAATGCTCTAGTCTCTTAGGGAGTGTGTTTAGGAGTTTAGTCTCTTTCTAATTAAATAACTACCCTAATTATCTTACAATTCATAAGATTGAACTACATGGTTTTAAAATCATAGAGGAGTTAGCTGGCGGCCACTCCAGGCGATTATAAGTCCAGAAGTAAGACAATTGATTCTCTTTTGGAGATAAACTCTTATGTCCATTTGTTGCTTAGATCTAGGTCGTGATTTAGCTCGTACTAAAGCTCCCTAGATTTAGGATCTGAGATAGCTATTTTTTTGGGTGACAGCTTAAATCCTCACCTCTTAGGCATTTCCACAAACGTATGTTGGTGGATTATAAGCCCTAGTAATCTAATTAAATTTCCACTAAAACCATATAAATCTCCTCAACTTCAAAATTATAAAGACCAACCATAAGATAGATTAAAAATAAACAAAAATAAAATAAATAAAAACCTAAACTAAATAAAAAATAATAATATAAACCAAAGAATAAAAAACCTATACACAATAAAAACTAAACATAAAATAAAAATAAAATAAAATAAAAACTAAATAAAAACCTAAACCTAAATAATAAACCTAAAAAAAACCAAAAAATAAATAAAAAATAAAACCCAAACCCCAAACTAAAAATAAAAACTAAACCTAAAATACAAATAAAATAATCAAAATAAAATAAATCTAAACCTAAACTAAAATAAATAAAACTTAAACTTAAACCTAAAATAAACTAAACCAAACCATAATCTAAATAAAATAAAATAAATGAAAAATAAATCTAAACCTAAACTAAAAAATAAAACATACAAATAAACCTAAAATAGAAACCTTAAACCTAAACCCTAAACCCTAAACCCTAAAAGCCTAAAAACCTAAACCTAAACTAAATAAAACCTAAAAATAAACTTAAAAAAAACCTAAACCATGATAAAATAAATAAAATAAAATAAAATAAAAACATAAACTAAATCCCAAACCTAAACTTAAACCTAAAAAGAAAATAAAATAAACATAAAAACTAAACTAAAATAAAATAAAGAAAACCTAAACTAACCTAAAAAAATAAAAAACCTAAATAAAATAAAAACTAAACCAAAAATAAAAATAAAATGAACCTAAAATAAAATAAAATAAAAACTAAATAAAGCCTAAACCTAACAAATAAAACTAAACATAAAACCTAAAAATAAATAATAAAATACAACCTAAACTCGAAACTAAAACAAAAACCTAAAGTTAAAATAAAAATAAAATAATCTTAAACCTAAACTAAGATAAACTAAACTAAAATAAATAAAACCTAAACATAATCCTAAATAAACTAAACCTAAACCTAAACGAAATAAAATAAAATAAACTCAAAATAAACCTAAAATAAAAAATAATACCTAAAATCAAACCTAAAATAAAAACCTAAAAGCTAAACCTAAAAAACTTAAATAAAAAATCTAAACCTAAAAATAAAAGTAAAAAATAAAACCTAAGCATAAAAATAAAATAAAAATAAAACTAAACTAAAAAATAAACACAAACCTAAACCTAAACCAAAAAAATAAATTAAAATAAATAAACCTAAAAAAAATAAAATAAAAAAATAAAAGTAAAATAAACCTAAATAAAAATAAAAAATAAAGTAATCTAAAATAAATAAACTAAATAAACCTAAACCTACTAGTTTACTTAATTTAAAAAAAATAAATAAATAAATAAACCCTAAACCCTAAATCCTAAACCTACAACCCTAAGCCCTAAGCCCTAAATCTATAAACCCTAAACCCTAAACTTAAAACTCTAAACCCTAAACCATAAACCCTAAATCGTAAACCTTAAAAATTAATCCCTAAAACCCTAAACCCTAAGCCATAAGCCCTAAACCATGAACCCTTAACCATAATCCCAAAAATCTACAACTCTAAACCCTAAACGCTAAATCCTAAAAACTTAAACCTAAATTAAATAAAACCTAAAAAAATAAATATTAAAACTAAAACTTAAATAAAATAAAAAAATAAAATAAAATAAAAAACCAATAGCTAAACCTAAACCAAAAAACAAAATAAAATAAAAAAATAAAAAGATAAACTAAAATAAAATAAATAAAAACCTAAACTAAACTTAAAAAATAAGATAAACCTAAAAATAAAAAAATAAAATAAAATAAAAACAAAATGTAAAATAAAAATAAAATAAACCTAAAATAAAATAAAATAAAAACAAAATAAAAACCTAAACCTAAAAATAAATAAAAAGTTAAACCAAAACCCTAAACTAAAAAAAAACCTAAACCTAAAATAAATAAAATAAAATAAACCTAAGCCTAAACTAAAATAAACTAAACTAAAAAATAAAAGCTAAAAATAAACCTAAAATAAAAACTTAAAAGCTAAACCTAAAAAAATAAAATAGAAACCTAAACCTAAACCTAAAAATATAAAATAAAACTTAAACCTAAAAAATAAAATAAAAATAAAACTAAACTAAAAATTAATCATAAACATAAAAAATAAACTAAAACATAAAACCTAAACTAAAATAAATTAACCAAACTAAATAAAATAAAAAATAATTCTAAATAAAAATAAAAAATAAAATAAACTAAAATAAAAAAAATTAAAATTAAATAAACCTAATATACCAAAACCTACCAATTTACTTATTTTTTTTAAAAAATCCAAACCCTAAACCCTATGCCCTAAACCCTAACCCTGAGCCCTAAACCCCAACTAAACCACAAACTCTAAAATACAAACTAAGCCCTATCATCAACTCTTATCCATAATCTCTAAGATTGATAATAAAAACCCTAAACCCTAAACCACTAAACACTAAATCACAAGAAAACTGAGCTAAATAAAGGCCTAAAACTAAAGATGAATATAAAACTAAAGGCTTAAAAAAAAATAAAAATAAAAATAAAATAAAACTTCCTAAACCTAAACCTAAAAATAAAATAAATTAAAAATAAAATTAAACTAAAATAAAATAAATAAAACATAAAACTAAACTAAAAATAAAATAAACCGGATAATAAAATTAAATAAATAAAACTAAACTTAAAAATAAAATAAAATAAATTAAAAAAAACAAAAAAAAACCTAAAACCTAAAAAATAAATAAAAAATAAAACCCTAAACTAAAAAAAAAACCTAAACCTAAAATAAACATATTAAAATAAACTTAAGCTGTCCAAAAAAAATTAAAATCTAAACCCATAAATAAAATAAAATAAAATAAAATAAACCTAAACTTGCACACTATAAAATAAATCCTAAAATAGGCCCAAGATAAAAGAAAGAGGAAACTAGGCCTAAAGAAAGATCAGGCCTGAGGCCTTGACTGAGTACGGGCTAAGGCTAGCTGAAAAGATAAAGATGAGATCAAGGCTAAAGATAAAGATAAAAGATATGTTTGGGATAAGAAAATCTAAACCTAAACCTAAAACTAACTAAACCTAACAACTAAAGAATCATAAACCCTAAACCTATACCCTAATAAACCTAACTATAAACCTAAACTAAACCATAAACCCTAAAATAGAAACCCTAAACCTAAACCCTAAACTAATCCTAAACCTAAACCTAAAGACTAAGACATAAACCCAACCTAAACCCTAAACCTAAACCCTAAACACTAAAACCTAATTTTAAAATTTAAACTAAACTAAACACTATACTAAACCCAACCTATACCCTAAACCCTAAACCCTAAAACCCTAAGCTCTAAACCCTAAACCTTAAACCCTAAAAACCTAAATACCTAAACCTAAAAAAAAATTAACATAAACCTAAATAAAATATAAAAATAAAATAAAATAAAAACCTAAACTAAAATATAAACCTAAACTTAAAAATAAAATAAAAATATAAATATAAATAAACTAAAATAAAATAAAGAAAAACCAAAACTAAATTGAAAAATAAAATAAAAATAAAAATAAAAAAAGTTAATTAAATAAAAACTAAACGTTAAATAAAAATAAAATAAACCAAAAATTAAATAAAATAAAAACTAAATAAAAACCTAAAACTAAAAAGTAAACCTAAAAATAAAACATAAAAATAAATAAAAAATAAAACCTAAACCCTAAACTAAAAAAACTTAAACCTAAAATAAAAATATAATAAACAAAATAAAATAAACCTAAACCTAAGCTAAAATAAACTACACTAAAATAAATAAAACCTAAACCTAAACCTAAAATAAACTAAACCTAAACCAAAACCTAAATTAAATAAAATAAAATAAACTAAAAATAAACATAAACCAAAATTAATAAATAAAACCTAAAAGTAAACCTAAAACTTGAACCTAAAAAAGTAAAATAAAAATGTAAACCTAAACTTAAAAATAAAATATAAAACCTAAACCTATAAAATAAAATAGAAATAAAACTCAACTAAAAAATAAATTTAAACCTAAAAAATAAACTAAAATAAAAAACTTAAAATAAAAAAATAAACCTAAAATAAATAAACTAAAATAAATAAAAATAAAAGATAAACATTAAAAAATAAATAATAAAATAAACTAAAATAAATAAAGAATAAACTAAATAAACCTAAACCTATGACTTTACTTAATTAAAAAAAGACCCAAACCCTAAATCCTAAACCTAAAATCCTAAAGCTTAAACCCTAATCCCTAAAATTAATGATAAACCCTAAACCCTAAACCTACAACCGTAAACCCTAAACTTTAAACCATAAAAAACCCTAAACCTCAAAGCATAAACCTTAAACCCTAAACCCTAAACCATGAACCCTAAACCCTAACCTTAACCCTAAACCATTAACCCTAAACCCTAAACCCTAAACATAAACCTAATTCCTAAACCCTAAACACTAAAAACCCTTAATCCTAATGCCAAAAACCTAAACCCCAAACCCTAAGCCTAAACCCTAAACCCTCAAAACCCTAAACCCTAAAGCCTAAACACTAAATCCCAAACCCTAAACACAAAATCAAAACCCTAAACCCTAAACCCTAAAACCCTAAACCCTAAATCCTAAACCCTATACCCTAAACCCTAATAACCTAAAAGCCTAAACCTAATATTAAAAAAAAATAACCTAAATAAAAAAGAAAAGAAATAAAATAAAAACCTAAACTAAAATGTAAACCTAAAAGTAAAATAAAATAAAAAAGAAAATAAACTAAAATAAAATAAATCAAAACCTAAACTAAACTATAAATTAAAGTAAACCTAAGAATAATATACATAAATAAATTAAAAATAATATAAACTTAAAATATAATAAAATAAAAATTAAATAAAAACTTAAACCTTAGAAATAAATCTAAAAATAAAACCTAAAAAAATTAAAAATAAAACCTAAACCCTAAACAAAATAAATATCTAAACCTAAAATGAAAGTAAAATAAACAAAATAAAATAAACATAAATATAAACTAAAATGAACTAAACTAAAATAAATAAATCCTAAACCTAAACCTAAAATAATTTAAACTTAAACCTAAACCTAAACAAAATAAAAAAATAAACTAAAAATAAAACTAAAACTAAACTAAAAAATAAAACTTAAAAATAAACATAAAATAAAAACCTAAAACCTAAACCTAAAATAGTAAAATAAAATCTAAACCTTAACCTAAAAATAAAAAATAGAACCTATACCTAAAAAATATAATAAAAATAAAACTCAACTAAAAAATAAACCTAAACCTAAAAAATAAACTAAAAAAAAAGATAAACTAAAATAAATAAACCTAAAATAAATAAACTAAACTAAATAAACTAAACTAAATAAAAATATAAAATAAACCTAAATAAAAAAATAAAATAAACTCAAATAAATAAAAAATAAACTAAAAAAATTAAATAAACCTAAACCTACCGGTTTACTTAATTTAAAAAACCCTAAACCTTAAATCCTAAACCCTAAACCATAAAACTAACCCTAAACCTACAACCCTAAATTTACAACCCTAAACCCTAAACCCTAAAACCTAAAACCCTAAACTCTAAACCCTAAACCCTAAACCCTAAATTCTAAATCCTTAACCCTAAGCCTTAAGCCCTAAACCCTAAACCCTAAACCCTAAACCATAAACCCTAAAACCTTAAACCATGAATGCTAAACCATAAACCCTAAAACCCTAAGACCTACAACACTAAATCCTAAATCCCAAACCCTAAACCTTAAATCCTAAAACCTAAACTAACTCTAAACCCTAAGAATGGGTAGAACCTTGATGGCAGGAACATCACTATCAACTAGGCTCAGTCTAGATCTGGTGGTGGTGGTGAAGGCAAAGGCGGCAGTTATTGCTGTGGTGGTGGGGGGTCTAGAGGTGCTGGTGGATATGGAGGTGGTTGTTAGAGCTATGGTGGTTATGGAAGGAGAGATTAGGGATATGATGGCGGATTATCCTTCTCGAGAGGCGGGGGTGGTTCTGATGGGAACTGGAGAAACTAAAGAATGGTCAATCGGATCTACTACCTAAACTGTGTCTTTTTAGTAGAGATGATTCTACTTATCTAGGGTTTTTGATTTATTCTATGGGTGCTCATTGTTTATCTATGTTGTCGCTTGTGTCTTAGAAAACTTAGTGTTACTTGGTTGATAAAATCAAAAAGAAGAAATGTTGAATATCAATTTGTTCTTTGTTTAAAGAAAACCTTAAACCCAAAATTGAAACTTAAACCTTAAACCTAAAACATAAACTCTAAACCCTAAACCTTAAACCTCAAACCCTAAACCCTAAACCCTAATCCCTAAAAAGTTAAAAACCTACACCTAAACTAACTAAATAAAACCTAAAAATAAAATAAATACAAAAACCTAAACCAAAATATAATAATAAAAAAAACTAAAACCTAAATATAAACCTAAACCTTAAAATAAAATAAAATAAAAAATAAAACTAAACTAAAATAAAATAAATAAAAACCTAAACTAAACTAAAAAAAATAAAAAACCTAAATAAAATAAAAACTAAACCTAAAATAAAAACAAAATAAACCTAAAATAAAATAAAATAATAACTAAATAAAAACCTAAACCTAAAAAATAACCTAAAAATAAAACATAAACCATAAACTAAAAAAAGCCTAAACCTAAAATAAAAATAAAATAAAAAAATAAAATAAACTTAAACCTAAACTAAAATAAACCAAACTAAAATAAATAAAACCTAAACCTAAACCTAAAATAAACTAAACTTAAACCTAAACCTAAACTAAAAAAATAAAATAAACTAAAAATAAACCTAAGCCTAAACTAAAAAAATAAATAAACTAAACTAATAAAAATAAAAAATAAGCCTAAATAAAAAAATAAAATAACATAAACTCAAATTAATAAAAAATAAACTAAATGAACCTAAACATACTTGTTTACTTAATTTTTAAAAAAGAAACTTAAACCCTAAATCCTAAACCCTAATCTCTAAACCCTAAAACTAACCCTAAACCCTAAACCATAAACCCTAAAACCCTAAAACCTACAACCCTAAATCCTATACCCCAAACCCTAAACCTTAAATCCTAAAACCTAAACTAACTCTAAACCCTAAGAATGGGAAGAACCTTGATGATAGGAACATCACTATCAACTAGGCTCAGTCCAGATCTGGTGGTGGTGGCGAAGGCAAAGGCGGCAGTTATTGCAGTGGTGGTGGGGGGTCTGGAGGTGCTGGTGGATATGGAGGTGGTTGTCAGAGCTGTGGTGGTTATGGAGGGAGAGATTAGGGATATGATGGCAGATCGTTCTTCTCGAGAGGCGGGGGTGGTTCTGATGGAAGCTAGAGAAACTAAAGAATGGTCAATCTGATCTACTACCTACGGAACTGTGCCTTTTTAGTAGAGATGATTCTACTTATCTAGGGTTTTTGATTTATTCTATGGGTGCTCATTATTTATCTATGTTGTCGCTTGTGTCCTAGAAAACTTGGTGTTACTTGGTTGATAAAATCAAAAAGAAGAAATGTTGAATATCAATTTGTTCTATGTTTAAAAAAAACCTTAAACCCAAAATTGAAACTTAAACATAAAACCTAAACTCTATACCCTAAACCTTAAACCCCAAACCCTAAACCCTAAACCCTAATCCCTAAAAAGCTAAAAACCTAAACCTAAACTAACTAAATAAAACCTAAAAATAAAATAAATAAAAACCAAAAAAATATAATAATAAAAAAAACTAAAACCTAAATATAAACCTAAACCTATAAATAAAATAAAATAAAAAATAAAACTAAACTAAAATAAAATAAATAAAAACCTAAACTAAACTAAAAAAATAAAAAACCTAAATAAAATAAAAACTAAATCTAAAATAAAAAGAAAATAAACCTAAAATAAAATAAAATAATAACTAAATAAAAACCTAAACCTAAAAAATAACCTAAAAATAAAACATAAACCATAAACTAAAAAAAAAGCCTAAACCTAAAATAAAAATAAAATAAAAAAATAAAATAAACCTAAACCTAAACTAAAATAAACCAAACTGAAATAAATAAAACCTAAACCTAAACCTAAAATAAACTAAACTTAAACTAAAACCTAAAGGAAAAAAATTAAAATAAACTAAAAATAAACTTAAACCTAAACTAAAAAATAAATAAATTAAACTAAATAAAAATAAAAAATAAACCTAAATAAAAAAATAAAATAACATAAACTCAAATAAATAAAAAATAAACTAAATGAACCTAAACCTACTAGTTTACTTAATTTTTAAAAAAGAAACTTAAACCCTAAATCCTAAACCCTAATCGCTAAACCCTAAAACTATCCCTAAACCCTAAACCCTAAACCCTAAAACTCTAAACCCTAAACCCTAAGCCCTAAGCCCTAAACCCTAAACCCTAAACTCTAAACCCTACACTCTAAAACACTAAACCCTAAACCCTAAACCCTAAAACCCTAAACCCTAAACCCTAAACTCTAAACCCTAAACCTCAAAACCTAAAACCTACAACCCTAAATAGTAAACCCCAAACCTTAAACCCTAAAATCTAAACTCTAAACTAACCCTAAACCCTAAACCCTAAACTATCCCTAAACCCTCAACCCTAAACTAACCCTAAACCCTTAGAATGGGCAGAACATTGATGGGAGGAACATCACCGTCAACTAGGCTCAGTCTAGTTCTGATAGTGGAGGCGAAGGTGGAGGTGGCGGTTATCGCAGTGGTGATGGGGGATTTAGAAGTGCTGATGGGTATGGAGGTAGTTGTTAGAGCTGTGGTGGCTATGAAGGCAGGAGGAGCATGAAGGTTAGGTGAGGGGAGTGATCGAGATATGATGGCATCCCTCTACTTGAGGGGTGGTTCAATGGGAACTGGAGAAATCAAGAACGATCCGATGATCTACTACTTATGGAACTATGTCTTTACACTAGAGATGGTTCTACTTATCTAGGGTTTTTTATTTGCTCTATGGGTGCTCATTTTTTATCTATATCATCGCTTGTGTCTTAGAAAACTTGGTGTGCTACTTGGTTGATGAAATTGAAAAGAAGAAATGTTGAATCTAAATTTGGTTTCTATTAAAATAAAACCTTAAACCCTAAACCCTAAACTAAAACTTAAATCCTAAACTTAAAACCTAAACCCTAAATGCTAAATGCTAAACCCTAAACCCTAAACCCTAAAAACCATAAACCCTATACCCTATACCCTAAACCATAAAATCTAAACCATAAAACCCTAAACCCTATACCTTAAACCCTAAACCCTAAAACCATAAACCATAAACCCTAAACCTAAAACCCTAAACCTTAAACCCCAACCCTAAACCCTAAACCCTAAATGCTAAACTAACCCTAAAACCTAATCTATCCCTAAACCCTAACCCTAAGCCCTAAACCCTAAATCTTCAATAAAGATGTCATTAGTAGTAGATCTGAAGAATGACCTAATCCAAACATTATTATGGTAGCTAAAGAAAATGTCTTCAAGAGACTTTCCATTAACTATTAGAGATTTGAATACCCTAAACCCTAAACCTAAATCTTATTATAATACCATATATTATAGTATAATGTAGCATCATTTATTTGAGCATGTAGGGATGTATTTTTGGTGGTTATAAGATGTCTTGAAATGTTTTAGCATATTATGGTATTTTTCCCTATAGTCTATATTAATATAAATAATAAAAATATTAATTTATTAAATCAAATGATGAAATTTGTTAAATTTCAAGTGGAAATTAAGTTGTAGTACCAAAGGTGTGATACACCACTTGTAGTCTAAAAAGTAAGATTTTATGTTCAAAATAAATATTATATTTTGTAGCATAGTATAGCATCATATATCGTAATATATTATTCTGCACATTTTAAATTCTTTTAGTATTTTACAATCATGCAACCGAGCCTACACTAGCATTATTTATAAAAATGTTGATTTACACTTAAAAATGGTGGAATTTGGCCAAATTCATAATAAGTTGAGCATGACATCATAATATATTGTTTCAATTTAAAATATGTAAGTGATATCACTAAAATATATATTTTTTATTATTTAGATAATTTTATTATTTTTTATCTTAAGCAATCCCTTGTGAAGTGATATGTAATATAATATAATATAATATGTCATAGCATATTCTAATATAGAATGCCATAACATAGTGTAGCATCGTGCATTATAGCATACTATTATGTATTACTACTTATTATTTAGCAAATTTTAGTTTATTATGGTATGATGTAGTAGAGTTTGTATTGGTATAATACATAAAAATACTAATTTATACGTTGAGATGATGGGATGTGGCCAAATTTAAGTTAAGCTTTAGGGAACATCATTGGGGTTTGCTATGGTGTGTCAATTAATCAAAAGAATGGAATTTTGCATCCAAAATAAATATTCATTTTTCAACCAAATTTTATAATTTTTTTGCTTAAAGTGATTCATTTTAAGGTGTAATGTAAGATAATATATTATATGAAAGCATATTAAAATATAATGTACATAATAATATAACTTCACATATATATGAATGTGGTGGTGTGTTACTAAATGTTATTGTATATTTTAGTATGTTTTACTTTTGTTATAATACATTGGGTCCAAACACACAAAAATGTTAATTTGAAAGTTGAGATGGAAGAATTTGGCCATATTCATAGCACACACTAAGAAGCAACACCAAAATTATGCTATTTTGTACCATTTCTATTAGAAAAATAAAAATTTTACATCCAAAATAAACATTATTCATATTTTGGAAAAAATTTGTTATTTGTTCCTTTTATGTGATTCTAATGAGGTATAATGTTAGACAATGTATTATATTATAGTAAATTATAATATAATATAGTGTGTTAATTCACACTATAATATGTCTGGCATGATATTGTATAGTTAGTTTGAGCTTGCACCATCACAAATCATAAAATGTTGATTACAATGTTAAGATGATGTAATTTGAATGAATACATTGTTTGGATTTTGGTTAAAGTATTAAAGGTGAGCATAAGAGGAGAAATAAGATTTGATGAGAATTCCATGTCAAGGACATGAAGGGAGATCCGCTAGGGGGGCACACATGCATTGAACATGACATGTGAGGGTTCTATGTCGAGGGCATAGAAGAAGAAAATCTACTAGGATAAGATTTGAATTTGATTTGATTATATGATTTGTGGAAACAGGATCCACTGGGATAAGAATCTATAATTCACCAAAGATTAAGATCGAATTCACTTTAATTTGTTCTATTTTAATTGATGTGGAGGCATATCAGCTATAGATATGGGATCGAGTTTGCTGGGGATCGGGTATATGAACCTTCCACTAGAGAAGCAGGTTCGGGCTATCCACTGGAGATTAGGATTTGAGTTTGATTTCATAGATTTGTTTGGGGATGTATCCATTAAGGATAATAGTTTGGTTGGATTTGTTTGATTTAGACTCTACTAGGGGAGTTGGTTTAATTTTGATCCACTAGGGAGGTTGGTTTTGAATTCAATTTGTTTGCTTGACTTGTTTATATATGATTTAGGGCTCCACTAGGGAGAAGGGTGTGATTTAACTCCACTGGAGAAAATCAGATTGGGTATAATTTAGTGTGAGTTAATGTATGGACCCTATCAGGGTACGATGGACCCACTGTGAAGGGGCTATATCAGCCTTGACCTACCTCAGGTTTACAATTCCAAAGGGATAGTCTACCGATTGTAGGGTGGAGCTAGCTAACCTAAGGGGTTTCCTTTTGATGTGTAATGGCTATGCTAGGAAGAAGGTGTAGCAGACTTACATCTTCCAAAGTGAGGAACAACTGCTAGGGTGACCTGTTGGATACACAATAAATCAAACTTGACCTAGGGCGACTACTGAGTGAATGATGATGGGGACTTATTTCAACTCAAAAGTAGTCAAGATTAATTTTATCTTAATTTCTTGTGATTTGATATGGTTTCTTTGGTTTAGTTTGATTTTGAATTGAGCTTGTTCAAATTTGATAGATTTAATTTATGGACCATGTTAGTGTGTTATGGACCCACTGAGATGGGGCTATATCAGACTTATCCTATCTCAAATTTACAAATCCAAAGGGATAGTCTACTGGCTATGGGGTAGAGCTTGTCAACCTAAGGGGTTGCCTTTCGGTGTGCGATGGCTATGCTAAGAAGAAGACGTAGTAGACTTACATCTTTTAAAGTAGGGAACAATAGCTAGGGTGACATGTTGGTAGCACAATAAATCAAACCCGAATTAAGGGTGACTATTGAGTGAATATTGTTGGGTACTTATATCAACTCAGGAGTAGTTAGGCGATTCCTATAGGAAGTTCTGCTGACACTACCCTAAAGATGGGATACCTACTTGAAAAAAGGTACCGCTAGGGGTGTTCTCTTAATCTGTTACTGAATATATATTTTATTTATATGTTTGCATAGACTCTATTGGTGTGTGAGGGACCACACTGAGAAGGGGCTATGGCCTCCTTGCCTCAAATTTACTAGACCATGGGAGAATCTTCACATCAATAGGATGGAATCTACAACCACAGGGGTGGTTATTAGGAAAGGGGAACTATCCAATCCAATAGTAACCTGGGTACTGTCTAAATGGGGTCACAAAGGAAGTGAATCAAATATAGTGCCCACATAGGAGGTGCTAATAGGAGCATTATCCTGAGTCCTAGAAAAGAAAGCCTATAGATGTACAGTGGCCAACTCGAGGAGAAAGCATAGTAGACTTACCTCTGCCATGAGTGGTGTATCCTAAGGTGTGAGAACCAACCAACCTAAGGTGTATCCTTTAGCATGAGTGGTGTATCCATTAGCATAGTGAGAACCAACCAACCTAAGGTTCCCGTCGATGTGCAAAGATCAATTTGGAAAGAAAGGATGTAAGCTTACAACTTCCCAAGGGGAACTGATCATCAAGATAGTCTATCATCGACAGGATAGATGCTAACTGACCTAGAGCGACTACTAAGTGGGGAGCCCAAATGAACGACTGGACCTAGACTTCAGGCATCCAGGAGGGAAGGAGTCGCTAGGGGACTTATCCTAAACATCAGATATATTCGACCCAGTCCCTGTAATGTACGAAGGCTAATCCAAGAAGAAAGCATAGCAAACTCACATCCTCTTAAACCAAGCCAACATGAGGTAGTTTACCGACCATGCAATAAGGCTTACCAAACTAACAAGGTGCTCGTCGGTGTGCAGTAGCCAAGTAAGGAAGGAAAGCATAGTAGACTTTCATCCTCCAAAGAAAGAACACCACTAGGCTGACACACTAGTAGGGTTGCTTATCACCATGACCTAGGGCATCTACTGAGTGAGTGCCACTGGGGACGTTATCTCAACTCAGAGTAGCCTGAGATAAAAGATATGTGTTTGACATTGGTTGCATTTCCTAACTATATCCATGTACTCTTTGATCATCGATGGCCAGTAGTATCCTAGTGTCTTGATCTTGGCTTTCATCTTCGGACCAGATTGGTTGGCTATACATAATCCTGAGTATACCTCGATCATGATCTTATGCGCTTCTTGCTTGTCTAAACAATGTAACCACATATGATCGAAAGATTGTCGATACAAGACACCATCCACAAGAGCATAGGAAAGTGCTCTCTAGTTCATCTGATGGCCTTCAGACTTCTCTTGAGATAGTTTGCCTTTATTTAGGTAATCCATGAATGGTTGCTTCCATTCTAACTCCTCATCCTTCTTGGCAATGGCAACCTCCCCTTCAAGAGAGTACTTTTTAAAGAGTTTAATATCCATAAGGGATAAGACTTATCTATTTTGGACCTTTATTGATATGGACTCATCCTCTAGACATGCCAACTCTTTGGCAAGCTTGGTTAAAGCATATGCTATGACATTCTCTTCTCGAGGAATCTTATAAATGGTAACCTCTAGGATTTAGGCTAACAACTTCATAGTGTACTTGTGGTAGTGATGGAGCTTGGGCTTTATAACCTTATAGGACCCAACGATTTGGTTGATAACTAGTTGAGAATCCCTCAAGATGTTGATGTTCTTGATGCTTAGATTGATGACTAACTCTAGACCGACAATCAGAGCCTCATATTCGGCTTCATTATTGGTGCAAGGATTGAACAGTTGATATGGGAATCTAATTTAATCATAGTTCAGAGTTAAGAGAACTATTCCTACTCCTTCTTTTCCTAGAATTGTAGATTGTGGTTCTTGTCCTCTTTGAGAGGAAGCCACACCATCAAAGTACATCTCCCGACAGTGAATGCTAGTATCTCCTAAGTTCATGATGTATTCATTGGGGAGATCATCACGAAGTGGAGAGTCAGCAAGAAGTGGGTGTATTATTAAGAAATCCACTAGCACTTGTCCTATCACTACACGAAGGGGTACAAAGATAATGTCAAACTGCGAGAGGATCATGGAGCATCATGCCAACTATTTGGATAGCATCGACTGTGTCATGAGATACTGTAGTGGATTGATCCTCGATATTAAGTTCAACATATGAGGGATCATGTAGTGCTATAGCTTTTAGGATGAAAAGATTAAAGCTAGGCAATGCTTCTTAATGGGTGGATAATTAGCCTCGAGGAATAATGATGGTAGTAGAGTGTGTTTTCCTTCCCTTTATCATTGGTTGGGCCAACAAAGCACCAAGAGTCCTAACATAGTAGTGTAAAGTATGAGCACCCGTGATAGGGCGCTAGAACGGAGTCATCGTAATGCTTCATGTCTTTGAAGGCATGCTCACACTTATCATCCCACTTGAGCTTGGCATCCCTTTTGAAAACTACTGAGAATGGCTGACATCTTCCTGATATGTTGGATATAAAGCATTTTAGATATGCCAACCGCCCTTGGAATGATTTGAGTTTAGTTAAACTTTTAGGTGGTGTAATTTTTAAACTATCCTTTATCTTCTCTAGATCAATTTCGATTCCCTAGGTCAACAACAAACCCAAGGAATTTTCAAGCTACCCAATGCACACTTGTGGGGTTCATTTTGAGGTTAAATTATCTTAACTGTTCAAAAACTACTCTCAAGTCAAAGAGATGGTCTTCCTTTTCTTCACTTTTGACCATGAGATCATCGACATAGAACTTGACTTGACAATGAATGAGTTCATCAAAGATTTGAGTCATAGCCCGTTGGTATGTAGCACCAATATATTTTAAGCGAAAGGCATGACCTTATAGCAATAGATTCTCGACGGGGTTCTAAAAGTAGTGTTTTTTCATCTTCCATCTTTATTTGGTTATATCCAGATGAGACATCCATGAAATAGAAGACTGCAGATGAGGCAATATCTACCATCAACTCGAGATTGGTAGTGGAAATTCATCTTTTGGACATGCCTTACTTAAATATCAAAAAATCAATGCATATGTGAATTTGGTTTTTTTCTTAATTAGGATGATGCTAGCTAACCAATTAGGGTATTTTTCTTCCCAATGAAGCCAAGATCATCGCTTTGACTTAAATGACATTGTTCAATGTCTAATCTCATGAGTCAAAGAGCTTTCTTGATAGAGTTAACAGTAGGCTCTATTGCTAGTTTATGGATTGCTATGTTGGGAGCCAATCTAAACATCTCTTCATAATTCTATGCAAACCAGTCCTTAAACTCAGTCAAGTCATTAGTTTCAATTTAATTCAACAAAAAATTGATGTATGTCGGGTGTGGATCTTCTTCAATTCTTATGTCGATTTCTTTGAGCTCGTCGATGGTTGACTTGATCTCTTCTTCAAACTCTAGCGGTGTATCTTTGACTTTAAAATCATCTAGATCATCTGAAGTTTATAAGAACATCTCCTCATATGAAGTAATGTGATATGAAAAGAACCTATCAAATTCTAAATAATTAGTGACGACTAAGTAGTAATCATCATCATCGACTGGACCCACTATATCGAATCTTAGACCCGATCTTGATTTAGAGCTTTTTCATTTATTCTTCCATATTCTTTCAAAGTAGTCTGACTTGTGCTTCGACCAAGTATGTGGGATTATCCCTTTCTTTGTAAAATTATGAATACAAGGCAAGTACCAATCAAAAGGTAATTCTATTAAATCTTTATATGAATCATCCTCAAGTTTTACATCAACTTCTTGACTTGAGGATGATGCTCCAAGAAAGAACCTATGAGTCTTCACACCTGTGAATGACTTAGGGGCTTCCTTAACTGTCAAATCCTCAGCTTTTTGAGAGGAAAGTTGGGTTAGAGCTAAGGTTCCCAACTAATGCCTAAATAATTTACATATAGACCTAGATACACATATGCTTTGCTATGGAGCCCGATCTTCATTGCTATCTAGCTCAAGTGTCACCTCGAAGAGAATCTACTACTGAGAATAGTTGGCCCGTGTGCTAACCATATAATACTCATCCACTCTAAATTCTAAGTCTATATGGATAACAGGTGTACCCTGGTAGTTGGGACATATCTTCTATTTGGTGGCCAATAATGAGGTTTTCCACCCCTAGGACTGCCTCCAAATTGGCATCTTTCTCTACCTGGTGGAGGTTAGTTCATCCTACCCATATGTTTGAATGGAGTAACAAATTGTGGGTGGAATCTAATGTCAAGCTCTACTTCCTCCTCCAAGTCTATTTCCGCTCCCTTTTATTTTGTTTTTCATTTTCTCTTTTCTTTTCTTTTCATTTTTTTCTTTCTTTTTCTTTTTCTTTTTTGTTTTTTTATTTTTAAACACTGGCCAAGTTCGTGAGAATAGACTTGTTGATTTTAAGGGAGGTAGTAAGCCACATCCTCATATATGCTGACCTCATGAACTGTAAATGGCTTGAGATTTCCTTCAACACAGTAGACGATCTCACCTCTCGCAAACTTCATACACAGAAATAGAAAGGATGAAACTATATTGTTCACATGTATCCATGGTCTCCCAAGCAAAGCATTGAAAGATGTATCCGAGTCTATAATGTGAAACTTGGCTTCGATCTTCCAATCATCTATCTCCAAGGGCAACACTATGGAGGCTAAGGCCTATTGACCTCACTTTTGGAGTGCAGATTCAATCTTCTCATCTTAGACTTAGGGGTCTCCTAGACACTAAGACATCCCTAGTCATAAGACACTTCTAACAATTAGGTAAACATCTAAACTAATCCTAAAGACTTAGAATGGTTAACCATAGGATTAGGTTATGCCTTAGGGATTTGGATAATCCAACTACCCTACAACCCAAATCCAATCCATGTTCACCTTCTCAAACGAAACCTCAAGTTCAATTCAAACATTAAATTCAAATCCAAATCCAAACCCAAATTCCAAAACCAAATGATTGATGCTCATTATCAAATCCAAACTTGAAACCCTTCCAAAGCCATATGACCTATCCCATGAACTTAGCCAAATCTTAATCCAAATCAAAATAAAATCAATTGATTTTCTCATAATAAATTTATATCTCCAGTCATCTTTCTAAATATAAATCAAATCTACATTCAAATGATCAAAACTAAATCAAACTAAATCAAATCAAATCAAAACCCTTCCTAAGACATATGACCTATCCCATGGACTTAGCCAAATCTTAATCCAAATCAAGTCAAACTCAATTGATTTTCTCATAATCAATCATATTTTCAATCACATTCATAAATTTAAATGAAATATACATTTAAATCATCAAAACCAGATCAAACCAAATCAAAATCCAAACCTAAGCCACATGACCCAACTACATGGACTTAGCCAAATTCTTTCATTCCAAAACCCAAATTCAATTGATTTTTTCATGAATGAATGATACCTTCAATCATATTCACAATTATAAATGAAATTTTCAATCATCAAGCTAAACAAAAATCAACCCAAGTCAAACCCAACTTCACCCTTTTGACTTAAAATGTTCAAATGAACCAAACCCATTTGAACCCAAGCCAATTGCAATTGAATTTATATATCAATCCCAAATCCATATATGAACTCAACTAAATCAAACTCATCCCAAAATCAAGCCAACCAAACACAATTGGTCCACTTGACCCAAAGTGGAAAATTTGACCTATTTGAGCCAAGTTATAATCCTACTCAAATTAGATTGAACCAAGCCCATCATAATCTCCCATCATGATTGTTGATCACCCTAGGTTGATCAATTGTCAGAAATTGGGTCAAACCAAGTCAACTTGGTCATTTGACCAAGTCAACCCCTTAACCCATATGAACAAAACTAGCCAAATTGTAACCTAAACCAAACCCAATGATTCATACCAAATCAAAATAAATATTTGAATATGACTTAACCTTCAATTGAGTCAAACCAAATCCAATTGTCTTTCTTGACCCAAGTTGACCCAAATTGACATAAAAGACCTAATTGGGTCAAATCAAAATATAAACTAAATTGATTGCAACTAATAGCTAAAGTTCATTCCAAATTGATTGTTGAACTTGACCAAAGCCATGATTAGACCTAATTGAACCCAATTGACCTATGTAGCCAAAATTGACCTAAAGTTTCAAGTTGGCCTATATCAAAACCAAATCCAAATTAATTGAAACCAAAGCCTACAATCATCTTCAATTGGTCAACTAAACCAAAACCAGCACCCAACCCAAGCCAATTTGGCCAATTTGTTCAAATTGGTCAACTTAACGTATTTGATCCAAATGAATTCAAATGAGCCAAAATCAAATCTAAGCCAAACTAAACCAAACCAATATAACCAAAAAATCCCAAATGATCATATGAACTTGACCCAACCCTTGGTTTGACCCAATTTGATGAATTGGTCAACCTGAACCAACCTAACCCAATTTGACTTAAATGAGTCAAATTGAGGCAAACCTAACCAAATGCACTCCAATTGACTTGAAATTGGGGCTAACCCACTTTTGCCTCATTTCAAATCCGTCCAAATAAAATACAATGCCACATGATCATTTTACCCTTGGGTCAAAGGCATCACATGAGACAAATCACTCATGTAATTTGTCATTTCCATTCCTTGGCCACTTGGTACTCTCCCAATGGTACACCTAGGAACCTAGGACACTGCCCAACTTGAACCAAGGGGTGGTTGGGTCGACCATGACCCACAAGAGGTGAAATCACCTTACCCTCCTCTTTGGAGCATTTAAAACCCATAGGACATCCATGATTCCTCATTGACATCGACATCCACACCTTCAACCAACCAAGCCGAGCCAACTCACCTCCTCCATGCCACCAAGGACTGCCTGAGCTAGTCAGATAGCCACTAGAAGCCAAACCTAATCCCACCATCCGATAAAGATGAAGGGAGGTATGTACCCCCTCAGTTTTACTCAAACACACACAAAAATCATTTCTCAGAGCCCTAGCTAACCAAGATGGCCTGCTATAGCCATTCCCTAAGCTCCCAAGCTTGTTCCTCGATCGAAAAATGCTATTCCCATCCATCTCGAAATAGGACATTCCCATTTTTGACTTAACTTCCCCATTTCTCCATCAAACTCAAATTAACTTTGTACGCACCTTCTGTAGGCCTCATCGAGCAAGAATGAATCATCTCCCAAGCTTCCTGAGCACCGAAGGTGGGACTTCGATCAAAGTTGAGCTCCAAATAATCTATTTGTCACCTTCTAAGCGAACATCGAGGAATTGATCCAATTACTGCTCAACAGAGCTTCATCTCCACTAGATGAAGCTTCTTCAATCGTTCGAGCCACCGTCTTGAGCTCTGACGTGGTATGCATCCAAAATTGATCCTTAAGCAAAAATGGGTTGGAGCTTTTTAAAGAAAATTTGCATCTCGTGTGATCTTGACAATTGGATCCCCTCCGATCGATGTCGTGAAGGTGTGGGATCCTTTGAAGTTGATCCGCTCGTAAGCTCAAGTGATCAATGATAACGCACTCTATTCTCCTTACTCTCTAATGTTAGATCACGCATACCCATTGTGTGATTGAAATGCACAGCGGATTAGTTACGCTAGATTGATCTGATTTAATCCTACTAAGCTGTGGGATTAATCATACCCATCCGGTCTTAGATCGGATGACAGACAAGACAGCGTGTCCGCCACTACCACGTGGGCACCGATTTGGATAAGTTTTAAGTTGCCAATCTCGCAGCGCCATGTGGTGCCAATAGGATTAAGCTTTAATTATGCTTAATTAATCATTTTTAATAGCTGAAACTTCTAAAAATCATAAAAAATCATAGAGAAATAAAACAAATGCAAATAAATACTCATTTTAAAGGTATTTTAAAGGAGAGTTAATTAAAAATGATCTTAACTTATTTTGAGTAGTAATTAATATTTAATTAAGGTTTAATTACAAAATTTATTAGCTTAATTACTCCTTAATTACTTGAGCAATTAATCCCAAATTTTGTGGGTTAATTTAATGGGATGACCTCTTCCTCCCATGATTTTATTTGGATTTATTGCTCACTTAATTAGGAAAATTGACTGATTAAATCTTAAATACTCTTTTATGTTAATTAATGATTAATTAATCCCATGAATAATAATAGATTGGTTAATTAAGTTTATTAATCATTGTTCAATAATAAGTGAACAAAGGAATAGGGTTGGGACCGCTTTCCCTAAGTTCATTTCACCCTTTTTTAAAATGAAATTAATTAAGATTTAACTAATTAATTAAATCACTTAATCAAATTGAAATCATAATCACATCCTTAATTAATTAAATCATGAGGTAGATCTTTAGGTGTTTAATAACCAAAAAGGAGTTTAATGAAATTAACTATAAGAGTAATTAATTAAGTCCCTTAATCTAATTAACTATTAATCATGAGCCAATTGCATTAGGCCCCTTTATTTCTTAGATCATTGCAAGTTTATTTTCCATGAATATCATGTTCATAATTATTTAGTTAATTACTTTAAGGTGACATAGCTAAGCATAATAAATTCATCTAATTAAGGGCTCAACTTAATAAACCCAAAAAATCAGCTTAATTATATTTCCTTAACTTAAATTAAATCACTAATGTGGGAATGGTTTAAAAAATAAGTGATGATTTCTTTTCTCCTCTTTAGATAAAATCAGATCCAAAACTTAATTAATAAAGAAGCTTTGGTTTGATTTAAATAATCTTATTTGATTTGATTGCCCTTAAGAACAACTTTGGTTGAATGAATCACATGCTTCTATTTGATTGTCCTATTTCTAATCATGTTAAATTTGGTATGTTATTTGAATTAATGCATCCATCTTTTCAAAATCAAGTAAAATAAAGTGGATTTTTTAATCTAAGCTTACATGTGTTGATTTATTTTATTATATGCATGGCTATTATCACCATTAAATCCAAATGTATTTTTCAAAAGCTTATAAATTAATAATAATATGTTTTATGATGCGAGTTATAAATACAAAAGAAATGCATGTGCTTATAGCTTAAGTTTATGAATGTTGAGTTCTCTTTTCTCTATTCATGTGTTAATTTATATAAGATTGAATGGTAATGGGTATATAGTCTAGACATCTTGGGAACACGAGGCTTTAGCTAGCCCCCAAGGAGGTCATTTGATTACATCACTTCCCTGGTTTGTTACATGGTTTATGAAATTGAAAATATGAAATGTTGAATATGAATTTGTTCTCTACTAAAAAAAACCAATAACCCTAAACCCTAAAACTTACAATCCTAAATCCTAAACTCTAAACCTTAAACCCTAAACCATAAACCGTAAACCCTAAACCCTAAACCCTAAACCCTAAAAACCTAAAAACATAAACCTAAACTAAATAAAACCTAAAAATAAAATAATTAAATAAATCTAAGCCTATATAAAATAAAAAAAATAAAATAAATAAAAACCTAAACCTAAACCTAAACCTAAACCTAAAAATAAAATAAAATAAAAAATAAAACAAAATAAAAATTAAATAACTAAAAACTAAAACTAAACTTAAAAATAAAATAAACCTAAAAATAAAAAGCGTAAATAAAATAAAAACTAAACATAAAATAAAAATAAAATAAACTTCAAATAAAATAAAATAAAAACTAAATAAAACCTAAACCTAAAAGATAAACCTAAAAATAAATAAAAAATAAAACCAAAACCCTAAACAAAAAAAAAACCTAAACCTAAAATAAATAAATTATAATAAACATAAACCAAAACTAAAATAAACAAAACTAAATTAAATAAAACCTAAAACTAAACCTAAAATAAACTAAACCTAAACCCTAAACTAAATAAAATAAAATAAACTAAAAATAAACCTAAACCTAATCTAAAACAAAACCATAGAAATAAACCTAAAATATAAACCTAAAACCTAAACCTAAAAGAATAAAATAAAAGCCTAAACATAAACCTAAAAATAAAACTAAACAAAAAAATAAACATAAATCAAAACCTAAACTTAAAAAATAAACTAAAATAAAAAACCTAAACTAAAATAAATAATTCTAAAATAAATAAACTAAACTAAATAAAAATAAAAAAATAAACCAATACAAAATTAGAAAAATAAAAAACTAAATAAAGTAATTAAACCTAAACATATTATTTTACTTAATTAAAAAAAACCCTAAACCCTAAACTCTAAATCCTAAACCCTAAACTAAAAACCCAAAACCCTAAAAAACCTAAAACCCTAAACCTTAAACCCTAAACCCTAAACCCTAAACTAACCCTAAACCCAAACCCTAAGCCCTAAAAACCCAAAACCCTAAAGCCTAAAGCCTAAAAACCTAAACCTAAACTAATTTAAACTTAAAAATAAAATAAATAATTAAACCTAAACCAAAACCTAAACTTAAAAATAAAATAAATAAATAAACCTAAACCTAATATAATAAAAATAAGAAAAATAAAAACCTAAACTAAAACCTAATCCAAAACCTAAAAATAAAATAAAATAAACTAATAAAAATACACTAAAATAAAATAAATAAATGCCTAAACTAAACTAAAAAATAAAATAAACCTAAGAATAAAAAACTTAAATAAAATAAAACTAAATGTAAAATAAAATAAAATAAACCTAAAATATAATAAAATAAAAAAATTAAATAAAATCTAAACTTAAAAAATAAATAAAAAATAAAACCAAAACCCAAAACTAAAAAACCTAAACCTAAAATAAAAATAAAATAAACTTAAACTTAAACTAAAATAAATTAAACTATAATAAATAAAACCTAAATATAAACTTAATAAAATAAAATAAACTAAAAATAAACTAAAAAATGAAACCTTTAAAATAAATCTAAAAAACACCTAAAACCTAAACCTAAAAAAATAAAATAAAAACCTAAAAAATAAGCTAAAATAAAAAACTTAAAATGAAATAAATAAACCTAAGATAAATAAACTAAACTAAATAAAATAAAAAAATAAAAACTAAGATAAATAAAAAATAAAGTAAATAATCTAGATAAACATAAATGTACCGATTTACTTAATTTTAAATAAAAAAATAACATAGACCCTAAACCCTAAACCCTAAACCATAAAGCTACAACCATAAACCTTATACCCCAAACCGTAAACCGTAAAAAACAAACCTTAAACCCTAAACCCTAAACCGTAAGCCCTAACCCTAAACCCTAAACCCTAAAAGCATAAACCCTAAAACACAAAACCCTAAACCCTAAACCCTAAATCTTAAACCATAACCCTAAACCCTAAACCCTAAACCCCAAATCCAAAACCTAAACCAAAAGCAACTAAATAAATTTTAAAAATAAACCTAAACTAAAACCTTAACCGTAATAATGGGCAGAACCTTTAAGGCAAGAACATCATTATCAACCATGCTCAGTCTAGATCTGGCAGTGGAGGTGAAGTCGGAGGCGACAATTTTTGCAATGGTGGTGGGGAAACTGGAGGTGCTGGTCAATATGGAGGTGGTGGTTGCAGTAGTGGTGGTTATGGAGGTGAGGAGCGACGAGGTTACAAATGTGGTGGTGGTAGAGGGAGAGATCATGGATATGATGGTGTATCCTGCTATTCGAGAGGCCTTGGTGGTTCTGATGGGAACTGGAGAAAATAAAGAACGACCGATCCGATCTGCTACTTATGGAACTATGTCTTTACAATAAAGACATTTCTAGTTATCTATGATTTTGATTTCCTCTATGCTTGCTCTTTTTTCATCTATGTCATCGCTTATGTCATAAAAAACTTTGTGTGTTACTTGGTTTATGAAATCAAAAAGAAGAAAGGTTAAATATGAATTTTTTCTCTGTTTAAAAAAAAATAAAAACCCTAAACCCTAAACCAAAACCTGAACCCTAAACTTTAAACCTAAACCCTAAACCGTAAATCCTAAACCTTAAACCCTAAACCCAAAAACCCTAAACCCTAAACCCTAAACCCTAAACCCTAAATCCAAAAAACACTAAAACTTAAACCCTAAAAAGATAAAAAGCAAAACCTAAACTAAATGAAACCTAAAAATAAATAAATAAATAAAACTAAGCCAAAATATAATAAAAAATAAAATAAAATAAAAACATAAACTAAAACTTAAACCTAAACCTAAACCTAAAAAGAAATAAAATAAGAAATAAAAAATAAACTAAAATAAAATAAATTAAAACCTAAACTAAATTAGAGAATAAAAAACCTAAATAAAATTAAAACTAAACTTAAAATAAAAATAAAATAAACCTAAAATAAAATAAAATAAAAACTAAATAAAAACCTAAAGCTAAATAATAAACCTAAAAATTAAAACTAAAATTGAATAAAAAATAAAACCAAAACCCTTAAAAATAAACCTAAAATAAAAACCTAAAACCTAAACCTAAAACTAAAAAATAAAATAAAACTAAATTAAAAAATTAACTTAAACCTAAATAATAAACTAAAATAAAAAACCTAAATTAAAATAATTAAACCTAAAATAAATAAACTAAACTAAATAAAAATAAAAATCAACCTAAATCAAAATAAAAAAAATAAAATAAAATAAAAAAAATAAAAAATAAACTAAATAAACCTAAATCTACCAGTTTACTTAATTTGAAAAAAATAAATAAAATAAATAAATAAACCCTAACCCTAAAGCCTAAACCTTAAACCCTAAACCATAAAACTAACCCTAAACCATAAACTCTAAACCCTAAACATACAACCCTAAACATTAAACCCTAAACCCTAAACCTAAATCATAAACCCAAAACCCTAGAAAAGCTAAAAGCCAAAACTCTAAACTAACCCTAAATCCTAAACTCGAAACCCTTAACCTCAAACCCTAAACCATAACCATAACCCTAACCTTGACCTTAAACCCTAAACCCTAAACTCTAAACCCTAAACCATAAACCCTAAACCATAAAACACTAAACCCTAAACCCTAAACTAACCCTAAACCTTAACATAAAACCTGAACCCTAAACCTAAAACCTCAACCGTAAAACACTAAATCCTAAACCCTAAACTAACCCTAAACCCTAAAGCATAAACCATAAACTAACCATAAACTCTTAGCTAACCCTAAACCCTAAACCCTAAAAACCTTAAACCCTAAAGCCTAAACACTAAACCCTAAACCCTAAACCCTAACCATAAATCCTAAACCCTAAACCCTAAACCCTAAACCTAAAAAACCTAAAAACCTAAACTAAAACTATTTAAAACCTAAAATAAAATAAATAAAAAAATTGAAACCTAAATAAAATAAAATAAAATAAAAACCTAAACTAAAACTTAAACCTAAACCAAAAACTAAAAAAATAAATAAAAATAAAATAAATAATAACCTAAATAAAACTAAAAAATAAAATAAACATAAGAATAACAAACCTAAATAAAATAAAATAAAAATATAAAATAAAATTAACCAAAAATATAATAAAATAAAAACTAATTAAAAACCTAAACTTAAAAACTAAATCTAAAAATAAATTAAAATAAAACCTAAATCCTAAACTAAGAAAAAACTAAGCCTAAAATAAAATAAAAAAGAAAATAAAATAATACTAAACCTAAACTAAAATAAAATAAACTAAAATAAATAAAACGTAAACCTTAACCTAAAATAAACCTAAACTAAATAAAATAAAATAAACTAAAAAATAAAACTAAACTAAAAAATAAAACATAAAAATAAACCTAAAACCTGAACCTAAAAATATAAAATAAAAACCTACTCCTAAATCAAAAATAAAAAAATAAAATATAAATAAAACTCAACTAAAAAATAAACCTAAACTAAAATAAACAAACCAATAATAAATAAATTAAACTAAATAAAAATAAAAAGTAAACATAAATAAAAATAAAAAGAAAACATAAATAAAAATATAAAATAAAATAAACTAAAATAAATAAAAAATAAACTATATAAACAAAAGAAGAAATGTTGAATTTGAATTTCTTCTATGTTAAAAAAATCAAAAACCCTAAACACTAAACTAAAATGTGAACCCTAAACCTAAACCCTAAACCCTAAACCCTAAACCCTAAACCCTAAAACCCTAATTTCTAAACCCTAAGCCATAAAACTTAAACCCTAAACCCTAAACCCTAAACCAAAAAAAATAAATCCCTAAACAGTAAACCCTAAACCCCAAACCCTAACCCTAAACCCTAAACCCTAAACCCCAAACTCGAACCGCTAAACCCTAAACCCTAAACCCTAAAAAAGCTAAAAACCTAAACCTAAACTAAAAAAGACCTAAAAATAAAATAATTTAAAAATATAAACCAAAATAAAATAATAAAATAAAATAAAATAAAAACATAAACTAAAACCTAAATATAAACCTAAACCTAAAAAGAAAATAAAATAAAAAATAAAAACTAAATAAAATAATATAAATAAAAAAAATAAAACTAAATTAAAAAATTAAAAATAAAATAAAAATAAACATAAAATAAAATAAAATAAAACTAAATAAACCTAAACCTAAACAATAAACATAAAATATAACCTAGAAATAAATAAAAAATTAAACCTAAACCCTAAACTAAAAAAGCTAAACTAAAAAAAAAAAAAAAAATAAATCTAAACCTATACTAAAATAAACTGAACTAAAATAAATAAAACTTAAACCTAAACCTATAATAAATAAAATCGAAACCTAAACCTAAACTAAATAGAATAAAATAAACTAAAAATAAAAATAAACCTAAACTAAAAAAGAAAACCTAAAAATACACCTAAAATGAAAACATAAAAGCTAAACCTAACAAAAATAAATTAAAAACCTAAACTTAAACCTAGATATAAAAAATAAACCTAAAAACCCTAAACCCTAAACCATAAACACTAAAACCCTAATCCCTAAACCCCAAACCATAAACCCTAAATCCTAAACTATAAAACCTTCAACCTAACCCCCAAACCGTAAACCTTAAAACCCTTAATCCCAAAAATCTAATCCTTAAAACCTAAACCCTAAACCCTATACCCTAAAGCCAAAACACTGAACCCTAAAAACCCTAAATGTTAAACCCTAAACCTAAACCTAAACCTAAACTAAATAAAAAAAATAAACTAAAAATAAACCTAAACCTAAATTAATAAATAAAACCTAAAAATATACCAAAAATAAAAACCTAAAACTTAAACCTAAAAAAATGAAATAAAAACATAAACCTAAACCTAAAAAATAAAATAAAAATAAAACTAAACTAAAAAATAAACTTAAACCTAAACCTAAACCTAAAAAATAAACTAAAATAAAAACCTAAACTAAAATAAATAAACATAAATAAATTATATTAACTAAATAAAAATAAAAATAAACATAAATAAAAAAATGAAATGAACTAAATAAACCTAAACCTACGAGTTTGCTTTATTTAAAAAGATAACAAAATTAAAAATTGAAAAAAACACTAGCCCTATACCCTAAACCCTAAAACTATTCCTAAACCCTAAACTCTGAACCCTAAACCTTCAACCCTAAATCCTAAAACCCTAAACCATAAACCCTATAACCAATAACCCTAAACCCTAAACCCCAAACCATAAACCCTAAACCTAAACCCTAAACCCTAAACCATAAACCATAGACCCTAAAAACTAAAAAACCAAAACATAAACTAAATAAAGCCTAAAAATAAAATAAATAAAAAAACCACAACCTAAATAAAATAATAAAATAAAAAACATAAAAACCTAAACTAAAACCTAAACCTAAACCTAACGTTAAAAATAAAACAAAATAAAAAGGAAAAACTAAAGTCAAATAAAATAAATAAAAACCTAAACTAAGATAAAAATAAAATAAACCTAAAAATAAAAACCAAAATAAAATAAAAACAAAATGTAAAATATAAATAAAATAAACCTAAAATAGAATAAAATAAAAAATAAGTAAAAGCCTAAACTTAAAAAATAAACCTAAAAATAAATTAAAAAAACTTAAACCTTAAACTAAAAAAAAATTAAACCTAAAATAAACAAAATAAAATAAGCCTAAACCTAAAATAAAATAAACTAAAGTAAAATAGATAAAATATAAACCAAAACCTAAAATAAACTAAACCTAAACCCCAAACTAAATAAAATAAAATATACTAAAAATAAACCTAAACTTAAAATAAAAAATAATACAAAAAAATTAACTTAAAATGAAAACCTAAAACCTAAACCTAAAAATAAAAAATAAAACCTAAACCTAAAAATAAAAAATAAAACCTAAACCTAAAAAAAAAACTAAACTAAAATAAAAAACACAAACCAATAAAATAAACTTATGTAAAAATAAATAAACCTAAAATAAATAAATTAAACTAAATAAAATTTTAAAATAAAACTAAATAAACATAAAAAATAAAATAAACTGAAAAAAATTAAAAAATAAACTAAACAAACCTAAACCTACTAGTTTATTTAATTTAAAAAAAACTCCTAACTCATAAACCCCAAACCCTAAAACCCTAAACCCGAAAACTAACCTAACACCCTAAACCCTAAACCTACAACCCTAAACCCTAAACCTTAAACCTACAACCCTAAAAGCCTTAAACCCCAAACCAACTCTAAACCCCTAAGTTACTAACTCCCTAACCTCCTTAAACCTAAACACTAAACCCTAAAACCATAAAAACCTTAAACCCTAAACTAATCCTAAACCCTAAAAATCCTAAACCCTAAAGCCTAAACCCTAAACCTGAAATACTAAACATTAAATTAACCCTAAACCCTAAGCTAAACCTAAACCCTAAACCTTAAAAACCCTAAACCCTAAACCATAAACCCTAAACCCTAAATCGTAAACCCTACACCCCAAAAACCTAAACCCTAACCCCTAAACGCTAATCCCTAAAACCCTAATCGCTAAACCCTAAACCCTAAATCCTAAACCCTGAACCCTAAACCCTAAACACTAAACATAAAAAAACCATAAACCCTAAAAAGCTAAAAACCTAAACCTAAACTAAATAAAACCTAAAAATAAAATAAATAAATAAATCTAAATAAAAATAAAATAATAAAATAAAAATGTAAATTCAAACTTAATCCTAAACCTAAACCTAAACCTTTAAAGAAAATAAAATCAAAAATAAAAACTAAAGTAATATAAAATACATAATAACCTAAACTAAATTATAAAATAAAAACCTAAATAAAATAAAAACTAAACCTAAAATAAAAATAAAATAAAACCTAAAATGAAATAAAATAAAAACTAAATAAAAATCTAAGCCTAAACAACAAACCTAAAAGGAAATAAAATATAAAACTTAAATCCTAAACTATGAAAAACTTAAACCTAAAATAGAAATAAAATAAACCTAAACCTAAACTAAAATAAACTAAACTAGAATAAATAAAACCTAAATCAAAACCTAAACCTAAACAAAATAAAATAAAATAAACTAATAATTAACCTAAACCTAAACCAAAAAATAAAACTAAAAAATAAACTTAAAAAAGTAAAATAAAAACATAAACATAAATCTAAAAATAAAAATAAAAATAAAACTAAACTAAAAAATAAACCTAAACCTAAACCTAAACAAAAAAAAATTAAACTAAAATAAAAAACCTAAACTAAAATAAATAAACCTAAAATAAATAAACTAAGCTAAATACATAAAAAATAATCAAAAATTAAAATAAAAATAAAAAACTAAAATAAATAAAAATAAACTAAATAAACCTAAACTTACAAGTTTACTTAATTTAAATAAAAAAATTGAAAAAAATATAAAAAAACTATCCCTAAACCCTAATCTTCAAAACCTAAACCTAAAACCCTAAACCCTAAACCCTAAACCCTAAAACCCTAAACCCTAAACATTAAACCCTAAACACTAAAACCTACAACCCTAAAGCCTAAACCCCAAACCCTAAACCCTAAACCCTAAACCCTAAACCCTAAACCCTAAACCATAAAAACCTAAAAACCAATACCTAAACTAAATAAAACCTAAAAATAAAATAAATAAAAAACCTAAACCTAAATAAAAATAAAATAAAATAAAATAAAAACCTAAACTAAAACCTAAACTGAAACCTAAAAAAGGAATAAAAAAATAAAAACAAAACTCAAATAAAATAAATAAAAACCTAAACTGAACTAAAACATATAATAAACCTAGAAATAAAAAAGCATAAATAAAATAATAACTATATGTAAAATAAAAATAAAATAAACCTAAAACAAAATAAAGTAAAAACAAAATAAAAACCTAAACCTAAAAATAAATAAAAAATAAAACCTAAACTTTAAACAAAAAATAAACCTAAACCAAAATTAAAATAAACTAAACTAAAATAAATAAAACCAAAACCTAAACCTAAAATAAACTAAACCTAAACCCTAAACTAGAGAAATTAAAATAAACTAAATATAAACCTATACCTAAACTAAAAAATAAAACCTAAAATAAACCTAAAATCCAAACTTAAAACCAAAACCTAAATAAATAAAATAAAAACCTAAACCTAAAAATAAAAAATAAAAACTAAACCTAAAAAATAAAATAAAAATAAAACTAAACTAAAAAATAAACATAAACCTAAACCAAACCTAAAATAAAATCTAAACTAAAATAAGAAACCTAAAATAAATAAACAAAACTAAATAAAAATAAAAAATAAAATAAACTAAAATTAATAAAAAATAAACTAAATAAACCTAAACTTACTGGTTTACTTAATTTTAAAGGAAAATAAAACCCTAAAACCTAAACCTTAAACCCTAAGCCTTAAATCCTAAGCCATAAACCCTAAACCCTAAACCTACAACCCTAAACTTACAACCCTAAACCCAAACTCTAAACCCTAAACCTTAAACTATAAACTAACACTAAACCATAAGCCCTAAACCATAAACCATAGACCCTAAAAACTTAAAAACCTAAACATAAACTAAATAAAACCTAAAAATAAAATAAAAAAAATAAAAACTTGAACCAAAATAAAATAAAAAAATAAAAAAATCAGAAGCTAAATTAAAACCTAAACCTAAACCTAAACATAAAAACAAAATAAAATAAAAAATAAAAACTAAAGCAAATAAAATAAATAAAAACCAAAACTAAACTAAAAAAATAAAATAAAACTAAAAATAAAGAACTCAAATATAATAAAAACTAAACATAAAATAAAAAGAAAATAAAACTAAAAAAATAAAATAAAAACCTAAACATAAAAAATAAACCTAAAAATAAATAAAAAAACTTAAACCCTAAACTAAAAAAAATCCCAAAACCTAAAATAAATAAAATAAAATAAACCTAAACCTAAACTAAAATAAACTAAAGTAAAATAAATAAAATCTAAACCTAAACCTAAAATAAACTAAACCTAAACACCAAACTAAGGAAAATAAAATATACTAAAAATAAACTTAAATGAAAACCTAAAACCTAAACCTGTAAATAAAAAATAAAACCTAAACCTAAAAAATAAAAAATAGAACCTAAACCTAAAATGTAAAAATAAAGCTAAACCTAAACCAAGAAAATAAACTAAAATAAAAAACTAAACCAAAAAAATAAACTAAAATAAAATACATTAACTAAAGTAATTAAACCTAAAATAACAAAAGTAAACTAAATAAAATTAAATAATAAACCTAAATAAAAATAAAAAATAAAATAAACAAAAATAAATAAAAAATAAACTAAATAAACCTAAACCTACCGATTTACTTAATTAAAAAAAAACCCTAAACCCTAAACCCCATAATACTAAACCTAAACTAAACCTAAACCCTAAAACTAAACTTAAATAAACCTAAACCTACAAAATAATAAAACCATAAAACCCTAAACCCTAAACAAACCTAAACCTTAAACTAAAAACATGAAACACTAAATAACCCTAAACCTAAGCTAATAGAAAAATAAACCCTAAACCCTAAACCCTAAAACCTAATCCCTAAACCTTAAACACTAAACCTTAAACCATAAATCCTAAACCCTAAAAACTCTAAACCCTAAACCCTTAACCCTAATCCCTAAAACTCTAATCGCTAAACCCTAAATCCTAAACCTTAAACCCTAAACTCTAAACCTTATTTGTTGAGCTAGATTATCTTAATTAATGCCGCTATAAGAACTAACTTACTTGGTGCTAAAATAGCTATCCTTCCATTATAATTGTTTTTCTCCAAAATATGGATATTAAAAGGAGGTTATTTCACTAAAGTTCCATTTATATATCATATGATTGGGAAGGTGTTAATTATAAGCTCATTGAAGATAAAAAGTTGTCTCATCTGATATTTTCTTGTGGAGGGATTATATGCTAGTTTGCTTTATTATTTGGATATCCTTTTTCATGAGGCTCTGGCTAAGATGACTAATTCTCTTATGTTTATATATTCTCATGTCAGGATGACTATATTGATGATACTTTTCTTGAAACACCTTATCATTCCCTCTTGCAATTTCCTCTCTATTTTAGATATGATTTTGTTTAATTGCGTGTAATAAAGCTCACAAGACTATCAACAACTAGGTGTTACCTCCAATTTGTTGGCTATGATCCGTGATGATCTCACCCTGGTTTGGTAGTAGCTCATGTGATGTAACCCTTAAAAGTTTGGATGCCCATATTTGCATAACTTGGTGTGAAAGCGAGCCTTCTATCAAATATCCTTATTATCGCTCTCAGATTATATTGTTTCCATTTATCTCTTTATCTGTATTACTTTAACTATCCTAATCTCTCTCTCATTATAATTTTGCAGGTGACTCTCTCTTGTTCTCTTGCAGGTTTACTCCATATTACCATGCACTCTCACATCCTTCAGAGCATTGGCCTTATTCTTCCTTTAGCTTATTATGTTAATCATCTTGTATCTTTTGATTGCTTTAATGTCTTCTGGATGTACTTAGATAATTTACTCCTAAAAAAGCTCTAACGTAGTTTTGGAGTTTAACCCCTTTAAGGACCTTGTAACCCTTTTTTGTGGCAATAAAATACCCCCACATGGGGTTTCCCTAAAAAAAAAACCCTAAACCCTAAACATTAAACATTAAAAAAGCATAAACCCTAAAAAGCTAAAAACCTAAACCTAAATGAAATAAAACCTAATAATAAAATAAACATATAAATATAAACCAAAATAAAATAAAGTAAAAACATAAACTCAAACTTAAACCTAAACCTAAACCTAAAAAGAAAATAAAATAAAAAATCAAAACTAAAGTAAAATAAAATAAATATTAACCTGAACTAAATTAAAAAATAAAAGCCCTAAATAAAATAAAAGCTAAACCTAAAATAAAAATAAAATAAAATAAAAACTAAATAAAAATCTAAGCCTAAATAATAAACCTAAAAAATAAATAAAAAATAAAACCTAAACCCTAATCTATAAAAAAATCTAAACCTAAAATATTAATAAAAAAAACCTAAACTTAAACTAAAATAAACCAAACTAAAATAAAATAAACCCTAAACCAAGACTCAAAATAAACTAAACCTAAACCTAAACTAAATAAAATAAAACAAACTAAAAATCAACCTAAACTTAAACTAAAAAATTGAACCTAAAAATAAACCTAAAATAAAAACTTAAAACCTAAACCTAGAAAAATAAAATGAAAACATAAACCTAAGAGTAAAAATTAAAATAAAAATAAAACTAAAGTAAAAAATAAACCTAAACCTAAACCTAAACATAAAAAAAATTGAAATAAGAAACCTAAACTAAAATAAATAAACCTAAAATAAATAAACTAAACTAAAAAAAAGGAAAATAAACTAAAATAAATAAAAATAAAACTAAAATAAACAAAAAATAAACTAAATAAACCTAAACCTACAAGTTTACTTAATTTAAATAAATAAAATAATAATAATAATAATTAAAACCCTAAAACTTAAACCTAAACCCTAAACCCTTAAATAATCACTAAACCCTAAACTTACAACCCTAAAGCCTAAAACCCTACAACCCTAAACCCTAAAGCCCAAACCCTAAACCCTAAACCCTAAACCCTGATCCTAAAACCCTAAACCCTAAAAACGTAAAAACCTAAACCTAAACTAAATAAAACCTAAAAATAAATAAATAAAAAACATAAACCTAAATAAAATAAATAAAATTAAATAAAATAAAAAGCTAAACTAAAACCTAAACCTAAACCTAAAAATAAAAAAAAATAAAAAAAATGAACTCAAATAAAATAAATAAAAACCTAAACTAAACTAAAAAATAAAATAAATCTAAATATAAAAAACCTAAAAATAATAATAACTAAATGTAAAATAAAAAAAATTTAAACCTAAATGAAAATAAAATAAAAACTAAATAAAAACCTAAACCTAAAAAATAAACTTAAAAATAAAACTTAAAAATAAATAAAAATTAAAACATAAACCTTAAACTAAAAAATAAACCTAAACCTAAACTAAAATAAACTAAACTAAAATATATAAAACCTAAACTTAAACTTAAAATAAACAAAACCTAAACCTAAACCCTAAAATAAATAAAATAAAATAAAATAAACTGAAAATAAACCTATACCTAAACTAAAAAATAAAACCTAAAATAAACCTAAAATTAAAACTGAAAACCTAAACATAAGAAAAAAAATAAAAACCTAAACCTAAAAATAAAAAAAAACCTAAACCTGAAAAATAAAATTAAAATAAAACTAAACTAAAAAATAAACATAAACCTAAACCTAAACCAAAAATTAAACTAAAATAAAAAGCCCAAACTAAAATAAAAAAAACCTAAAATAAATAAGCAAAACTAAATGAAAATAAAAAATAAACCTAAATAAAAATTAAAAAAATAAAATAAACTAAATAAACATAAACTTACCGGATTACTTAATTTAAAAGAAAAAAAAACCTTAAAACTTAAACCCTAAATCCTAAGCCTTAAATCCTAAACCCTAAACCCTAAACCATAAAACAAACTCTAAACCCTAAACCATAAACCTTCAACCCTAAACCTATAACCCTAAACCCGAAACCCTAAACCCTAAACCCTAAAAAACCCTTCACCCTAAACCTTAAACAATACACTAACACAAAACCAGAAACCATAAGCCTAAGCCCTAAACACTAAACCCTAACCGTAAATCATAAACCCTAAACCCTAAAACCTAAAACCTAAAACCTAAACCTTAGACCATAAATTAACCATAAACCCTAAACCCTCAAAACCATATACCTTAAAGCCTAAACCATAAACCTGAAACCCTAAACCCTAAACTAACCCTCAACCCTAAACTCTAAAAACCTTAAACCCTAAAGCCTAAGCACTAAACCCTAAACCATAAAACTGTAAACCATAAACCCTAAACCTAAATGCTAATCCCTATAAACCTAAAAACCCAAATCTAAACTAAATAAAACTTAAAAATAAAATAAATAAAAAATAAAACATAAAATAAAAATAAAAGCCTAAACTAAAACCTAAACATAAACCTAATAAGAAAATAAAATAAACACATAAAAATAAACTAAAATAAAATAAACAAAATAATAAAAAACTTATATAAAATAAAAACAAAACATAAAGTAAAAAATAAAATAAACCTAAAATAAAATAAAATAAAAACTAAATAAAAACCTACACCTAAAAAATAAAAATAAAATAAAACCTAAAAATAAATAAAAAATAAAACCTAAACCCTAAACTAAAAAAAATCTAAACCTAAATTAATAATAAAATAAAATAAAATAAAATAAACTAAACCAAAAATAAAATAAACTAAACTAAAATAAAGAAAACCTAAACCTAAACCTAAACTAAATAAAATAAAATAAACTCAAAATATACCTAAACCAAAACTAAAAAATAAAACCTAAAAATAAAGCTAAAACAAAAACCTAAAATTTAAACTTAAAGAAATAAATGAAAACATGAACCTAAAAATTAAAAATAAAACCTAAACCTAAAAAATAAAATAAAAATAAAATGTAAACCTAAACCTAAGCCTAAAAATAAACAAAAATTAAAAAACTAAAATAAAATAAATAAACCTAAAATAAATAAACTAAACTACATAAAAATAAAAATAAACATAAATAAAAATAAATAATAAAATAAACTAAAATAAATAAGAAATAAACTAAATAAACATAAACCTATGGGTTTACTTAATTTAAAAAAAACCCTAAACCCAAAACCCTAGACTTAAACCCTAAAAATCCTAAACCCTAAAGCCTAAACACTAAACCAAAAACCCTAAACCCTCAACCCTAACCCTAAACCCTAAACACTAAAACACTAAACAATAAACCTTAAACCCTAAAAACCTAAAACCCTAAACCAAAACTGAATAAAACCTAAAAATAAAATATATAAATAAATAGATACCTAAATAAAATAAAAAATAAAATAAAATAAAAACCAAAACTAGAATGGTAGCTTAAACCTAAAAATAAAATAAAATAAACCAATAATAAAAAACTAAATTAAAATAAATAAAAACTTAAACTGAACTAAAAAATAAAATAAACCTAATAATAAAAAACCTAAATAAAATAAGAACTAAATGTAACATAAAAATAATATAAACTTAAAATAAACCTAAAATAAAATAAAATAAAAACTAAACAAAAACCTAAACCTAAAAAAATAAATAATAAAACCAAAACCCTAAACTAAAGAAAAAAAACTTAAACCTAAAATGAAAATAAAATTAACAAAATAAAATAAACCTAAACCTAAACTAAAATAAACTAAACTGGAATAAATTAAACTTTAACCTAAACCGAAAGTAAACTAAACCTAAACCTAAACCTAAACTAAATAAAATAAAATAAACTAAAAATAAACTTAAACCAAAACTAAAAAAATAAAACCTAAAACAAAACCTAAAATAAAAACATAAAATCTAAACCTAAAAAATAAAATAAAAACCTAAACATAAACCTAAAAATAAAAACTAAAACCTAAACCTAAAAAACAAAATAAAAATAAAGCTGAGCTAAAAAATAAACCTAAACCTAATCTTAAACCTAAAAAAATAAACTGCAATTAAAAGACTAAACTAAAATAGATAAACTAAAGTAAATATAAATAAAAATAAAAAATAAAATAAACTAAATAAACTAATTGAACTTAAACCTACCATTTTACTTTATTAAAAAAACCCTAACCCTAAATTCAGCCTAAACCCTAAACCTTAAACCCTAAACCCTAAAGCCTTAGCACTAAACCTTAAACCCTAAACCCTAAACCCTAACCCTAAACTCTAAACCCTAAAACCATAAACCCTAAAACCCTGAACCATAAACCCTAAACCCTAAATCCTAAAAACCTAAAAACTAAAAACTAAACTAAATAAAGCTTAAAAATAAAATAAATAAAAAAACATAAACCTAAATAAAATAAACTAATAAAATAAATAAGAACCTAAACTAAAACTTAAACCTAAAGCTAAAAATAAAATAAAATAAACTAAAATAAAATAAATAAAAAGCTAAACTAAATTAAAAAATAAAATAAACCTAAAAATAAAAACCTAAATAAAATAAAACTAAACATAAAATAAAAATAAAATAAACCTAAAATAAGCCTATAATAAACCAATAATAAAATAAAATAAAAGCTAAATAAAAACTGATACCTTAAAAATAAATAAAAAATAATATCTAAACCATAAACAAAAAAAACCAAAACCTAAAATGAAACTAAAATAAATAAAATAAAATAAACATAAACATAAACTAAACTAAAATAAATAAAACCTTAACCTAAACCTAAACTAAATAAAATAAAGTAGATTAAAAATAAACCAAAAGCTGAACTAAAAAATAAAACCTAAAAATAAACCTAAAATAAAAACCTAAAACCTAAACCTTAAAAAAAAAAAAAAAAACCTAAAATAAAAAAAAAAAATAAAACCTAAACCTAAATAATAAAATAAAAATAAAACTCAACTAAAAAATAAACCTAAACCTAAAAAATAAACTAAAATAAAAAACCTATATTAAAATAAATAAACCAAAAATATATAAACTAAAGTAAATATAAATAAAAAATAAACATAAATAAAAATAAAAAGAAAATAATCTAAAATAAATAAAAACTAAAGTAAATAAACTAAATAAACCTAAACTTATAAGTTTACTTAATTTTTTTTAACAAAAACCCCTAACCCTAAACTAAGCCTAAACCCTAAACCCTAAACACTAAACTCTAAATCCTAAAAACTCTAAACCCTAAATCCTAAACACAAAACCTTAACACTAAACCCCAGACCATAAAAACCCTAAACTCTAAAGCCTAAACACTAAACCCTAACCCTAACCGCAAACCCTAGACCATAAAACCTTAAACCCTAAAATCCTAAACCCTAAACTCTACACCCTAAAAACCTAAAAACCTAAAAATCTAAACCTAAACTAAATAAAACCTAAATAAAAAATATATAAAAAAACCTAAACCTAAATTAAAGAAAAAGATAAAATAAAATAAAAACCAAAACCTAAACTTGAAATTAAAATAATAAAAATAAATTAAAATAAAATAATTAATATCTTAAACTAAACTAAAAAATAAAATAGACCTAAGAATATAAAAGCTATATAAAATAAAAACTAAATGAAAAATAAAAATAAAATAAAACTTAAATAAACCTAAAATAAAATAAAAAAAAACTAAATAAAAACCTAAACCTAATTATAAATAAAAAATAAAACCTAAACCTAAAATAAAAATAAAATAAAATAAAATAAAATAAACAAAACCTAAACTAAAATAAACTAAATTAAAATAAATCAAACCTAAATCTAAACCTAAAGTAAACTAAACCATAACCTAAACCTAAACTAAATATAATAAAATAAGCTAAAATAAACCAAAACCTAAACTAAAAAATAAAACCTAAAAATAAACCAAAAATAAATACCTAAAACCTAAGCCTAAAAACATAAAATAAAAACTAAACCTAAACCTAAAAATAAATAATAAACTTAAACCAAAACATAAACCTAAAAAATAAACTAAAATAAAAAACCTAAACTAGAATAAATAAACCTATAATAAATAAACTAAACTAAATAAAAATTTAAAATAAACATAAATAATGATAAAATATAACATAAACTAAAATAAATAAAATAAAACTTGTTGTGTTACTTGGTTGATGAAATCGAAAAGAAGAAATGTTGAATCTAAATTTGTTCTCTGTTAAAAAAAACCAAAAATAAAGAACCCTAAACCTAAAACATAAATAATAAACCCTTAACCATAAACACCAAAGACCCTAAACCCTAAACCCTAAAACCCTAAACCCTAAAATCTAAACCCTAAACCCTAAACTCTAAACCCAAAAAAACCCTAAACCCTAAACCCTAAACTAACCCTAAATCCTAAAACCCTAAAAAGCTAAAAACCTACACCTAAACTAAGCAAAATAAAAAATATAAATAAATAGAAAAACCTAAACCAAAATAAAATAATGAAATAAAATAAAATTAAAACAAAAACCAAAACCTAAACCAAAACCTAAAACAAAATAAAATAATTAAAATTAAAACTAAACATATAATAAAATAAATAAAATCCCAAACTAAACTAAAAAATAGAAAAACATAAATAAAATGAAAACAAAACCTAAAATATAATAAAATTAACCTAAAATAAAATAAAATAAAAACTAAATAAAAACCTAAACCTAAAAAATAAACTTAAAAATAAAACCTAAAATAAATAAAAAATAAAACCTAAACCCTAAATTAAAAAAAAATGAAACCCAAAATAAACAAAATAAAATATACCTAAACCTCAACTAAAATAAACTAAACTAAATTAAAACCTAAACCTAAACATACAATAAACTAAACCAAAACCTAAACCTAAACTAAATAAACTAGAATAAACTAAAAATAAATTTAAAATAAAAACCTAAAACCTCAACCTAAAAACAAAAAATTGAAAACCTAAACCTTAACTTAAAAAAATATATATTAAAACCTAAACCTAAAAAATAAAATAATAATAAAACTCAATTATAAAATAAACCTAAACCTAAAAAATAAACAAAAATAAAAAACCTAAACTAAAATAAATAAACCTAAAAAAATAAAGTAAACTAAATAAAAATAAAAATAAACTAAAATTAAAATATAAAATAAAATAAAATAAACTAAATAAACTGAAACCTACCGGTTTACTTAATTTTTTTTTAAAAAACCTAAACCATAAACCCAAAATCCTAAACCCTAAATGCAAAAATTAACTTTAAACCCTAAAACTTAAACCTACAAACCTAAACCCTAAACTTTAAACCATAAAAAATCCTATACCCAAAACCAGAAACCCTAAACATAACCCTAAACCCTAAACCCTAAACCCTAAACCATAAAACCGTAAACACTAAACTATAAACTAAGCCTAAACCATAAACTCTAAACTTAAACCTCCTAAACCTGCCAAGACTAAACCTAAACCTAAAACCCTAACTAACCCTAACCCTAAACCCTAAACCATAAAACTTAAACTTTAAACTATAAATCTAACTAAACTATAAACCCTAAAAAACTAAAACCTAAACCTAAATCAGAACCCTAAACTAAAGACTTAAAACTTAAACTAAAATCCTAAGACTAAACTAAACCTTAAACCTAAACCCTAAACTATAATTCTAAGCTCCTAAACCTAAACCAAAACTAACTCTAAACTCAACCAAACCTAAACTTAAACTCCTAAACTTAAACCTTAACCTTAAACTAAAACCAAAACCTAAAACTAAAACCCTAAACTAAACAAAGTTAACCTTAACCCTAAACTATAATCTTAAACCCTAAAACCCTAAACCCTATACTCTAAACTAACCCTAAACCCTAAAACTCCTCAACCTTAAAGCCTAAACATTGAACCATAAACCCTAAACCCTAAAACCCTAAACCGTGAAGCCTAAGTAGTAAACCTTAAACCCTAAACCCTAAACCCTAACCCAAAAACCCTAAACCCTAAAACCCTAAACCATAGACCCTAAACACTAAATGCTAAAAACCTAAAAATAAAAACCTAAACTAAATAAAACCTAAAAATAAAATATATAAAAAACATAAACCTAAATAAAATAAAATAATAAAAATAAATAAGAACCTAAACTAAAACCTAAACTTAAAGCTAAAAATAAAATAAAATAAACTAAAATAAAATAAATAAATCCTAAAAAATTTAAAAAATAAAATAAACCTAAAAATAAAAAACCTAAATAAAATAAAAACTAAACATAAAATAAAAATAAAATAAACCTATAATAAAATAAAAACCTAAATAATAACCTAAACTTAAAAATAAAAATAAAATCATAAAACCAAAACCTAAAAAAAATAAAAATAATAAAATAAAATAAATTAAACCTAAACCTAAATTAAACTAAAATAAATAAAACCTAAACCAAAACCTAAACTAAATAAAATAAAGTTGATTAAAAGTAAACCTAAAGTTGAACTAAAAAATAAAACCTAAAAACAAACTTAAAATAAAAACCTAAAACCTAAACCTACAAAAATAAAATAAAAACCTAAACCAAAACCTACAAATAAAAAATAAAACCTAAACCTAAATAATAATATAAAAATAAAACTAAACTAAAAAAATAAACCTAAACCTAAAAAAGAAACTAAAATAAAATACCTATACTAAAAATAAATCAATCAAAAATACTTAAATTAAAGTAAATATAAATAAAAAATAAACATAAATAATAATAAAAATAAAATAATAATAAATAAATAAAAACTAAACAAAATAAACCTAGGCCTACAAGTTTACTAAATTTTTTAATAAAAACCCCTAATGCTAAATTATGCCTAAACCCTAAACTCTAACCCTAAACCCTTAACCCTAAACCCTAAACTCTAAAACCTAAAAACCCTAAACCCTAAACCCTAAACCCTAAACATAAAACCCTAACCCTAAACCCTAGACCTTAAAAACCCTAAACCATAAAGCCTAAACACTAAACCCTAAACCTAACCCAAAATAGTAAAACCCTAAACCCTAAAACCCTAAACCCTAAACCATAAACCCTCAAAACCAAAAAACCTAAAAACCTAAACCTAAACTAAATAAAACCTAAATAAAATATATATAAAAAAACATAAACCTAAATTAAAGAAAAAGATAAAATAAAATAAAAACCTAAACTGCTAAAAATAACCCTAAACCTAAACTAAAAAATAAAACCTATAAATAAACCAAAAATAAAAACCTAACACCTAAGCCTAAAAGCATAAAATAAAAAACTAAACCTAAACCTAAAAATAAATAATAAACCAAAACCAAAAAATAAACCTAAAAAATAAACAAAACTAAAAAACATAAAATAGAATAAATAAACCTAAAATAAATAAACTAAACTAAATAAAAACTAAAAATAAACATAAGTAATAATGAAATATAAAATAAACTAAAATAAATAAAATAAAATATGTTATGTTACTTGGTTGATGAAATCAAAAAGAAGAAATGTTGAATCTGAATTTGTTCTCAGATAAAAAAAAACAAAAACCAAGAACCCTAAACCCTAAACACTAAACCTGAAAACCTAAATCCTAAACTTTAATCGCAAAAGAAACCCTATACCCTAAACCCTAAACTAACCCTAAATCCTAAACCCTAAAAAGCTAAAAACCTAATCCTAAACTAAATAAAATAAAATAAATAAATAAATAAAAAAACCTAAACCAAAATATAATAATAAAATAAAATAAAATATAAACAAAAACTAAAACTAAAACCTAAACCAAAACATAAAAAAATAATATAATTAAAATAAAAACTAAACATAAAATAAATTAAATAAAAACCTAAACTAAACTAAAAAATAAAAAAACATAAATAAAATGAAAACTAAACCTAAAATACAATAAAATTTACCTAAAATAAAATAATATAAAAACTAAATAAAAACCTAAACCTAAAAAATTAAACTTAAAAACAAAACTTAGAAATAAATAAAAAAATAAAACCTAAACCCTAAATTAAAAAAATTGAAACCCAAAATAAACAAAATAAAATATACCTAAACCTTAACTAAAATAAACTAAACTAAATTAAAAATACCTAAACCTAAACTACAATAAACTAAACCTAAACCTAAACTGAATAAACTAAAATAAGCTAAAAATAAATAAAAAAAACTAAAACCTCAACCTAAAAAAAATTTGAAAACCTAAACTTAAACCTAAAAAAAAAATATTAAAACCTAAACCTAAAAAATAAAATAAAAATAAAACTCAACTATAAAATAAACCTAAACCTAAAAAATAAACTAAAATAAAAAACCTAAACAAAAATAAATAAACATAAAAAATAAAGTAAACTAAATAAAAATAAAAATAAACTAAAATAAAAATATAAAATAAAATAAACTAAACTCAATAAAAATAAACTAAATAAACTGAAACTTACTGGTTTAATTAATTTTTTTTTTAAAAAATACCTAAATCGTAAACCCTTAATCCTAAACCCTAAACATTAAAATTAACTTTAAACCCTAAACCTTAAACCTACAACCCTAAACCTTAAACCATAAAAATTCTTAAACCCTAAACCCAAAACCCAAAACCCTAAACCCTAACCCTAACTCTAAACCCTAAACCCTAAAACCTTAAACACTAAACTATAAACTAACCCTAAACTTTAAACCCTAAAAAACCTAAACCTAAAACCTAACCCTAACCTCTAAACCCTAAACTAAAACTAAACTAACCCTCAACTATAAACCTAAACTTAAACAAACCTAAACTCCAAAGTTTAAACTTAAACCCTAAATCAAAGACCTTAAACACTAAACCTAAAAGTAAGACTAAACTCTATCTTAAACTTAAAAACTTAAACCCTAAACCTTAAACTAACTAAACCCCTAAACTTCAACCTAAATCTAAACCTAAACTCTAAAACCTTATAACCTAACCCTTAAATATAAAAAAGAAACTTAAAATCCTAAACCAAAACTCTAAATGTTAACAACCCTAAACCTAAACTATAAATTAAACCCTAAAACCTAAACTTAAACTAAACTAACCTTAAACCCTAAAACCTAAACCCTAAAGCCTAAACTCAACCCTAAACTTAAACCCTAAAACCCTAAACTCAAGAAGACTAACCTTAAACCCTAAACCCTAAACCATAAACCCTAACCCTAAACTATAAACCCTAAACTCTAAAACCCTAAACCCTAGACCCTAAACCTTAAATCCTAAAAACCTAAAAATAGAAACCTAAACTAAATAAAACTTAAAAATAAAAAATATAAAAAACATAAACCTAAATAAAATAAAATAATAAAAATAAGTAAGAACCTAAACTAAAACCTAAACCTAAAGCTAAAAATAAAGTAAAACAAACTAAAATAAAATAAATAAAAATCTAAAAAAAATTAAAAATAAAATAAACCTAAAAATAAAAAACTTAAATAAAATAAAAACTAAACGTAAAATAAAAATAAAATAAACCTATAATAAAATAAAATAAAACCTAAATAAAACCTTAACCTAAAAAATAATTAAAAGAAAAAATCAAACAAAATAAACATAAACCTAAAATAAAAAAAAATAAAAAATAAAATAAACCTAAACCTAAACTAAACTAAAATAAATAAAACCTAAACCTAAACCTAAACTAAATAAAATAAAGTATATTAAAAATAAATCTAAAGTTGAACTAAAAAATAAAACCTAAAAATAAACCTAAAATAGAAACCTAAAACCTAAACCTACAAAAATAAAATAAAAACCTAAACCAAAACCTAAAAATAAAAAATAAAACCTAAACCTAAATAATAAAATAAAAATAAAACTTAACTAAAAAATAAACCTTAACCTAAAAAATAAACTAAAATAAAAAACCTATGCTAAAAAAATAAATGAAAAACATATAAATTAAAGTAAATATAAATAAAAAATAAACATAAATAAATAAAATAAAATAATCAAAAATAAATAAAACTAAACTAAATAAACATAAACCTAAAGCCTAAACACTAAACCCTAATCCTAACCCAAAACCCTAAATAGAAAAACCTTAAACCCTAAAACCCTAAACCCTTAACCATAAACCCTTAAAACCTAAAAACCTAAAAATATAAACCTAAACTAAATTAAACCTAAATAAAATATATATAAGAAAATCTAAACCTAAATTAAAGAAAAAGATAAAATAAAATAAAAACCTAAACTGCTAAAAATAACCCTAAACCTAATCTAAAAAATAAAACCTAAAAATAAACCAAAAATAAAAACATAACACCTAAGCCTAAAAACATAAAATAAAAAATTAAACCTAAACCTAAAAATAAATAATAAACCTAAACCAAAACATACAACAACAACAACAACAACAAGCCTTAATCCCACGGCTACATGAATCCTTCGTCTCCATTGTGTCCTATTATGTGTCAAATTCTCATTTAATTCAAGCACATCTTAACCAAGTCTTTTAGTCTACCTCTACCTTTCTTAACATAAGGCAAATCTAATGCATCTACTCTCCTAATTGTCATAACAACGACGCTTTATGTGGCCAAACCATCTAAGACTCTCCTAATCTTATCTACCACTGGAGCTACTCCAACTTTTTCCCAACATACTCATTTTGCATTCTATCTCTAAGAGTAAAGCCACTCATCCACTAGCATCCTCATCTCAGAACACTTAACTAGTCTTATGCTTCTCTTATATTTTCAAACATTCTCGCACTATAAGTCATCAGGTCTTACCACCATCTTATAAAATTTTCCCTTAAGTTAACTTTTCTATCACATAATAGGCTATTCATTCCTTTCAACCATCCAACTTGAATTCTACTAATAACATCTCCAACTATTTCACCATCATTTTAAACCAAAATATAAACCTAAAAAAATAAACAAAAATAAAAAACATAAACTAGAATAAATAAAACTAAATAAAAAAATTAAACTAAATAAAAACTAAAAATAAACATAAGTAATAGTAAAATATAAAATAAACTAAAATAAATAAAATAAAACATGGTGTGTTACATTGTTGATGAAATTGAAAAGAAGAAATGTTGAATCTGAATTTCTTCTCTGTTAAAAAAAACCAAATTCCAAGAACCCTAAATTAAAACTTGAACCCTAAACCTAAAACCTAAACAAAAAACCCTAAACCCTAAACACCAAAAGCCCTAAACCCTAAAACCCTAGACCCTAAATGCTAAACCTGAAAACCTAAACCTTAAACTTTAATCCCAAAAAAAAACTTATACCCTAAACCATAAACTAACCCTAAACCCTAAACCCTAAAAAGCTAAAAACCTAAACCTAAACTAAATAAAATCAAAAAAATAACTAAATAAAAAACCTTAACTGAAATAAAATAATAAAATAAAATAAAATAAAAATATAAACTAAAACCTAAACCATAACATAAAATAAAATAAAATAATTAAAATAAAAACAAAACCTAAAATAAATTAAATAAAAACCTAAACTAAAATAAAAAATAGAAAAATGTAAATAAAATGAAAACTAAACCTAAAATGCAATAAAATAAACCTAAAATAAAAGAAATAAAAACTAAATAAAAACCTAAACCTAAAAATTAAACTTAAAAACAAACCTTGAGAAAAATAAAAAAATAAAACCTAAATCCAAAATTTAAAAAATAGAAACCCAAAATAAACAAAATAAAATATACCTAAACCTGAACTAAAATAAACTAAACTAAATTAAAAAAAAGCTAAACCTAAACTACAATAAACTAAACCTAAACCTAAACTTAAATTAAATAAACTAAAATAAACTAAAAATAAAAGTAAAATAAAAACCTAAAACCTTAACCTAAAAAAAAACTGAAAACCTAAATCTTAACCTAAAAAGAAAAATTAAAACCTAAACCTAAAAAAAAAAAATAAAAATAAAACTCAACTAAAAAACAAACCTAAGCCAAAAAAATAAATTAAAATAAAAAGCCTAAACTAAATAAAAATAAAACTAAACCAAAATAAAAATATAAAATAAAATAAACTAATCTCAATAAAAATAAACTCAAAAAACTAAATAAATCGAAACCTACTGGTTTACTTAATTTTTCTTTTAAAAAAAAACCTAAACCGCAAACCCTAAATCCTAAACCATAAACCCTAAACGTTAAAATTAACCCTAAACCTTAAAGCTTAAACCTACAACCCTAAACTGTAGACCTTAAACCCTAAAAAATCCTAAACCGAAAACCCAAAACCCAAAACCCTAAACCCTAAACCCTAAACTATCAAACCCTAACCCTAAACTATAAACTAACCCTAAACCATAAACCCTAAGCCCTAAATTTTAAACCCTAAAACCCCTAAACCCTAAAGCCTAAACCCTAAACCCTAAACCATAGACCCTAAAACCCTAAACCCTAAAGGTTAAGAACTAAACCCTAAACCCTAAATTCTAAGCCCTCAACCCTAAACCCTAAACCTACAACTCTAAATCTTAAACCCAAAACCCTAAAAACCTTCTAACCTTAACCCTAAACCCAAAACTCAAAACCCAAAACCCTAAACAAAAAACCCAAAACCCTAAACATTAACCTAACCCTAAACCCTAAACCATAAATACTAAACCCTAAAACCCTAAACCTTAAAACCTAAACCCTAAACCCTAAAACCCCTAAACCCCAAAGCCTAAACTCTAAACCCTAAACCCTAAACCATAAAAACCCTACACCTAAAAGCCTAAACACTAAACCCTAAACCCCAAACCCTAAACATTAAACACTAAAATCCTAAAAGCTAAAAGCCAAAACCATAAATCTTAAACCCTAAGCCTTAAACCCTAAACCCTAAACCATAAAAACTTAAAAACATAAACCTAAATAAAAGAAGAAAATAAAATAAAATAAAAAACTAAAATTAAACCAAAAAAAATTTTAAATAAAATAAATAAAAACCTAAACTAAACTAAGAAAATAAAATAAACCTAAGAATTAAAAACCTAAATAAAATAAAAAATAAACATAAAATACAAATTAATAAACATAAAATAAAAACTAAATAAAAACTTAAATCTCAAAAATAGACCAAAATGTAAAATGTAAAAATAAATAAAAAATAAAACTTAAACCCTAAATTTTTAAAAAAACATAAACCTAAAATAAAAATAAAATAAACAAAATAAATTAAACATAAACCTAAATTAAAATAAACTAAACTAAAATAAATAAAACCTAAACCAAGACTTAAAATAAACTAAACCTAAACCTAAATCTAAACTAAATAAAATAAAATAAACTAAAAATAAACCTAAACCTAAACTAAAAAATAATTCCTAAAAATAAACCTAAAATAAAACCTAAAGCCTAAACCTTAAAAAAATAAAAATAAAAACCTAAACCTAAACCTAAAAATAAAAAAATAAAACCTAAACCTAAAAAATAAACTAAAATAAAAAACCTAAACAAAAATAAATATACATAAAATAAATAAACTAAACTAAATAAAAAATAAAAAAACCTAAATAAAAATATAAAATAAACGAAAGTAAAATAAGTTAAAAATAAACTAAATAAACTAAAAAAACCTAAACCTAGCACTTTACTCAATCTTTTTTTAAAAAAATTGTAAACCCTAAACCCTAAAACTAACCCTAAACTCTAAACCTTAAATCTACAACCGTAAACCCTAAACCCTAAAAAAACTTAAACCCTATACCCAAAACCCTATACCCTAAACCTTAAACCTGTACCCTAACCCTAAACACTAAACCCCAAACCTTAAACCTTGAACCCTAAAACCATAAACCCTAAACTCTAAACTAACCCTAAACCCTAAAAACTCTAAACCCAAAAGCCTAAACACTAAACCCTAAACCCAAAACCCTAAATCCTAAATGTGAAACCCTAACCACTAAACCCTGAAAATATAAACCTAAGCTAAATAAAACATAAAAATAAAATAAATAAAAAATGTAAACCTAAATAAAATAAAAACCTAAACTAAAATCTAAAAAAATAAAAAAACTAAAATAAAATAATTAAAAATCTAAACTAAACTAAAAAATAAAATAAACCTAAGAATAAAAAAGCTAAATAAAATAAAAACTAAACATAAAATAAAATAAATAAACCTAAAATAAAATAAAATAAAATAAAAACTAAATCAAAACCTAAACCTTAAAAATATACCTAAAAGGAAAATGTAAAAATAAATAAAAAATAAAACCTAAACCCTAAACCTAAAATAAATAAAATAAAATAAATTTCAACCTAAACTAAAATAAATAAAACCTAAACCTAAACCTAAAATAAACTAAACTTAAATCTAAACCTAAACTAAATAAAATAAAATAAATTAAAAAAACATATCCTAGACTAAAATAAAACCTAAAATAAACCTAAAATAAAAACCTAAAACCTAAACCTAAAAAAAACCTAAACCTAAACTTTAAAATAAAAAGTAAAACATAAATTTAAAAAATAAAATAAAAATAAAACTCAAGTAAAAAACAAACTTAAACCTAAAAAATAAACTAAAATAAAAAACATAAACTAAAATAAATAAACCTAAAATAAATAACCTAAACTAAATAAAAATAAATAATAAACATAAATAAAAAAAATAAAATAAATAAAAAATAAACTAAATTAACTAAATAAACCTAAACCTACTTATTTACTTAATTAAAAAAAACCCTTAAACCTTAAACCATAAACCCTAAAAACCCTAACCCTAAAGCCTAAACACTAAACCTAAAAACTAACTCTAAACCTAAAACCATAAACCTTAAAAACCAAAAAACCTAAACCTAAACTAAATAAAACCTAAAAAAAGCCTAACGTAAATATGATAAAAATGTTAAATAAAATAAAAACCTAAATTAAAGCCTATACCTAAACCTAAACCAAAAAATAATATATAATAAAAAGTTAAAACTAAATTGAACTAAAATAAATAAAAACCTAAACTAAACTAAAAAATAAATAAACCTAAAACTAAAAAAGTTAAATAAAATAAAAACTAAACATAAAATAAAAATAAAAATAAGCTAAATATACTAAATAAACCTTAACCTAATGGTTTAAAAAAAAATCTTAAACCTTAAATCTTAAACTCTAAACCCTAAACCTTAAATCCTAAACCCTAAACCTACAATCCTAAACCTTAAAGCCTAAACCCTACACCCTAAAAAATCCTAAACCCTACACCCTAAAAAACCCTAAAACCTAAACCCTATAGCCTAACCCTACACCTTAAACCCTAGAATCATAAACCCTAAAACCCTAAAACCTCCTAAAAACCTAAACCACAAAACTGGCCTAACCTAACCCAAACCCAAACCCAAACCAAACCTAAAGTAACTAAATAAATTTAAAAATAAACCTAATAAGCATTAAAACAAAACCTAAACACTAAGAATGGGTGAACCTTGATGGTAGGAACATCAGTCAGCAGGCTCTAGATCTGGTGGGTGGAAGGTAGGGGTGGCAGTTATCTGCAGTGGTCTTTGGGGGGATCGGAGGTGCTAGTGGATATGGTGGTGGTGGTCGGAGTAGTGGTGGTTATGGAGGCGGGAGGAGCAACGCAGGTTATAGCCATGGTGGTTGCGGAGGGAGAGATCGGGGATATGATGGTTGACCGTAATACTCAAGAGGTCGAGGTTGTTCAGATGGGAGATGAAAAAATTGAAAAATGGCTGATCAGATCTGCTGCTTATGGAACTGTGTCTTTACATTAGAGATAATTCTAGTTATTTAGGGTTTTTAATTTGCTCTATGCATGCTAATTTTTGATCTATGTCATCGCTTATGTCATAGAGAACTTGGTGTGCTACTTGGTTGATGAAATCGAAAAGAAGAAATGTTGAATATGAATTTATTCTCTATTAAAAAAACTAAAAATTTTAAACCCTAATCTAAAACCTGAACCTTAAACTTGAAAGCTAAACCCTATATCCTAAACACTAAAACTAAAAAAATAAATAAAATAAAAAGAAACCCTAACCTTAAACCCTAAACGTTTAACCCTAACACTAACACTAAACCTTAAACCCTAAAAACCCTAAACCCTAAACCCCCTTAAAACCCTAAACCTAAACCCTAAACCCTAAACCTTAAAACCAAAAACCCTAAACCCTAAACCTTAAAAAGCTAAAAACATAAACCTAAACTAAATAAAACCTAAAAATAAAATAAATAAAAAAACCTAAACCAAAATAAAATAAAAAAAAAAATAAAAATAACACATAAACTTAAACCTAAACCTAAACCTGTAAAAAAAAAATAAAATAAAAATGAAACTAAACTAAAATAAAATAAATAAAACCTAAAATAAACTAAAAATAAAAAACCTAAATAAAATAAATAAACTTAAAATAAAATAAAATAAACCTAAAATAAAAAATAAAATAAAATTAATAAACCTAAAATAAAAAATTAATTAAAAAAGAAAACCTAAAAATAAATAAAAATAAAACCTAAACCTAAACTAAAAAAAAACCTAAACCTAAAATAAAATAAAATAAAATAAACCTAAACCTAAACTAAAATAAAACCTAAACTAAAATAAATAAAACCTAAACCTAAACTAAAAATAAATAAAATAAACCTAAACCTAAACTAAATAAAATAAAATAAACTAAAATAAAAAACCTAAAATAAAAAAATAAAACCTAATAAAATAAAAATAAAATAAATAAAAAAATACTAAATAAATAAAATAAAATAAATTAAATATAAAATAAACTTAAACCTAAATGAATTAAAATAAAATATAATAAAAAAAAAATCTAAATAACCCTAAAATAAATTTATAAAACTAAAACCCTAAACCCTAAAACCTAAAAAACCTAAACTAATTTAAACCTAAACCCTAAAACCTTAAACCCTAAAACCTAAACCCTAAAAACCTAAAAACCTAAACCTAAACTAAATAAAACCTAAAACTATAAAATATAAAAAAAAATCTAAACTTAAATATAATAATAAAATAAAATAAAATATAAACCTAAACTAAAACTAAAATCTAAACCTAAACCTAAAAATAAAATAATGTAAACTAATCAAAATAAATTAAAATAAAATAAATAAAAATGTAAACTAAATTAAAAATAAAATAAACCTAAAAATTAAAAAACTTAAATAAAATAAAAACTAAACTTAAAATAAAAATAAAATAAATCTAAAATAAAATAAAAACTAACTAAATAAAAAACCTAAATATAAAAAATAAACCTAAAAATAAAACCTAAAAATAAACAAAAAAATAAAACCTAAATTTAAACTATAAAAAAACCTAAACCAAAAATAAATAAATAAAATAAACCTAGACTAAAAGTAAAATAAATAAAGCATAAACCTAAACCTAAACCTAAACCTATAGCTAAACTAAATAAAATAAAATAAACTAAAAATAAACCTAAACTAAAAAATAAAACCTAAAAACAAACTTAAAATAAAAACCTAAAACTAAAAACTAAAAAAATAAAATAAAAACTTAAACCTAAACCTAAAAATTAAAAATAAAACCTAAACCAAAAAAAAAAAAAACTCAATAAAAAAATAAACCTTAACCTAAACATAAACCTAAAAAAAACTAAAGTAAAACCTAAACTAAAATCAAGAAACCAAAAATAAATAAACTAAACTAATTAAAAATAATAAATTAACCTAACTAAAAATAAAAAATAAATAAACTAAAATAAATAAAAAATAAACTAAATATACTCAATAAACCTAAACCTATCGATTTACTTAGTTTTTTTTCTAAAAAACCTTAGACCCTAAATCCTAAACCCTAAACCCTAAACCCCAAACCCAAAACCCTAAAAAACTCTAAACCATAAACCATAAACCCTAACCTTAAACCCTAAAAACCTAAACCCTAAGCTCTAAACCCTAAACCATAACTGTAAACCCTAAACCCAAAACCCCAAATCCTAAACCTATACCTAAATTAACTAAAAAATTAAAAAATAAACCTAAACATAAATCCTAAGAATGGCCAAAACCTTGACAGCAAAAACATCACCACTAGGCTCACTCTAGATCTCGTAGTCAGGCAAAGGCGGAGGTGGCGATTATCATAGTGGTGGTGGGGGATTTGGAGGTGCTGGTGGATATGGAGGTGATGGTTGGAGCAGTGGTGGTTATGGAGGTGGGAGGAGCGATGGAGGTTACAATCGTGGTGGTGGTAGAGGGAGAGATATAATGGTGGATCCGCCACTGAGATGTTGGAGGTTCTGATGGGAACCGCAAACTAAGAATGGCCGATCCGATCTACTACTTATGGAATTTTAACTTTATAGTAGAGACGATTCTAGTTATCTAGGGTTTTTGATTTACTCTATGCGTGCTCATTTTTTATCTATGTCATCGCTTGTGCCTTTGAGAACTTAGTGTGTTACTTAGTTGATAAAATTAAAAAGAAGAAATGTTGAATCTGAATTTGTTCTCTATTAGAAGAAACTAAAAACCTTAAAAATAATAAAATAAAATAAATATAATAAAACCCTAATCCTAAACCCTAAACCCTAACACTAACCCTAAACCCTAAACACTAAACATGAACCCTAAACCTAAAACCTAAACCTTAAACCCTAAATATTAAACCCTAAAACCCTAAATCCTAGACCCTAAGCCCTTAACCCTAAAATCCTAAACCATATACCCTAAACCCTAAAACATAAACCCTAAACCCTAAACCCTAAACCTTAAACACTAAATCCTAAACCCTAAATCATAAACCCTAAAAAGAAGAAAACTTATACCTAAACTATATAAAACCTAAAAAAAAACCTAAAGCAAAATAGAATAAATAAATAAAATAAAATAAAAATATAAATTAAAATCGAAACGTAAACCTAAACCTAAAAAGTAAATAAAATAACAAATAAAAACTAAATAAAAATAAAATAAATAAAAACCTAAACTAAATTAAAAAATAAAAAACCTAAATAAAAGAAAACTAAAACTAAAATAAAAATAAATTAAACTGAAATAAAATAAAATAAAAACTAAATAAAAACCTAAACCTAAATAATAAACCTAACAATAAAAACTAAAAATAAATAAAAATAAAACCTAAACCATAAACTAAAAAAAAACCTAAACTTAAAATAAAATAAACAAAATAAAAAAACATAAAGCTAAAGTAAAATAAATTGAACTAAAATAAATAAAACATAAACCTAAACTAAAAGAATTAAATAAACTAAAAGTAAACCTAAACTGAAACTAAAAAATAAAACCTAAAAATAAATCAAAAATAAAAACCTAAAACCTAAACCTAAAAAAATAAAATAAAACCTAAACCTAAACCTAAAAATAAACTAAACTAAAAAACCTAAACTAAAATAAATAAACCTAAAATAAATAAACTAAGCAAAATAAAAATAAAAAATAAACATAAATAAAAATAAAACATAAACTACGTATACTAAATAAACATAAACCTACCGGTTTACTTAATTAAAAAAAACTCTTAAACCTTAAATCCTAAACTGTAAACCCTAAACCCCAAACCCAAAACCCAAAACCTATAACCCTAAACTCTATACCCTAGAAAATCCCTAACCCTAAACCCTTAACCCTAAACCTAAACCGGAAGCCCTAAATCATAAACCCTAACCCTAAACCCTAAAACCAAAACCCCAAACCATAAACCTGAACCTAAAGTAAGTAAATAAATTACAAAATAAACTTAAACCTAATAAACCTAAACCTAAACATTAACACTGGCCAAAACCTTGACTGCAAGAACATCACCGTCAAACAGGCTCAGTCTAGATCTGGCAGTTGAGGCAAAGGCAAAGGTTGAGGTGGCAATTATCACAGTGGTGATGGGGATCTATTGGTGCTGGTGGATATGGAGGAGGTGGTCAGAGCAGGGGTGGTTATAGAAGAGGGAGGAGCGATGGAGCTTACTACCGTGGTAGTTATAGAGGGAGAGATCGGGGATATGATGGTGGATCCCGCTACTCGAGAGGTTAACATAGTTCTGATGGGAACTGGAGAAAATAAAGAATGAACAATCTGATCTGTTGCGTATGGAACTATGTCTTTACAGTAGAGAATCTTCTTATTTTCTAGAGTGTTTGATTTGTTCTATGCATGCTCATTTTTTGTCTATGTCATCACTTGTGTCTTAGAGAACTAAGTGTGTTACCCAATTAATGAAATGAAAAAGAAGAAATCTTGAAACTGAATTTGTTCTCTATTAAAAAAAGCAATAAACCCTAAACCCTAAACCAAAACTTGAACCCTAAACCTAAAAACTAAACCCTAAACACTAAAAACTAAAAAAAAAACCCTAACCCAAAACCTAAAACCCTAACACTAATCGTAAACCCTAAATCTAAACCCTAAACCTAAAACCTAAACCCTAAACCCTAAACTTTAAACCATAAACCCTAAACTAACACTAAACTCTAAAACATAAACCCTAAACCCTAAAAAGCCAAAAACCTACACCTAAACTAAATAAAACCTAAAAATAAAATAAATAAAATAAGCTAAACCAAAATGAAATAAAAAATAAAATAAAATAAAAACATAAACTAAAAGCTAAACTTAAACCAAAACTTAAACCTAAACTTAAACTTAAACCTATTCCTAAAAATAAAAAATAAAAAAATAAAAACTAAACTAAAATAAAATGAATAAAAACCTAAACTAAACTAAAAAATAAAAACCTAAATAAAATAAAAACTAAACCTAAAATAAAAATAAAATAAACCTAAAATAAAATAAAATAAAATAAAAACTAAATAAAAACCTAAACCTAAAAAATAAATCTAAAAATAAATAAAAAATAAAACTTGAACCCTAAACTAAAAAAAAACCTAAACCTAAAATTAAAATAAAATAAACCTAAACCTAAACTAAAGTAAACTAAGCAAAAATAAAAAAAAACCTAAACCTAAACCTAAATTAAACTAAACCAAAACATAAACCTAAACTAAATAAAATAAAATAAAATAAAAATAAACCTAGAACTAAACTAAAAAAATATAACCTTGAATAAACCTAAAACCTAAACCTAGAAAATAAAATAAAAACTTAAACCTAAAACTAAAAATATAAAATAAAACCTAAACCTAAATAATAAAATAAAAATAAAATTAAACTTTAAAAATAAACCTAAACCTAAAAAATAAACTAAAATAAAAATGTAAAATAAATAAATAATCTTAAAAGAAATAAACAAAACTAAATTGAAATAAAAATAAACTTAAATAAAAGTACAAAATAAACTAAATATACCTGAACCTACTAGTTTACTTAATTTAAAAAAAAACCTAAAAAATAATATAAAAATCCTTAACTCTAAACCCCGAACCCTAAATCCTAATCGTATAACCCTAAACCCTAAACCTACCCAAAAACCCTAAACTTTAAACCCTAAACCCTAAATCCTAAACACAAATCCCTAAACCTGAAGCCCAAAAACCTACAACCCTAAAGCTTAAACCCTAAACTCCAAACCATAAACCATAAATAATAAAAACTTAAAAACCTAAAAACCTAAACCTAAACTAAATAAAACATAAAAATAAAATAAATAAATAAACCTAAACCAAAATAAAATAAAAATAAAATAAAATAAAAACCTAAACTATAACCTAAACCTGAACATGAACCTAAATATAAACCCAAAAATAAAAAAATAAAGAAATAAAAAAATAAAAACTAAAGTAAAATAAAATATATAAAACCCTAAACTAAACTAAAATAAATAAATAAGGCTAAATATAAAAATCCTAAATAAAATAAAATCCAAGCATCAAAAAAATAAAAAAAACCTAAATAAAATATAATAATAATTAAATAAAAACCTAAACCTAGAAAATAAACCCAAAAACAAATAAAAAAATAAAACCTAAACCAAAAATAAACTTAATCCTAAACTAAAATAAACTAAACTAAAATAAATAAAACCTAAACCTAAATAGAAAATAAACTAAACCAAAACCCTAAAATAAATAAAATAAAATAAATAAAAAATAAAACTAAACTAAAAAATAAAACCTAGAAATAAACCTAAAATAAAAACCTAAATCCTAAACCTAAGAAAATAAAACAAAAACCTAAACCTGAACCTAAAAATATAAAATAAAGCTTAAACCTAAAAATAAAATAAAAATAAAACTAAACTAAAAAATTAACATAAACTTAAACCTAAAAAATAAAATAAAATAAAAGACCTGAATTAAAATAAATAAACCTAAAATAAATAATCAAAATGAAATAAAAATAAAAATAAACCTAAATAAAAATATAAAATAAAATAAACTAAAATAAAGAAAAAATAAACTAAATAAACCTAAACCTACTTGTTTACAAAATTTTAAAAAAAACCTAAACCCTAAATCCTAAACCCTAAACCCTAACCATAACCATAAACCCTAAACTTAAACTAAACATACAATACAAATCATACTAAATCTAAACCCTAAAGTTGAACCCTAAACTAACCTTAAACTGACCCTTAACCACTAAACTTTAAACCCTAGCCCTAAACCTAAACTAAACTTAAACCCAAACCTTAAAAACCTAAACCCACTTAAACCCTAAATGCTAAGCCTTATACTAAACCTAAAACCCACCCAACCCTAAAACCTAAACCCTGCCTAAACCCTAAAAAACTCCCCAAACCTAAACCCTAAACTTAAAACCTCCCACCCATCCCTGTTCTCCCTATGACCGGTGATTTTGTTTTCCCCTTCATCGATGCATTCCCATCTCACATTTTTGGTGGATCCTTCATCATTCCTGATTATTTTTTGGAGGCTTTTCAATCTCTAGCCACTCGTGTGATGTTTCTCTTCTGAATATGGCTGCAGTGACCTTGAACTCGCAGATTACATCTCCCAATTTGGATGATCCGACTAGGGCATCCAATTTTTTGGGGATTCTTGAACCCAATGCCATTCATGCTATTAAATCTTTTAAAGATGCAAATTCTAGTAAGAGCTCTACCTCTTCTGACTCGGTGAATCTGATTTTGACTTCTTTTCAAGGTATGCATGAGATCATGTGTTCGAATCTTGATGTCGAAAAGCTTACAAAACCTTTCAAATTTATTTTGGATGGAGAATTTACTTTGCACCAATTTAATTTGGACATGATCCGATCCTTTTTTATAACCTTAAACTTTTGGGTGCTTTCTCTATTAGCTTGATTGATCTATAACATATTATTATTCAACTTACGAACAATTTGGATAATTCAAGTATTTTCTCGCATCGATCTTATTTTGTCTTTATTTGTTAAATGTATTTGTCAAATGTATTTGTTGAATTAGTCTTCCCTTTTTTGATATAAATGAGGAATCTCCTATTGTTCTTGTGTGGTTAGCTCTTCCAAATATGAGAATCCATTATGTTACCCACCAAGTTTTATTTGCTGTCGGAGCTCTTTTTAGTTGGCCACTCTAAATCGATCAGGCGAATGCTGTGATATCCCATCCCTCTGTTGCTCATATATTAGTTGAACTTGGCATATCTAAAAAACATCCTAAGGAGGTCTAGAATGAATCTAAAAATTTTTGTTATTTATAAAAAGTCAAATTTGAAATTTTTTTTATTTTTTGTTCCCATTGCAAGATTTATGGTCATGAAAATTCAGAGTGTTTTGTTCTTCACCCGCATCTTAAAACAAAAATTTTGAACGATCCTATCTCTAAATTAGCTTCTGATAAAGTTAATAAAACTATTTTTGTGCCTAAAAAAATTAAATGTTGATATTAGGTTGGATTCTTTGGAATCTTCTTATATTCTTAAAATTGCTGATTCTACTTCTCATTCCGACAATGACAAAGGTATTAAAAATGTTGAAAAAGATGGTCTGCCTAACAACCTTTCTTTACAAGAAAATATGCCTATTATGGTGAATTCCAAATTGAAAGAGGCTGAAAAAAATGATGATTCACTCTCTAAAGAGTCTATTCATGCTTCTTTGTCGACATTAATTGATGAGAATGAGGATTGTAATGATAACTTGAATGATAACTTGAATGAGGCTTAAATTCTTAAGCAAAACATTGATTTTGACATTGGTAATTGTGCTTTGAATGGTATAATTTCTTTTCCTTCCCCTAATTCCAAGATTAATCTTCATTCTTATTCACTTTTCAACAAAATGTTGATTCAGAAGAGGGGGGAGTTGTGATTAGAGATGTTCTCATTGATCCTTATCCTATTAATAATATTCATAATCAATCTTTATCTGAAGGTGACACTTTGTATAAAAACATAAAATTTCAAACTATCTTTCGAAAGAAAACTAAAAACTCTAAGATGCAAACTCCTAATCTTGTCAGATCTACTAGATCTGGATCCTCTTCACATAAATAATGTGTTCTTTCAATTTTTGGCTTAGGAGAGGATTTGTCATTCTTTCTCTCTCTCTCTCACTCTCTCTCTCTATCTTATTCTTTTATTTCCTTTTACAATTTTCTTTATGTTTAATTCTCTTATTTGGAATGTTAGAGGGATTAGTACCCTCACTATTCATAATCATGTTAGAAATCTCTATAGAATTAACAATATCTCCTTACTTATTATTATTGAACCTCTTATACAAGCTGATAAATTCAATCATGTTACTAGAATGCTTGGTTTCAATAATTTTATCTCTAACATCACTAATAAAATTAGGTGCTTTTGTAATAGCTTCTTAAATATTTTAACTTTAGATGATCTATAACAAGTTGTCAATGCACAAATTTCTTTTGGTGATTCTTGTGTTCTAGGCTCTTTTGTTTATGCTTCTTGCAATAGAGTTGATCGGAATGTTCTTTGGGAGAATTTGTGAAGTTTTACTCTTTCTATTAACAAACCTTGGTTAGTTGGGGGTGATTTCAACACTATTAGGTATTCTTTATAAAGAAGGGGTGGTTGCTCTCCTAATATTTATTATATGGAAGAATTTTCTATTATGATTCTTGATTGCAATCTTATTGACATTGGTTTTAAAGGCACTAATTATACTTGGCAAAACTCTAAGCTCTCGCAACATTTAGATAGAATTCTTTCAACTCTCATTGGATTAATCAATGGCCTCTAACCTCTGTTGACCATTTGAGTAAAACTTTATCTAATCATGCCCCTCTTTTTGTTTTTATTAAAGAAAACTCTAAAAGATTAAACATCTCACCCTCTTTCAAATTTCAAAATATGTGGATTCAGCATCTGGATTTTCTTAAAGTTGTGGCCATAAATTGGATTTCCCCATTACACCCTTATAATTTGATTAAGGGAATGAATAGATTATTGTTTAAGCTTAAAAGGCTTAAACAAAATCTGGTTTTGTGGAAGAAACATTATTTTAAAAATCTTTTTGCTAATATAAAAAATATGGACCTTTTTGTTTGTGATATTGAAAATGCTATTTTGACTGGCTCATCTAAATTCAAGATTTGAATGAAGATAAAGATAAACTTGTTAATTATTAGAATATGGAAGAGACCTAATGGCGGCAAAAAGCTGCTAGTAAACATATTACTGATGGGGACATGAATACTAGGTATTTTCATGCTTTATTTAATAAAAAGAGAGCTTTAAATTATATCCAAAAAATTAAAAATGATAATTAAGATTAGATCACTGATATTAATGTTATTAAAGATTCTATTATTAACCACTCTATAAATATGCTTAATAAAAGCCACTCTTATGAAGCTATTTCTATTTCACATTTGATCCCCTTTATTATTACCAATGAAGACAATCATTGGCTTACTAAGTTGCCTACTGAAGATGAGATTGGTAAAGTTCTCAATAGCATGAACATTGATTTCGTTGCTAGTCCAAAGGGTTATACTACTTAATTTTTTCAAAATTGTTGGTCTATTATTAAGCATGACTTAATCGATGCTATTGTTGATTTCTTTATTAATAATCCTCTCCCCAAATATTTTTTAAGCATTTCCATTATTTTCATATCTAAAAAAGATAAACCAAATCTTGGAGTGATTTCAGACATATTAGTCTTTGCACTTTCTTTAATAAATTGAGTTCTAAAATTCATACTAATAAACTTAGTCCTTTACTAAAAAAAATTATCTCTCTCAACCAAAGTGGTTTTGTTAGAGGGAGATCTATATCTGATAACATTCTTCTTGTTCAAGAGCTTATTCATGATTTGGATGTTCCAACTAGAGGTGATAACATCCTTTTCAAATTAGATATTTCTAAAGCCTTTGATAATATCTCTTCAGAATTCCTTTTAAATATCCTGCATTTATTTGGTTTCCATGATAATTTCATTCACCTTATTAAAAATGTATTAATAATGTTTGGTGTTCTATTCTTCTTAATGGTGAAGCTTTATGATTCTTTCCTTCTAATCATGGTTTGAGATAAGGAGATCCATTTTCCCCTTCTTTGTTTATTATTGATGTGGAATACCTTTCTAGGAGTTTAAATGATTTATTCAATAGCAATCCTAGCTTGTACTTTAGATCTCTTGGAGGTATCCCTATTTCTCATCTTAGCTTTGTTGATGATTTCATTATCTTTTGTAATGCTTATTTTCATCATATCAAAAGACTTAAGAACTTTTTAAATAATTTTGGTAGAGAAATTGGTCTTTCTATTAATGAAAGAAAGAGCTACTTTATTACCTCCTCTAAAATATCTAATGATAAAATCAATCATATCTTGAGAATCAATAACTTTAAACATCAACAACTCCCTATTAAATATCTAGGTACTCCTCTTTTCAAAGGTCGAAAAAGATCCCATCTTTTTTATGAGCTCACCCAAAAATTTTCTAATTAAATTTTAGTTTGTGAATTTCACTTACTTTCTTTTGGTGCCAGGCTTACTTTGCTTAAGAGTACTCTTAATTTGATGCCTTTATATCTCATTTAAACCATTATCCCAACTAATTCTATCTTAAATAGAATTGATCGTCTCCTTAATAATTTTTTCTGGGGCTCGAATAATTTAGTTAAAAGGATGTGTTGGACTTCTTGACATAAATGTTGTGGTCCTTTGGGTGAAGGTGGGCTTGGCTGCAAACCTACGCGTGAATCTATTACTGCCTTCTCCTATAAACTCTGGTGGAATTTTAGAAAAAAAAGATTGCCTATGGGCTAATTTTATGACAACTAAATACTTCCAGGGTAAGCACCCTCCAATCTGTACTTATAAAGTTGGTGACTCCCTAGTTTGGAAAAGGCTTTGCTCCATTAAATGGGAGGCTAAATCTTTGATATCTTAGGGTATAAATTTAGGATCTTGTTTCTTTTGGCAAAATAATTGGATTGGTGGTGGTTTTATTGATTCTTTTTTATCTACCCATTCTACTACTGCTACTAAAGTTAACTCATTTTGGCTTAATAATAAGTGGAATGATAGTAAACTTAGCGAAGTTATTCCCATCTCTCTTTTGGATGAATTTAGTGATATTCCTTTTCTTTCCAACAAACCTGATCAAATTCTTTTTAAGTTGTCTTATAATGGTGATTTTATTCATAAAGAGGCTTGGAATTATATTAGAGATGCTCATATTTCTTCTAATGTATTTATTAAACTTTGGAATGATATCATCCCTATCTCTTATTTTTTACTTGGAGAATTTGAAAGAACTTCATTCTTGTTGATTCCTTACTATGGGATAAAAGATTTCATTTTCCTTCCAAATGTTACTGGTGTTTTTATATTAAAAATGCTAATCATGTTATTGTTAATGGTGCTATTGCCTCCAAATTATGGGTTTGGTATGATGATCTTTTTAATACTAACCATTTCCATGGTTTTCTTTCTTTATATCAACTTCTTGAAGCCTATTTCCAAAAAAACTATGAAATGTCATATCCAAGTTTTAATTGCTATTACCCTTATTTGGTTCATATGGATGGATAGAAATGATGTTAAATATCACGGTATTCCTATGAATCATAAAAAGAATATTGCTCGAACCAAAGAAAAAAATTCATGCATTATTTAATGTTAATTTAATTAGTAACACACATTTTAGAGGTTTCAAATTTATGGCCAAAAAATTGGGTCTTTACTTGCCTGAGATCACCTTCTGTAAAGAAGATGTAATTATATATTGGATAAAACCTCACAATAATATTATTAAAATTAATACTGATGGCTTTGCCTCTCAGAATACATTTGGTTGTGGTGGTATTTTTAGGGATTTAAAAGGTAATGTCATTTATGCTTTTGCTTATCCTCTTAAAGCTTGTTCTATTATTTATGCTGAATTAAAGGTTGTATATAAAGCTATTGACATGTGTTTGCAAAAAGTTTCTAATATTTGGATTGATGTTGATGCTCTTTTACTCATTGACATGCTGACTTCCACTAAGATAGGGAATGTAAATTTATTCTATCTTTTTAATCATACTAGAACACTCCTCTCTCAAGTATGCTTTAAAATTTCTCATATTTGGCATGAAGGAAATGCCTGTGCAAATTTTCTAGCTAATCTAGGTGCTAAATTAAATGATCTCACTCTTTATGATCATTTTGATTTGCCTGGACAATTTAGAGGCTTGGCTAATCTGGATAAAACCAAATTACCTTATCTCAAAAATTAATTTTCCTTTGTGTTTTTAGGTTTTCTATGTTTTTTTTTGTGCATTTTCATTTTGTTACATTCCTCAGGCAAGTTCACTCTCTTGTCTGGTTGGTGTTGTAATATTTGGGAGATCTCCTTGAAGTGGTTGTTGGTTGTTCAGCCTCTGTTATTGGAGAGGTGTTCTCATTGGCTGACTATTTATTTAAGGATCTGAATGTCAATAGTTTCTTCAAGTGCTACCTTAAACTTATGGTGGCCTCCTTTTGGGTTATGCCTCTACCTGCTTTTGACTTTTCCCTTTTCTTAATTGGCATTGGTATTTCCTCTGGTTTTGGTTGGACTTTTCTTTACTTAAGATGGTTTTTTTGCTACTAATTTTGGGCCTGGTGGGTGTTGTTGTTTGCTACTACCCTCTACGTGGCTGTCTTGGGTGGCTATTTTTTTATGGTTGTTGTTGATCTTTTTATTCTTGAGTTTGTGCTAGGCCTTTTGGTGATTTTTTTTCTTCACATCCTTTTTAGGCTTGGTGGCTTTTATTTGTTGGTTTCTCCCTTTACCTTGAGGCTGGAAGGGTGCTTTGGTGGTTTTTCTTTATTTTGGTTTTGTCCTTATGGTGGTGTGGTGAAAAATTCTGATAGGGAGCCGCCTTTCAAATATGTTGGGGAGAAATGAAAGAGACAAGACATATATAAATTCATCTTTTTAGGATGCCACACAAATCTACAGATCTATTTAATCAGGTGATCGAGTACGTCATCAAGGAATAGTATACTATCTCGAAAGACTGAAGTCACTACCCTTTAATGAACCTAATAACCTCAATATGGACTCCTAAACATGATGGGTCTGTATATGTACCAGAGATTCTTCTCCTACTTTACATGGAAAAGTAAAGCAGGGTTTATTTTAAACTGGGATCGTAAAGTTCCCTGCAGGAGCAAGCCCCATAGTTAATTACATCCTGAAGAATCGGATTCCTTAGGAAAACTCTCGATTAAGGTAAATGATCGTTGTCTTTGAAGATTTCAATAGGAAGGACTATCAATCAATTGGTTTATTTTTGAAAGGTCAAATGGGATTGACCAAAATAGGGAGTTATTATCGAAGCTAAAATGTGAGATAAGTAGGAGATACCCACGAAACTAGGAAACATAGGGAGTATCTCTAACTATCTTACAGTTGGGCTTTACATTCTCAAAATTGATTTAGTTTATTTGAGTTGCATTTTTCATTAGAAATTTAGGACTTAAGATTCCTTAACACAAGATTAAGGAAATGCCTAAGAGGTGAGGAATTATGCTTATGGACCACAAAGGGGAGAAGAAACATGAGAACCTAAATCTAGGGAGCTTCAGCGAGGGTCGGAAGCACAACCTAAATCTAAGGTGAAAATGGGTAATTAGTTTGCCTCCACAAGAGAGGACAAACCACCCAACAGCTTGAACTTACAACTGCCCGGGGGTGGCCACCAACTAACTCCTCCTTCGATTTTAAATACATGTAGGCAAGTCTTTATGCTTATGCAAGATAGCTGGGTTGTTCTTTATTTAGAAAGAGACTAAGTCCTTTGACTCACTTCCTAAAGAGACTAGATCATGTAAAGGGCATGCTTCAAATGACCTAAATCTAATGCAATTAAAATTTTATTTTAATTTTATATTGGATAATTATTTTGACTCAAGCTAATAGGATTCATATGACTAATGCATGAGAAAGAAGGTTATTGGCCAAAATCAGTGAGAAGGGAGGAGGTGAGTTTCCATAATGGCTCTCAAAGGTCAAGCCAAGTTTCTCTAGCAAAGGTGGATGCCCTCCAATCAAGAGTAAAATAAGATACATTTGTGCATGATATTACAAAAGAAATGCTCATTTAGCTAATAGGTTGATAATTCTTTTATCTTAAATTTAACCCTAAACTCTAAACCCTAAACCATAAACCTAAATCCTAAACCCTAAAACCCTAAACCATAAACCCTAAACCCTAAACCCTAACCCTAAACCCAAATCGTAAACTCTAAACCCTAAACGCTAACCCTAAAACCTAAACCCTAAAAACATAAAAATTGAAACCTAAACTAAATAAAACCTAAAAATAAAATAAATAAAACCTAAACCATAAACTAAATAAAATATAATAAAGTAAAAATAAACCTAAACCTAAACTAAAAAATAAATACCAAAATATAAACCTAAAATAAAAACATAAAACCTAAACCTAAAAAAAATCCTAAACCTAAACCTAAAATTAAAAAATAAAATAAGAATAAAAGTAAACTAAAAAAGTAACATGGCGTAAACTAAACTTAAAATAAAAATAAAATAAATAAACCATTAATAAATGAACTAATTGAAATAATAAAAATAAACCTAAATAAAACTAAAAAATAAAATAAACTAAAAGAAATAAAAGATAAATTAAATAAACTAAATAAACTAAATAAACCTAAATCTAACTGTTAACTAAATTTAAAAAATCCTAAACGCTAAACCTACCACACCCTATCCCACCACTAAACTAAACCCTAACTAACCCTAAACCCAAAATCTACCCCACCCCCTCTACACTTAACCTAAAATCATAAACCCTAAACCCTAAATAGAAAATAAATAAAATAAAATCCCTAACCTAAACCATAAATAAACTTGAAACCTAACTAAACTGCACCCTAAACCAAACACTAAATCCTAAACTACCCACCAAATACTAAATCATAAACCCTAAAACTCTAAACCTCAAGCTAAACCCTAAAAACTCATCACTAAACCCTAAACCCCAAACCCTGATCCTAAAATAAATCCTAAACCCAAAAAAACCTAAACCTAAACTAAATAAAACTTAAAAATAAAATAAATAAATAAACCTAAACTTAAATAAAATAAAATAAAAACCTAAACTAAAACAAAAACTTAAACTGAAACCTAAACTTAAATCTAAACCTAAAAAGGAAAAATTTAACTAAAATAAAATAAATAAAAACCTAAACGAAATTGAAAAATAAAATAAACCTAAAAAAACCTAAATCAAATAAAACCCATATGAAAAAAAATAAAAAAAACCTAAAAGAAAATTAAATAAAAAACTTAAACTTAAAAAATAAACCTAAAAATAAATAAAAAATAAAACCTAGACCATAAATTAAAAAAACCTAAACACAAAATAAACAAATCAAAATAAACCTAAACCTAAAAAAAAAGTAAACTAAAATAAATAAAAGTTAAACTTAAACTGAGAAGAAATTAAACATAAACCCTAAACTAAATAAAATAAAAAAAACTAAAATTAAACCTAAACCAAAACTAAAAAAATAAAACCTAACAATAAACCTTAAATAAAAACATAAAACATAAACCTAAAAAAATAAAATAGAAACCTAAACCAAAAAAATAAAAATAAAACCTAAACCAAAAAAATAAACTAAAAATAAAACTAAACTAAAAGTAAACATAAACCTAAACCTAAACCTAAACCTAAAAAATAAACAAACATAAAAAAACATTAAACTAAAATAAATAAACCTAAAATAAATAAACTAAACTAAATAAAAATAAAAAAATTAACCTAACAAAAATTAAAATAAAATAAATAAAAAATAAACTAAATAAACCTAAACCCTAAACACTAAACCCTAAACCCTAAACACTAAACACTAAACTCTAAAACCTACAACCCTAAACACTAAACCGTAAATGCCAAACCATGAGTCCTAAGCCCTAAACCATAAACCCTTGACCCTAAGAACCTAAAAACCTAAACCTAAACTAAATAAAACCTAAAAAATAAAATAAATAAATAAAAAAACCCAAACTAAAACATAAACCTAAACCTAAAGCTAAGAAAATAAAAAGAAACAAAAATAAAATAAATAAAAACCTAAACTAAACTAAAAATTAAAATAAACCTAAAAGAAAGCTAAATAAAATAAAACAAAAAAATAAAAATAAATAAACAAAAAATAAAATAAAATAAAAACTAAATAGTAAACTTAAAACTAAAAAATAAACCTAAAAATAAATGAAAAAATAAAACCTAAACCCTAAACTAAAAAACAATGAAACCTAAAATAAATAAAATAAAATAAACCTAAACCTAAACTAAAATAAATAAAACCTAAACCTAAATTGAAAATAAACTAAGCCTAAACCCTAAACCAAATAAAATAAAATTAACTAAAAATAAACCTAAACCTAAACTAAAAAATAAAACCTAAAAATAAACCTTAAATAAAAACATAAAAATTAAACATTAAAAATTAAAATATAAACCTAAGCATAAACCTAAAAATAAAAAATAAAACCTAAACCAAAAAAAATAAAATAAAAAATAAAACTACACTAAGAAATAAACATAAACTAAAACCTAAACCTAAAAAATAAACTAAAATAAAAAACCTAAACTAAAATAATTAAACCTAAAACAAAACTAAATTAAATAAAATAAAATAAACATAAATAAAATAAAATAAAATAAATTAAAATAAATAAACTAAATAAACCTAAACTGTTTACTTAATTTAAAACCCCAAACTACCCTAAATCTACTAACCCTACACCCTAATTAACCTAAACCCTAAATCTCTACCAACACCAAACTATCTCACCTAAATACTCTCTAAACTCCCTAAGACCACTCCCTCCACTCCATACAGATCCAACCACCCCAAAACCTACACTAAACCCAAACTTAAATCACAACCACCCTCTCCTCCACACCCCCCAGGCTAAATCTACCCTCCTAAAACTAAACCTAAAAACTAAACTAAATAAATAATAAATAAACCTAACTGGACCAATATACTTTCCTCCTACTAAATAAAATAAAATAAACTAAAAAATATAACCTAAAAAAACCTAAAATAAAAACCTAAAACCTAAACCTAAACCTAAACCTAAACTTGAAAATAAAAAATAAAACCTAAACCTAAAAAATAAAATAAAAATAAAAGTAAACTAAAAATAAACATAAACCTAAACCTAAACATAAAAAAATATACTAAAATAAAAATACCTAAACTAAATAAATAAACCTAAAATAACTAAATTAAAAGAAATAAAAAATAATAAACTTAAATAATAAATAAATAAAATATACTAAAAGAAACAAAAAATAAACTAAATAAACTAAAAAAACCTAAACCTAACTGTTTAGTTAAATTATTTTAAAAAGAAAAACCTAAACACTAAACATTAAGCCCTAAACCCTAAATCCTAAACTTTAAACCCTAAACCCTAAAACTAACCCTAAACCCTAAGCCAACAACCCTAAACCCTTAATCATAAACCCTAAACCCTAAATCAAAAAAATTTAAATGAAATAAAAAAAATCCTAATTGTAAACCCTAACCTTACAACCCTAAACTCTAAACCCTAAACCCTAAACTTTAAATCGTAAGACCCTATACCCTAAACCATAAACCCTAAACCCTCAACCCTAAACAATAAACCCTAAAAATTACAACCCTAAATAGTAAACCCAAAATCACAAACCCTTACTCCTAAACCCACTTTAAACCCCAAACCTTAAAAACCTAAAAACCTAAACCTAAAATAAATAAAACCTAAAAATAATATAAATCAAAAATTTAAACCAAAATAAAGTAAAATAAAAAGTAAAACAAAAACCTAAACTTAAATATAAAAATTAAAAAAATTAAAAAAAAAAACTAAGATAAAATAAATAAAAACCTAAATTAACTAAAAAAATAAAAAAGCATAAATAAAATAAAACCCAAACGAAAAATAAAAATAAAATAAACAAAAAAAAACTAAATAAAAACCTAAACCTAAAAAATAAACTAAAAATAAAACCAAAAAGTAAAATTAAAGAAAACCTAAAAAAAAACCTAAACCTAAAATAAACAAAATAAAATAAACCTAAACCTAAACAAAAATAAACTAAACTAAAATAAATAAAGTCTAAACCTAAACTGAAAATAAACTAAACCTAAACCCAAAACTAAATATAATAAAACTAAATAAAATTAAACCTAAACTTAAACTTAAAAATAAAACCAAAAAATAAACCTTAAATAAAAACATAAAATATAAAACTAAAAAAATAAATTTAAAACCTAAACCCAAACCTAAAAATAAAAAATAAAACATAAACCAAAAAAATAAAATAAAAATAAAACTAAACTAAAAATAAACATAACCCTAATCCTAAACCTAAAAATTAAACTAAAATAAAAAATCCTAAACTAAAAAATATATACCTAAAATAAATAAACTAAACTAAATAAAAAAAAATTAACCTAAATAAAAATAAAAATAAAATAAACCAAAATAAATAAAAAATAAACAAAATATATGAAATAAACCTAAACCTAGCAGTTTTGTTAATTTAGAAAAAAAACCCTAAACCCTAAACCCTGAACCCTAATCCCTAAATCCTAAACCCTAAACCTTAAACCCTAAACTCTAAAACCAACCCTAAATCCTCAACCTTAAATCGACAACCCTAAACCCAGAACCCAAAACCTAAACCATAAACCCTAAACTAACCCTAAACCCCTAATCATAAACACTAAACTAACCCTAAATCCTAAACCCAAATCCTCCCTAAACCTAAACACTAAACTAAACTTTAACCCTCTAACCCTCTCTGACTTCACTAAATCCTGATTACTTTAAACTCCACTACTAATGACCCTGGGCTTTAAACCTAAACTTCTAATGACCATCTACTGGTGACCTGCCACTGCTGGGCCATACCACTGATCACTCACTCCCTCCTAAAACATATGCTAAACTCTACCACAGGCTGGGCATAAACCCCAGACCCACACCCTAAACCTAAAAGCCCACCCCAAATGTGACCTAACCAAAATCTTGGGCTCAAAGATCTTGGGCCCTACCCTGAGCCATGACCCTCTGCCTCTCCTGACCCTCCCTGGGCCTCCTAAACCCTATATGACCTAAACCTAACACTCTGGACCCTGGGCTCTCTAACCTAAACTAAATCTGATCACTGACTCTGCACTAAAGCTGGACCCCAGGCCTCTGACCTGGGCCCTGAACTGAACTAAACCCTAAACCCTAAACCTAAACCTAAACTAAATAAATCCTAAAAATAAAATATATAAAAAAACCTAAACCTAAATAAAATAATAAAATAAAAACCTAAACTAAAACTTAAACCTAAAACTAAAATAAAATAAAATAAAAAAGTTCAAATAAATGAATATAAAATAAATTAAAAACTAAACTAAACTAAAAAAATAAAATAATCCTAACAATAAAAAACCTTAATAAAAAAATCAAACATAAAATAAAAAAACATAAAATAAAATAAAAGCTAAATAATAACCTAAACTTAAAAATTAAATCTAAGAAAATAAAAAATAAAACCTAAACCTAAACTAAAAAAAACCTAAACATAAAATAAAAATAAAATAAATGAAATAAAATAAACCTAGACCATAACTAAAATAAATAGAACTTAAACCTTAACTAAAATAAACTATACCTAAACCTTGACCTAAACTAAATAAAAGAAAATAAACTAAAAAAATAATCTAACCCTAAATTAAAAAATAAAACCTAAAAAGAAAACTAATATAAAAAAACTAAAACCTAAACCTAAAATAATAATATAAAAATGTAAACCTAAACCTAAAAAAAAAAATTCAACTTAAACCTAAATAATAAAAAATAAGAAAAAATCAACTAAAAAATATACTTAAACCTAAACCTAAACCTAAAAAATAAACTAAAATACAAAACCTAAACTAAAATAATTAAATTAAACTAAATAAAATAAAATATAAACTTAAATAAAAAAATAAAATAAAATAAACTAAAATGAATAAAAAATAATCTAAAAACCTACTTGGTTTGCTAAATTTTGAAAAAAAACCTCAAACCCTAAATTTTAAAGCCTAAACCCTAAACCCTAATCCTACAACACTAAATCATTCACCCTAAACCCTAAACCTAAACCTAAACCCAAACCCTAAACCCTAAACACTAAAAGAATAAACTAAAAAACCCTAAACCCTAAACCTAAACCTAAATTAACTAAATCAATTTAAAAATAAACCTGAATCATAAAATCTAATAAATCTAAACCTAAACCTAAACCCTAAGAATGGGCAAAACCTTCATGGCAGGAACATCACCGTCAACTAAGCTCAAACTAGATCTTATTGTGGAGGGGAAGTTGGAGGTGATGGTTATCGTAATAGTGGTGGGGGATCTGGAGGTGCTGGTGGATATGGAGGTGGTGGTTAAAGTAGTGGTGGTTTTGGAAGCTAGATGAGGGATGGAGGTTCCATCTGTAGTGGTGGCGGTGGGAGAGATCAGGGATATGATGGTGGATCCTGCTTCTCCAGAGGCCAGGGTGGTTCTGATGGGAACTAGAGAAATTGAAGAACGATCGATCTAATATGCTACTTATGGAACTGTGTCTTTATAGTAGAGATAGTTTTAGTTATCTAGGGTTTTAATTAGCTCGATGCATGCTCATTTTTTTATCTATGTTGTCACTTGTGTCTTAGAAAACTTGGTGTGTTACTTGGTCAATAAAATTAAAAAGATGAAATGTCGAATTTGAATTTATTCTCTATTTAAAAAAAAACCAAAAACCCTTAACCCTAAACTAAAACCTAAACTCTAAACCAAAAACCTAAACCTTAAATCCTAAACCCTAATCCCTAAAACCCTAAACCCTAAATAGATAGAAAATAAACTAAATATACTAAATAAACCTAAACCTACTAATTTACTTAATTTTAAAAAAAACCTTAAAACCAAAATCCTAAACTCTAAATCCTAAAACTAACCCTAAACTCTAACCCCTAAACCTACAACACTATTCTTACAATGCAGCTTAATAACAATTAGAATGAAAACAAACTTCAGAACTACATTCTTACTTTTATTTTTGATAAGTTCTGTAACATCGCTATCTTTTCTAATAAACTGGATCAAATCCTTTTCAAGCTCTCTTACAATAGTGATTTTATTCTTAAAGAGGATTGGAATTTCATTAGAAATAAACAAAACACCTCTAATGTTTTCATTAAACTTTGGAACAATATCATTCCCATGTCTTAATCAGTTTTAGCTTGGTGGATTTTGAATAACTTCATCTCGATTCCTTACTATGGCTTAAAGGGTTATAGTTTTCTTCTAAGTGCTATTGTTTCTTTCATACTGAAAATGTTAATCATATTTTTGTCAATGGTGTTAATGCTTCCGAACATTAGATATGGTATGATGATTTATTTAACTCTAACTAATTTCACAACTCTCTTTCATTATATCAACTTATTGAAGTTTGTTTCCATAAAACTGTGAAAGGTCATATCAAAGTTTTAATTGATATTGCCCTTATTTGGTTCATTTGCATGGATAGAGATGATGCTAAATATCATGGCATCCATATGCACCCTAAAACGATCCTTGCTAGAACTAAATAAAAAATTCATGCTTTGTTTAATGCAAATTTGATTAGCAATTTTCACTTTAGAGGTTATAAATTTGTGGCTAAAAAACTAGGTATCACTTTGCATGATGATCCTTCCTATAAGAGTATTAGGATTATACATTGGATTTAACTAAAGAAAATTCTATTAAGATCAATCTTGATGGTTTGTTTCCTTAAATATATGGTAGGTGTAGGGATTCTAAAGGCATTTATCATTTGTGCTTTTACCCCTCAAAGCTTGTTCTATTATTTATCTTTGAACTCATGGCAATTATCAAAGCTATTGATATTTTTTTAAGCAAAGGCCTCTTTAATATCTGGATTGAAGTTGACGCTCTTCTTTTACCTAATATGCTCAATAATAATAAAATGGGAAATACTGACAAATTTTATCTTCTTAATCACACTAAAAAGCTTCTTTTTCAAGTTTGCTACAAAATATCTCACATTCTTCATGAAGGTAATGTTTGTACTGATTTCCTGGTATATTTGGGAAGGGAAGTAAATGAGCTCACTTTATTTGATAACCATAGCTTACCTAAGCATTTGCATGGTCAGGTCAATATGCATAACATTGGACTACTTTACCTTAGATTTTAACCTTCTGCTCTTTTGTTGATCTTTTTGCTATGGTGGTTTTATTCAGTCTATTTTTTTATTGTTTTTTTGTGCTCCCCTCACTAGGAAGTGGTTTTTCCTAAATTTATTTCTATACTTAAACCCCCTTCCTATTTACCACATTATATACTTTCCTGACCTTTTTTTGGGTCATAGTGGTGTTATTTTTAATTGGTTTCCCTACCCTCTAAGCTTGGTGGTTTTCTTTCTGTGGCCCATGCTTTGTGTCTCCTGTTGAGCTGTGGTTGTGCCAATTTTGGGCCTATCGCTTTTAACAATGAATGTTGGGTTTTCCACTATTTTTGGCTGGTTGTGGCCTTTTTTGAATTAGATTTACAGATGCTATGGTTGGTTGTGCTAGTGGTTGCTATTTGTTTCTTTCATCTTCCTGGCTATTTTGCGTGGTTATTTTTTCAGGGTTGTTGTTGGCCTTTTCTAGCTTGGCATAGTTTTGGGTTTTTTGGTGGTTTTTGTTATGTTTTCCTGGTTTATCTAGGAGGTTTATGTTGGTTGGTTCCAACTGCCTTGTGAATTGGAGTTAGCTGTCTTGTGGTTGTTGTCTCCTCATTTTCTCCTTAGTAGTGACTGTCTGCTCTTTGGGGTTTTGTTTACCTCTAGCCTTGTTCCTTTCCTTATAGTTTTACTGCTTGTGGCTTGGTGGTCCTCCTTGGCCTTTTCTAGTTTGGTTGGGTGACTACTTTTTTATTTCTTAGTTTTTTTGGATATAGGTTGGTGGGTTGTGGTTTTGTTTATAGTTGTTCTTTTCCATCTTTTTGGGCTCTATATTGGCTCTGTCTGCTAGTTGGTTTTGTTGGCTAATTGGACTGGTTAGCTATTTTGGCTAGCTAGTTTGGTTGGCTGGGTGGATGTGTTGGCTATGTTTGTGGTTGGTTAGGTGATCCTAGTTGGGTTCTTTTGGTTGGGTTTCTAGTTTGCTCCTAGGTTGGTTATCCTCTCTTGGGTGCAGCTATTTTTCCTATATTATTGCTTCCTGATTTGGGTTTCATTTTTTCTGATGCTCTGACTTCTCCTACTGCTCATCCTATTGGCTGTTGGCCTAGGTGGTTTTATTAGTTATTTTGTTGGTGGAGGATATGAGCTATTATGGTTTTTTTGGTCCTTTTTTAGGACTTATTGTTGGGGGTTAGCAGCTTGAGGGGTTTTTTATGTGGCTACTATCTTACCTTGGATGCTTGTGTCATGGCTCAGTGTTTTGGGATTTATGTTGGTTGTTGGTCTTGACATCATTTAGTTTAGTTGGTTCTTCTTATTCTTTGATAGTTCTCCTCTTGGTTGGTGATGGTGGATTTGCTTTCTTTTTGGCTGCATTGGTGGTGGTTTTGATTGTAATTTTTGGATGCCCTCTTGGTCTCTTAATGCTATGGCTTTCCTCTCTCTAGTGCTACTTATCTTATACTATTTTCTTGTTTGGGTGGAGGTTTTGCCCTTTAATTTGGATTACTAGTGCTCTAGAGATAGTTGTGGGTTATTATCGGCCACTGACCTTACTGTAACTTCTAGGATGCTGGCTTTATGTGTTTGGTCTATTGTGGGTTTTGGTTGGTGGGTTGGTTGATGGCTATTTTTCTCTATTTTTTTAGTGTAAGAAATGGAACACTAAGGATTATTTTTTCTTGGATGGTTACTTATATCAAGTATGTTCGCTATGATGGCCATGATGTTTCCCCATATCTTCTCTTTGGTTAGTAGCATGGATATGATTGTAACCCTTCTGATGAAGTTTGGATGCTCATATGTATTGTTGCCCCTTGAAATGATCATAACTGAGCTTGAACCTTCTCTTTCTCAGCTCTTTCTAAATTGCTTACTTTATTATTTTCCCTTGAGCTATGACCATTTCCTTTGTAGTGTTTTGCAAATTAATTTTGTAGCATGGAACTTTACAGATGGAATGATCTTTACTTAGCCAACTCAAGTACTATTGATGTGGATCTTACTTATCTTGCCTTCTTAAAGGGATCATGAGCTACTGCTCACTAGTCCTTCTACTATTTTTTTAAGTTTTATTAGTCCTTTTTGTGTCTTTCTCATTTGCTTTTGTGCTATTTCTTTTGGTCTTTAATTTTCTTTTTCCATTGTACTTAGATGGGGGTTTAGCTCTTGCAGTTTCTAGTAGCTTTATGAGCAGTAGAAATTTGAGCTTTATCACTTTTAAGAACATTGTATCATTTATTTTTATGGTAATAAAATTCTAATTTTCTCTAAAAAAAACCTAAACCCTAAGAATGGGCAGAACCTTGATTGTAGGAACATCACCATCAACCAGGCTAAGTCTAGATCCGTGGTGGGGGAAGGCAGAGGGAGTGGTTATCAAACTCATGGTGGGGGATCTAGAGGGGCTGATGGATATGGAGGTGGTGGTCAGATAAATGGTGGTTATGGAGGTGGGAGGAGCGATTGAAGTTACAGCCATGGTGGTGACAAAGGGAGAGATCGGGGATATGATGGTGGATCCTGCTACTCAAGAGGTCGAGGTGGTTCTGATGGGAACTAGAGAAACTGAAGAATGGCTAATCCGATCAGCTACTTATAGAATTATGTCTTTATAGTAGAGACAGTTCTAATTATCTAGGGTTTTTTATTTGCTCTATGGGTACTCATTTTAGATATATGTTGTCGCTTGTGTCTTAGAAAACTTTGTGTGCTACTTGGTTGATGAAATCAAAAAGAAGAAATATTGAATCTAAATTTATTCTCTATTAAGAAAAAAGAAAACCAAAAACCCTAAACAATAAACTAAAACCTCAACCCTAAACCTAAAACCTAAACTAAACCCTAAACCCTAAAACCCTAAAAACCCTAAACCCTAAACCCTAAACCCTAAACTCTAAACCCTAAACCAAAACCCTAAACCCTAAACCCTAAACCCTAAACCCTATAACCTAAACCCTAAACCCTAAACCCTAAACCATAAATAAAAAATAAACTATATATATTAAATAAACCTAAACCTAATGGTTTACATAATTAAAAAAAAAACCTTAAACCCTAAATCCTAAACCCTAAACCATAAATCGAAAAACTAACCCTAAACCATAAACCCTAAACCTACAACACTAAGCCTACAGCCCGACTTAATAATAATTGGAATGAAAACAAACCTGAGATCTACATTCCTATTTCTATTTTTGACAAGTTTTGCAACATCGCTATCTTTTCTAATAAACCTGATCAAATCCTTTTCAAGCTTTCTTACAATGGTGATTTTGTTCTTAAAGAGGTTTGGAATTTTATTAGAAATAAATAGAACACCTCTTACATTTTCATTAAACTTTGGAACAATATCTTACCCATTTCATTTTAGCTTGGAGGATTTTGAATAAATTCATCCCTATTGATTCCTTGCTCTAGTTTAAAGAGCTTTACTTACCTTCTAAGTGCTATTGTTTCTTTCATATTTAAAATATTAATCATGGCTCTCTTTCATTCTTAAAGAGCTTTACTTACCTTTTAAGTGCTCTGGCATAATGATGTATTTAACACTAACTATTTTCATGGCTCTCTTTCGTTATATCAACTACTTGAAGTTTATTTCCATAAAAATGTGAAAGGTCATATCAAAGTTTTAATTGCTATTACCCGAATTTGGTTCATTTGGATGAATAGAAATGATGCTAAATATTGTGGAATCCCTATGAACCATAAAAGGATCCTTGCTAGAACTAAAGAAAAAATTCATGCTTTATTTAATGCAAATTTAATTAGCAATTTTCACTTTAGAGGTTATAAATTTGTGGCAAAAAAATTGGGTATCACTTTGCATGATGATCCTTCCTACAAGAGTATTAGGATTATACATTAGATTAAGCCTAAAGAAAATTCTATTAAGATAAATACTGATGGTTTTGTTTCTCCAAACAAATATGGTTGTCATGGAAATCTTAGGTATTCTAAAGGCACTGTCATTTGTGCTTTTGCTTACCCCCTCAAAGCTTGTTCTGTTATTTATGCTAAACTCATGGTTGTTAACAAAGCTTTTGATATTTATTTAAACAAAGGCCTCTTTAATATTTTTATTGAAGTCAATGCTCTTCTTTTACTTGATAAGGTCAATAATAATAAAATGGGAAATGCTGGCTTATTTTATCTTCTTAATCACACTAAAAAGCTTATTTCTAAAGTTTGCTACAAAATTTCTCACATTCTTCATTAAAGTAATGCTTGTGCTAATTTCTTGGATAATATGGGAGGGGAACTAAATGACCTCACTTTATTTAATAACCATAGCTTACCTAAGCATCTGCATTGTTTGGTCAATCTGGATAACACTTGACTTCCTTACCTTAGATTCTAACTTATACTCTTTTGTTGATGTTTTTCTATGGTGGTTTTATTCAATATATTTTTTGTTGTTTCTTTTTGTGCTACCCTCACTAGGAAGTGGTTTTTGCTAATTTTATTTCTATACTTAAAGCCCCTTCCTCTTTACAACATTCTATACTTGCCTGACATTTTTTTGGTCATAATGGTGTTGTTTTAGTTGGTTTTCCTATCCTATGAGCTTGGTGGTTTTCATTTTATGGCTCAGGCTTTGTATCTTCTGTTGGGTTGGGTTGTGCTGGATTTTGGCCTACCACCCCTTTTACCAATGAATGTTGGGTTTTCCTCTAGTTTTAGCTAGCTGTGGCCTTTTTTTAATTGGATTTGGGGATACTATAGTTGGTTTTGCTAGTTGCTGCTACTTATTTCTTTCTTCTTCTTGGCTATTTTGGGCGGTTATTTTTTTTGGGTGCTATTGGCCTCTTCTGGCTTAGCATATTTTTGGGGTTTTTGGTGGTTACTGTTCTCCTTTCTTGGTTTGGCTTGGAGGTCACTACTGGTTGGTTCCATCTTCCTTGTGAATTAGAGTTAGCTGTTATGTGGTTGTTGTCTCCCCATTTTCTCTTTTATAGTGATTGTCTGCCTTTGGGATTTGGAATGGGTTTTGTTTGCCTCTGGCCTTGTTCCATTCCTTACAGTCTTGCTGCTTGTGGTTGGGTGGTCCTCCTTGGCCTTTTCTAGTTTGGTTGGGTGACTACCATTTTTGTTTCTTGGTTATTTTAGAGATCTCCAGGTGGGTTGTGGCTTTGTCTGCTGTTGTTCTTTTCCCTCTTTTTGGGCTTTGTATTGGCTCTGTCTGCTGGTTGGTTTTATTGGCTAACTGAGCTTGTTAGCTAGCAGGGTTGGTTGCATTGGTGGATGTGTTGGTTGTGTTTGATGGTTGGTTTAGGTGCTTTTTGTTGGGTTTCTCATCCACTCCTTGGTTGGTTGTCCTCTCTTGGGTGCAACTATTTTTCCTTTATTTTTGCTTCTCAGTTTGGGAGTCAGTTTTCTTGTTACTCTAACTTTTCCTGCTGCTCATCTTGTTGGTTGCTGGCCTGGGTGGTTTTATTGGATGTTTTGTTAGTGGAGGATATGAGCTATTGTGGCTTTTTTGTTCTATTTTATGACTTGTTATTGTGAGTTAGCTGCTTGAGGGGTTTTTTTTGGTTGTTTCCTTGCCTTGGATAATGGTGCCATGGCTTGGTGTTTTGGGCTTTATGATGGCTATTGGTATTGACACCCTTTGGTTTAGTTGGCTCTCTTTATTTCCTAATATTTGCCTTTTGGTTGGTTATGGTGGATTTACTTTCCATTTGACTTCCTTTGTGGTGGTTTTGATGATAATTTCTGGATGCCCTCTTGGTCTCTCAATGTTATGGCTTTACTCTCTCTATTGCTTCTTATCTTCTACTATTTTGCTATTTGGGTGGAGGTTTTGTCCTTGGATTTGGATTGCTAGTGCTCTGGAGATAGTTGTGGGTTGATCTTGGCCACTAACCCTGCTATAACTTCATGGATGCTGGTTTTATATGTTTGGTCTGTTGTGGGTTGGCTACTGGTTGGCTGCTAACTTGCTATTTTTCTCTATTTTTTTGTGAATGAATTGGATCACTATGGACTATTTTGCCTCGAATGGTTGCTTATATCAGGTATGCTGGCTATGATGGCCTTGATTTTTCCTCATATCTTTCTTTGGTTGGTAGCATGCATATGATTGTAACCCTTCTCATGAAGTTTGGATGCTCATATGTACTATTTCCCTTTAAGATGATCTTAATTGAGCTCGAGCCTTCTCTTTTCTGTTTTACTTTTCCTTTGAGCTATGAAAATTGCCTTTGTAGTGTTTGTAGATTTCTTTTGCGGGTTGGAACTTCACGATGGAATAATCTTTTCACCAACTCAAGTCTTTGTTGATGTGGATCTTGCTTATCTTCTCAAAGGGATCATGAGATGTTGCTAACTAGTCCTTTTACTATTTTCTTAAGTTTTATTAGTCCTTTTTGTGTCTTTTCTCATTTTCTTTTATGATGTTTCTTTTCCCCTTTATTTTCTTTTTTAATTATACTTAGAGGGTGGTTTAGCTCTTTAGGTTTTTTTGTCACTTTGTGAGTAGTAGAAATCTGAGCTTTACCCCTTTTAAGGACATTGTATCCTTTATTTTTATGGTAATAAAATTCTAACTTTCACTAAAAAAACATAAACCCTTAGAATGGGCACAACCTTGATGGGAAGAACATTACCATCAACCAAGCTCAGTCAAGATCTGGCTGTGGAGGCGAAGGTGGAGGTAGTGGTTATCGCAGTAGTGGTGGGGGATCTGGAGGTGCTGGTGGATATGGAGGTGGTGGTCGGAGCAATGGTTGTTATGGAGGCATCATGAGCGATGGAGGTTACAACTTTGGTGGTGGCAGAGGGATAGATTGAGGATATGATGGCGGATCCCGCTACTCGAGAGGTCATGGTGGTTCTGATGGGAACTGGAGAAACTAAAGAACGATCGATCTAATCCATTGCTTATGAAACTATGTCTTTATAGAAGAGATAGTTCTTGTTATCTAGGATTTTTTGGTTTGATCTTTGCATGCTCATTTTTTATCTATGTCACCACTTGTGTCTTAAAATACTTGGTGTGTTACTTGGTCGATGAAATCGATAATAAGAAATATTGAATCTGAATTTGTTCTCTATTATAAAAAAACCCTAAAACCCTAAACCCTAAATCTAAAACCTAAACCCTAAACCCTAAACCTTAAACCCTAAACCCTTAACACTAAATCCTAAACCCTAAACCCTAAAACCCTAAACCCTAAACCCTAAATCCTAAACCTTAAATAAATAAAAAAATAAACTAAATATACTAAATAAACCTAAACCTAATAGTTTACTTAATTTTTTTTTTTAAAACTTTAAACCCTGAATCCTAAGCCATAAATCCTAAACCCTAAAACTAACCCTAAACCTACAACCCAATTTAATAATAATTGGAATGAAAAAAAACTTTAGAACTACATTCCTATTTCTATTTTTGATAAGTTTTGCAACATCGCTATCTTTTCTAATAAACCAGATCAAATCCTTTATCAAGCTTTCTTACAATGCTGATTTCGTTCTTAAAGAGGTTTGAAATTTTATTAGAAATAAATAGAACACCTCTAATGTTTTCATTAAACTTTGGAACAATATTATTCCCATTTTAATTCAAATTTAGCTTCGAGGATTTTAAATAGCTTCATCCTGGTTAATTCATCGCTCTAGCTTAAAGGGTTTTACTTACCTTCTAAGTGCTTTTGTTTCTTTCATATTGAAAGTGTTCATCATGTTTTTCTCAATGGTGCTATTGCTACCAAACATTGCATATGGTATGATGAATTATTTAACAATAACTATTTTCATGGCCCTCTTTCATTATATTAACATCTTGAAGTTTGTTTCCATAAAACTATGAAAGGTCATATCAAAGTTTTAATTGCTATTACCCTTATTTGGTTCATTTGGATGGATAAAAATGATGCTAAATATTTTGGCATCCCTAAGAACCATAAAATGATCCTTACTAGAACTAAAGAAAAAATTCATGCATCGGTTAATGCAAATTTAATTAGCAATTTTACTTTAGAGGTTATAAATTTGTGGCTGAAAAACTAGGTATCACTTTGCGTGATGATCCTTCCTACAAGAGTATTAGGATTATACATTGGATTAAGCCTAAAGAAAGTTCTATTAAGGTCAATACTGATGGTTCTGTTTCCCTAAACAAATATGGCTGTGGTGGAATTCTTAGGGATTCTAAAGGCACTATAATTTGTGCATTTGCCTACCCCCTCAAAGCTTGTTATGTTATTTATACTAAACTCTTGGATGTTAACATTGTGATTGATATTTGTTTAAGCAAAGGCCTCTTTAATATTTAGATTGAAGTTGATGCTCTTCTTTTACTTGATATTCTCAATAATAATAAAATGGGAAATGCTAGCTTATTTCATCTTCTTAATCACACTAAAAGCTTCTTTCTCAAGTTTACTACAAAATTTCTCACATTCTTTGTGAAGGTAATGATTGTGTTGATTTCCTAGCTAATTTGGGAAGGGACTCAAATGAGATCATTTTATTTGATAACCATAGCTTATCTAAGCATCTGCTTGGTCTGGTCAATCTGGATAACACTGGACTGCCTTAACTCATATTTTAACCTTCTGCCCTTTTGTTGATTTTTTGCTATGGTGGTTTTATTCAGTGTATTTTTTGTTATTTTTTATTTTTGCTCCCCTCACTAGGAAGTGGTTTTTGCTGAATTTATTTCTATACTTAAACCCCCTTCTTGTTTACCCCATTCTACACTTGCATGATCTTTTTTTGGGTCGTAGTGGTGTTGTTTTTAATTGGTTTTCTGATCCTCTGAGCCTGGTAGTTTTCTTTCTGTGGCTCATGCTTTGTGTCTCTTATTGGGTTATGGCTATGCTAGATTTTGGGCTACCCCTTTTACCAATGAATGTTGGGTTTGCCTCTGGTTTTGGCTGGTTGTCGCCTTATTCAAATTGGATTTCCATATTATATGGTTGGTTCTGCTGCTTGCTCCTATTTGTTTCTTTCATTTGCTTGGCTATTTTGGGTGGTTACTTTTCTATGGCTGTTGTTGCCCTCTATTGGGCTGGCATAGTTCTGGGTTTTTTGGTGGTTGTTTTTCTCCTTTATTGGTTTGGCTTGGAGGTTTATGCTGGTTGGTTCCATCTTTCTTGTGAATTAGAGTTAGTTGTTTTATGGTTGTTGTCTCTCTCTTTTCTCTTTTCTAGTGATTGTCAGCTCTTTAGGATTTCGAAGGGGTTTTGTTTGCCTCTAGCCTTGTTCCTTTCCTTCAAATTTGCTGCTTGTGGTTGGGTGGTCTGCTTTGGCATTTTCTAGTTTGGCTATGTGACTACCATTTTTGTTTTTTGGTTATTTTGGAGATCACCAGATGGGTTGTGGATTTGTCAATTATTGTTCTTTTCCCTCTTTCTATGCTCTGTATTGGCTCTGTCTACTAGTTGGTTTTGATGGTTTACTAGGATGGTTAGTTATTTTGGCTGGCTGGGTTGGTTGGCTGCGTGGATTTGTTAGATGTGTTTGATGGTTGGTTTAGGTGCTTTTGGTTGGGTTTTTGGTTTGCTCCTGGGTTGGTTATCCTCTCTTGGGTGCAGCTATTTTTCCTTTATTTTTTCTTCCTAGTTTGGGTGTCAGTTTTCCTGCTGCTCATCCTGTTGGCTGCTTGCCTAAGTGGTTTTATTGGTTATTTTTTTGGTGGAGGATACGAGCTCTTGTTGTTTTTTTTGGTCCTATTTTAGGACTTGTTATTGTGGGTTGGCTGCTTGAGGGGTTTTTTATGGCTGTTCTCTTACCTTGGATGCTTGTGCCTTGGCTTGGTGTTTTGGGCTTTATGTTGGCTGTTGGTATTGACTACCTTTGGTTTAGTTGGCTCTCCTTATTTCCTGATATTTTACTCTTAGTTGTTGATTTTGGATTTGCTTTCCATTTGGCTTCCTTGGTGGTGGTTTTGATGGTAATTTTTGGATGCCCTCTTGGTCTTTGTATGCTATGGCTTTCCTCTCTCTAGTGCTGCTTATCATCTACTATTTTGTTGTTTGGGTGGAGGTTTAGGGTTTAGGGTTTTAGGATTTATGCTATTAGGGTTTAGTGTTTAGGGTTAGGGTTTAGGGTTTAGGGTTTAGGATTTAGGGTTGTAGGGTTTAGGATTTAGGGTTTTTTTTAAAATAAAAAAATTAAGTAAACTGGTAGGTTTAGGTTTATTGAGTTTATTTAGTTTATTTTATATTTTTCTTTTGGTTTTATTTTTTATTTTTATTTAGTCTAGGTTTTTGTGTTTTAGTTTGTTTTTTAGGATTTGGTTTAGGTTTATGTTTATTTTGAATCTTGTTTTATTTTTTTTTATTTTGAAGGTTTATGTTTTTTTTTTTATTTTTAGGTTTAGGTTTAGGTTTTTATTTTATTTTTTTAGGGTTTGTATTTAGGTTTATATTTTAGGTTTATTATTAGGTTTTATTTTTATTTAGGTTTATTTTTAGTTTCACTTATTTTATTTTATTTAGGATTTAGGTTTAGTTTATTTTAGTTTTAGTTTTTGGTTTTATTTTTTTTAGTTTAGGTTTAGGTATATTTTATTTTGTTTGTTTTAAGTTTAGGTTTTGTTTTTTTTAGTTTAGGGTTCATGTTTTATTTTTTTCATTTATTTTTATGTTTCATTTTTATTTAGTTTTTATTTTATTTTATTTTTGGTTTATTTTATTTTTGTTTTATATTTAGTTTTTATTTTATTTAGGTTTTTTAATTTTAGGTTTATTTTATATTTTAGTTTAATTTAGGTTATTATTTATTTTAGTTTGGTTTATGTTTTGTTTTTTATATTATTTTATTTTTAGGTTTTGGTTTAGGTTTAGGTTTAGTGTTGGGGGTTTAGAGTTTAAGGTTAGTTTTAGGGTTTAGGGTTCATGGTTAGAGTTTTTTTTATATTTTTTATATATTTTATTTTTAAAAAATTAAGTAAACTCTTAGGTTTTGGTTTATATAGTTTATTTTTTATTTATTTTATTTTATTTTATTATTTATTTTTATTTAAGTTTTTTTTAACTTTTATTTAGGTTTTTATTTAGTTTTTATTTTATTATAATTTAGGTTTACTTTATTTTTATTTTAGGTTTAGATTTTATTTTATTTAGGCTTTGCATTTTTAGTTTAGTTTAGGTTTTTATTTATTTTATTTTATTTTAGTTTTTATTTTTTATTTTATTTCCTTTTTAAGTTTAGGTTTTAGTTAATGTTTTTATTTTATTTTATTTTTTTATTTTATTTTAGTTTATGTATTTTATTTATATTATTTTTGGGTTTTATTTAGTTTAGGTTTATGTTGTAAGATTTTAAGGTTTAAGGTTAGTTTAGGGTTTTGGGTTTTGGGTTTTGAGTTTAGGGTTTGGACTTTAGGTTTTAAGGTTTATGATTTAGGCTTTAGGGTTTAGTGTTTAAAGTTTAGGTTTTAGGTTTTAGGTTTTAGGGTTTAGGGTTTAGGGTTTTAGGGTTTAGTGTTTAGGGTTTTTATGGTTTAGGGTTTAGGGTTTTAGGGTTTAGGGTTTAGGGTTTAGTGTTAAGTGTTTATAGTTTTTATAGTTTAGGGTTTAGGGTTTATGGTTTAGGGTTTAGAGTTTATGTTTTAGGTTTAGGGTTTAGGTTTTAGTTTAGTGTTTAGGGTTTTTGGTTTTTTTTTAACAGAGAACAAATTCAGATTCAACATTTCTTCTTTTGGATTTCATCAACTATGTAACACAGGAAGTTTTCTAAGGCACAAGCGATGACATAGATAAAAAATGATGATGCGTAGAGAAAATCAAAAACCATAAATAACTAGAACCGTCTCTACTGTAAATACATTGTTCAATAAGCAACAGATTGGATCGGCTATTCTTCAGTTTCTCCAATTCCCATTAGAACCAACCTAGCCTCTCGAGTAGTAGGATCCACCATGATATTCCTGATCTCTTCCTCCGACACCACCACGCCTGTAACATCCGTCGCTCCTCTCGCCACCATAACCACCACTGCTCGGACCACCACCTCCATATCCACTAGAACCTCCAAATCACCCACCACCACTGAGATAACTGTCACGTCTGCCTTCGGCTCCACGACCAGATCTAGAATGAGCTTGGTTGACGGTGATGTTCCTGCCATCATGGTTCTGCCCATTCTTAGGGTTTTGGTTTAGGTTTAGGTTTATTAGATTTTAGGATTTAGATTTATTTTTTAATTTATTTAGTTAATTTAGGTTTAAGTTTAGGGTTTAGGGCTTAGAGTTTAGAGTTTAATGTCAGGGTTTAGGGTATAGGGTTTAGGGTTTAGGGTTTTAAGATTTATGCTTTTATGGTTTAGGGTTTAGGGTTCAGGGTTTGGAGTTAGGGTATAGGGTTTAGTGGATTAGGGTTTTTTAGAATTTAGGGTTTATGGTTGAAGGTTTAAGGTTGTAGGTTTAATTATTTATGGTTTAGGGGTTTAAGGTTTAGGGTTTAGGGTTATGGTTAGAGTTAGGGTTAAGATTTAAGGTTTAGGGTTTATGGTTTATGGTTTGGGATTTAGGGTTTAGGGTGTAGGGTTTAGTGTTTAGGGTTTAGGGTTTAGGGTTTAGGGTTTAGGGTTAATTTAGGGTTTAGGGTTTAGATTTTTTAAGGTTTAGGGTTTAGGGTTTTTTATGAGTTTTAGGGTTTTGGTTTAGTGTTTAGGATCATTAATAATAGAAACCTCAACAAAAGTATTCCAAAAACACCAAATCTTTTTACTAACATTAAAGAAAATTTTATTGAGGTTGATCATTCTAGCAACATGGTTAATTTTATTAGCATGATAAACAAGAGGCTCTAGAATAATAAGTAAATAAATATTATGAATGCGACAAAGATTTCTAATAGGATTATGAATAAAGTGGGTATCGATCACTCTAACATTCCGAACAACAAAATTAAACATAAGTAAAATAAAAAGGGGTTAAGCAAAGGTTAATTAAGAGAGGAGTGAGAGGTCGCATTAGATATAGTATTTTTGGATAATTTGGGAGGGTAATTTTTAACACTTTTTTTTATTTTTAGCATGATAAGTTCGAAAACCATTTTTCTTTTCCCCTAAAGTCATCACCTGAGTAAGATTTAGCAACATTGGTCACAAATTTAGGATAATTCTCAAAGTATTTTGAGGGGAGTTCACCCTCTTCCAAATCTATATTAAGTTGAAAAGTAAGATTAACATGAATATCAAGATTAGAAATGGGAGATGATGACTATTTACAACCATCTAAAGCATGAGTAGTTAAATCTGGATCAAAAATGTTTTTAGCATGCTTGACATCAATTAAATCCTCATTAAAAGCTTTAGTTTTATCAATCAAAGCCAGCATAGATGCTGGAATATAATCAGAGGAAACAAAATCATCTTCTAATAACTTTGAAAATTTATTAATCTCTGCACTAAAAATATTCAAATTCTAAGAAGGAAAAAGTGATAAGTCATCTTTCCCATTTTGAAATGCAGCTGAATCTATATCAATCACATGAGCTAAAACTTGTTTAAAAGGATTAACCCCGATATCCAAGGAATCAACCTTAATAACAGCCTTCATACCATTCTTAGGATCCGAGGACAATTTATGAACATTAGTAGGGATTGGCTTATGGGTAAGAACAACATTATCTTTAGAAGGATTTTATTTTTTAAGTGGGGATGGAGAATAAAACCTTCTGAATTATCCTGACCATGAATTTTACAGTGAAAACAAAAAATCAGAAGGTTCTCCAATTTAACCTTTTATGAATACCCATATTTTTCAGAGCCAATCCAAACTTCCTTAGGTTATTTTTTAATTATGTATAATTCCACGAGGATCTGAGCTGCAGATGGGCAAGATCGCTAAATGGTCGCTTGGTTGAGTTGCAAAGGCCGACCAAATAAAGCCCCGACAACAAAAAGCACATGATGGGTAACGAAATGAATGTGCATATTAGGAATAGATAACAACACAGGCACAATAAGAGATTCCTCCTTAATGTCAAAAAGGGGTGACCACATAAATAAATGCATTTGATAATTAAAGATGAAATAAGAATGATGCTAAAAAGCATGTGAATAATCCAGATCATTAGAAAGTCGAATTAGGATATGTTGAAGGTCAATAAGACCAATCGATAAAGCACTCATAAGCTTGTGATTATGGAAAAAAGAGTGGATCTTATCTAGATTTAGGTTTAGGTTTATTTAGTTTATTTTATTATTGAATTTAGTTTATTTTTTTTTTTTTAGATTTAGGTTTATTTTTATTTTTATTTAGTTTAAATTATTTATTTTAGGTTTATTTATTTTAGTTTAGGGTTTTTATTTTAATTTATTTTTTAGGTTTAGGTTTAGGTTTATTTTTTAGTTTAGTTTTATTTTTATTTTATTTTTTAGGTTTAGGTTTTTTTTTTTAGATTTAGATTTAGGTTTTTATTTTATTTTTTTAGGTATAGGTTTTATGTTTTTATTATAGCTTTATTTTTAGGTTTTATTTTTTAGTTTAGGTTTAGGTTTATTTTTAGTTTATTTTATTTTATTTAATTTAGGTTTAGGTTTAGGTTTAATTTATTTTAGATTTTGGCTTAAGTTTTATTTATTTTAGTTTAGTTTATTCTAGTTTAGGTGTAGGTTTATTTTATTTTTATTTTAGGTTACGGTTTTCTTTTTCGTTTAGGGTTTAGGTTTTATTTTTTATTTAATTTTAGGTTTTGGTTTTTATTTTATTTTATGTTTATTTTATTTTTTTTATTTTAGGTTTAGTTTTTATTTTATTTAAGTTTTTTATTTCTTAGTTTAGTTTAGGTTTTTATTTATTTTGTTTTAGTTTAATTTTAATTTTTTATTTGATTTTCATTTTAGGTTTAGGTTTAGGTTTAAGTTTAGGTTTAGGTTTAGGTTTTAGTTTATAATTTTATTTTTTTAATTTTTTTAATTTTAGTTTAGGGTTTATTTATTTATTTTATTTTTAGGTTTTATTTAAATTAGGTTTAGCATTTTATCTTTTTAAGGTTTAGGGTTTAGGGTTTAAGGTTTAGGGTTTAGAGTTAGTTTAGGGTTTAGGATTTAGAGTTTGGGGTTTGGGGTTTTGGGTTTATTTTTTTGGGTTTAGGGTTTAGGGTTTAAGTCTCAGTGTAGGCTTTTGGGTTTAGGGTTTAGGGTTTTAGGGTTTAGGATTTAGGGTTTAGGGTTTAGGCTTTTTAAGGTTTAGGGTTTAGGGTTTACATTTTACATTTAGGGTTCAGGTTTTAGTTTATGGTTTAGGGTTTTTGGTTTTTTTTTAACTGAGAACAAATTTAGATTCAACATTTCTTTCTTTCGATTTCACCAACCAAGTAACACACAAAGTTTTCTAAGGCATAAGGGATGACATAGATAAAAAATTTGGATGCATAGACCAAATCAAAAACCCTAGATAACTAGAACTATCTCTATTGTAAAGACACAATTCTATTAGTAGCAGATTGGATCGGTCGTTCTTTAGTTTCTCCAGTTCCCATCAGAACCACCTCGGTATCTCTTAGCAGGATGCACCATCATACCCCCGATCTCTCTCTCCACCACCACCACGATTGTAGCCTATGTTGCTTGTTCTACTTCCATAACCACCACTGCTCTGACCACCAACTCCATACCCACCAGGACCTCCATATCCTCCACCACCACTGTGATAACTGTCGCCTTTGCCTTTATCTCCACTAAAAGATCTAGACTAAACCTGGTAGATGGTGATGTTCTTATCATCAAGGTTCTACCCATTCTTGGGGTTTAGGCTTAGGTTTAGGTTTTTAGGTTTTTAGGTTTTAGGGTTTAGGTTTATTTTTTAATTTATTTAGTTAATTTAAGTTTAGTTTTAGGGTTTGGAGTTTAGGGTTTAGGTTTAGGGTTTAGGGTTTGGGTTTTGGTTTAGGGTTTAGTGTTTAGGGTTTATGGTTTAGGGTTTAAGGTTTAGGGTTTTAGGGTTTATGCTTTTAGGGTTTAGGGTTTAGGATTTTGGATTTATGGTTTTTTTAAAATTAAGTAAACCGGTAGGTTTAGGTTTATTTAGTTTACTTAGTTTATTTTATTTTTTATTTTTATTTAGTTTATTTTAAGTATATTTGTTTTAGTTAAGGTTTTTTTTAGGTTTAGATTTATTTTTTTGTTTCGGTTTTAGTTGAGTTTTATTTTTATTTTATTTTTTTGGTTTAGGTTTTTTGTTTTTATTTTAGGATTATTTTTAGGTGATATTTTTTAGTTTAAATTAAGATTATTTCTAGTTTATTTTATTTTATTTAGTTTAGGTTTAGTTTATTTTAGGATTAGGTTTAAGTTTATTTATTTTAGTTTAAGTTTATGTTTATTTTATTTTGTTTTTTTTATTTTAGGTTTAAGTTTTTTTTGGTTTAGGGTTTAGGTTTTATTTTTTATTTATTTTAAGCTTTTATTTTAAGGTTTATTTTTTAGGTTTAGATTTTTATTTAGTTTTTTTAAATTTTATTTTAGGTTCATTTTATTTTATTTTCATTTAGTTTTTATTTAATTTAGGGTTTCTATTCGTAGGTTTATTTTATTTTTTAGGTTAGTTTAGGTTTTTATTTATTTTATTTTAGTTTATTTTTATTAATTTATTTTATTTTATTTTTATGTTTAGGCTTAGGTTTTAGTTTATGTTTTTTTTCTTTTATTATTTTATTTTATTTAGGTTTAGGTTCTTTTATTTATTTTATTTTTAGGTTTTATTTAGTTTGGGTTTAGGTTTTTAGGCTTTTAGGATTTATGGTTTATGGTTTAGGGTTTTAGGGTTTAGGATTGTATGGTTTAGGGTTTATGGTTAGGGTTTAGGGATTAGGGTTTAGGGTTTAGGGTTTATGGTTAGCTTGGGGTTGAGGGTTAGTTTAGGGTTTAGAGTTTAGGGTTTAGGGTTTTTAGGGTTTTGGTTTTAGGGTTTAGTGTTAGATTAGGGTTTAGGGTTTAGCCTTTTAGGGTTAAGGGTTTAGGGTAAGGGTTAAGGTTTAGGGTTTAGGGTTTAGGGTTTAGGGTTTAGGATTTTTTTTAAGGAACCCCATGTAGGGGGTATTTTATTTCCATAAAAAGAGGGTTACAAGGTCCTTAAAGGGGATAAACTCCAGAACTACTGCTCAAAGAGCTACAATGAGCCTAAGGAGTAGATCCCCTATCTAAGTGCAGCCAAAAGCAAAAGAAGACATTAAAGCAATCAAAAGATACAAATAGATTAACATAAAAAGCCAAAGGAAGAATAGGGCCAATGCTCTGCAGGATGTGAGAATGCATGACACTATGGAGCTAACCTGCAAGAGGACAAGAGAGAAGCACCTATAGAAATGTAAATGGAAAGAAATTAGAGCAGTTAAGGTAAAACAGACATAATGATAACTGAAAATAGCATAATCTAAGAATGATAGTAAAGAATTGTGATAAAGAAGGCTCAGGCTCAGTCACACCAAGTTGGGGCGGTCAAAATATCAAACTTCGAAGGGTTACATCACAAGAGCTACTACCAAACCAAAGGGGTGAAATCATCACATCATAGCCAACAAACCGTGTGAAGATAGCAGTGTTGAAAGTTTTATGGGCTTTATTACACCAAACCTAAACAAAACTATATATAATATAGAGAAGAAATTGCAAAGGGCAGAAAGATAAGGGGTCCCATGCAGGAAAAGTATCATCAATATAGTCACTCTGACATGAGGATACTTATACATATGAAATTGGCTAGCATAAAAACCATCCACAAGAAAACAACCGAATAAGCAGCCTGTTGAAATCCTGCTAAGCAAGTCGATGAGCCTATAAGTAACACCATCCCAAACATATGATATATATATATATATATATATATATATATATATATATGAATCTTTGCCGAGTACGACTAGAAGTAAAGTCCAAAAATAAGCCTAATCATAATAATGAATGTAGATGTGAACAAACCCCTTATTAATATTCATATCAGTAGTTGGCAAAAAGCAATTGTAAAGGAAGGCAGCATAACCCAATACCAAAAATAGCACCAAATAAAGATAGTCAAAACTAGAGCTCCAGTAGCAGCATGTTGGACAAAAAATCGGATAATCCATATCAACAAACAACCAAGACAGCAAGATAGCAAAAGGCAGTAGGTGTCCATAGTACCACCCATTCAGAATAGACATTGCATTCCAAGGAGATAGTAGCACAAGCCTAACTGAACCCAGATGGGAATAGAAATAGGAGTAGTTAATGTAGATCACAGCTATCAAGAAATGAACAGCAGCCTAGACACAAACAACAAGGGAAATCAAAAAGCCAACCCCAACAACAAAACATTTAGTGCAACATTGGAACCCACCACAGGATAAATCAAAATGGGGATTCAAATTAGGGTCTTCATTAGAATCCAAAAAAAACAAGACAGTAGATAACCAAGATAAAAAATAGCCAAGATAGTAGTATCCAAGACAACAACAGCCAAGACAGCAAGGGACAACAAGATGGCCATAGAACCTCTCAATCAGAGTAGACATTGCAATAGTTAGTAATCATGTAGATAGAGCATAAAAACATGGATCAGAAAAGCAGCAGCCCAGACACCAATGACCAAAAATAATCAGAATAGCAAAGTCAGAAACAGCTTGCTGAACATTGGACCCTAAAGTCCTATAACCAACAAAGATAGAGTCAACATTGGAATCCCGAGAAATAAGGGTAACAAAAATCCAAGACAATAAAAACCAGCTAGCTAGCCAGAGAACCACCCATTCAGAATAAACAGTGCAATAGATACAAGTTTAACTGAAAGAAGATGGAGAAAAGAGCAGCAGATAAAGTAGTCCATAGAATTCAGGTGATAAGCATATAATAAACCGATAAGGAGATTCAAATCAAAAGCCACCAAGCAATCAACAACTTCATTAGAGGCTTGCTGAACCAAATAAACCAAAACCCCAGAAACAACATGTAGAGTATTAATCCAATTCAGCCAACAACCCAGATAGTAATTACCAAGAAGTTGGCCGAAAGTCCACCCATTAATAGTAAATAGAGAATATGTAAAGATCCAAATAATCAGATGGAAAATCATAGGGTTCTGCACAATTTGAACAGAACCAAGGGGGATTAAATAACAACAGGATAAATCAGTAGTTGCCTAATTGTTAACAGCAAAAATAGTCAGAGAAATAAAAGGCAAGAAACAGATAATAACCACAAACACAACCTGCTGGACAAAGGACCCTAAAATCCAAAAGCCAACAGTGGTAGCAATAAAACAAAATTTACACCCACCATATAAAATTCCAATAAAAAAAGAGATGTAAAGTAGCAATAGAAAGAGTTCAAAAGATAATCAACAGAAAAAACCTTCCAGGTAAAGATGATCAAGCTAGCAGCTAAACCCACAATCACATTAAAGAAAAATTGAGATGCCATAAAGGAAGTCCAAGCTTTCAAGGAATTAATAAAATTGAATAGGAAATTGCAAAATCTTTCTTGGCAGATTGGGGATATGAGGTTGGGCAAAACAATCAGCAAGACAACACCAACAACACCTTGCTGAACTAGATAAATAACCCTAGTAATAGCTTGCTGGATAAAGACTCAATGATCCAGACCATCCAACAACCAAGAAAGAAAATAATAGCAAGTTGTCCATAAAACCAATCATTCAAATTATACAATGCATATGTTAAATCCCAGATAATTAAGGAAGAGGGCAGCCAAGACTATGAACCGGATGTAAAACAACTGGTAAAAGCAATGACATCCGTTTTAACACAAACATTCAAAAAAATGAGAGATAAGAAACAGTCGAAAAATAAAAGCCATCTTGCAGTCTACAACCTCAATAGAGGATAACTGAACAAAACAAAGCAAAACCCTAGAAGCAGCATGAGGAGCCATAATCCAGATCAGCCAACATCCAAGACAGTAAATACCAACAAGCTGGATCTGCACAATTTTAATAGAGCCAAAAGGGAAAAAACAACAGATTAATTGATCAGTGGCAGCCTGGATGAGAACAGCAAAGACAGTCAGAAGAACACCAGGCAATAAATAGCAAACAAACATAAGGTCAGCCAACATGACAATGAATCTAGAAATCCAACAGCCATAGGTTAAAATAACACTATAATTATTGCAACCATAGGATAAGCCAATAAAAAGCAGTGAGAAACAGAGCTACCATAAGGGTTCAAAAGGGTATTATCAATGAAATCCTTTAGAGAAATCAGGCTAGCAACAGAACTACCCTCCTCAGAGAAACCAGACTAGAAGGAATTCATTAAATAATACCAAACCTGCAAAGAACCATTAATAATAACAAAGGTATTGCATTTTCTTTCCTTACAGGAATGTAAGATGGGGTTAGCATATACATTTAGAAAATACATTAAACCAACTCCAAGACCAGCCTTCTGGACAAAGGGCCCAAAAGCCCAACAACCAACAATTAAACCTTTGACATAGATGATGCATCCAAAATCAGTAAGACCCCAAACTAGGTTGGGATAATTAAACCAATAGAAGATTCCACTTAGCTCATCAAAGGACTAGCAAGGAGTAATATGATGATGCATCAGCAAATTCCAAAGAAGTAGCAACACATTAACAGTAAAAATAGTAGAGGCAGTAAGCTCCCAATTAAAGCTAAGACAATTAAAACAATAGCACGTGCCACAGAGATCAACAAGTAAACAACAAGGGATATCAGGTTGATGCATCAGCAAAGACCAAAGAAATAACAACATTAAATAGAAAATGATCATGCAATAAAATAGGTATTGAAACAGGCGAATCCAATAAGTTAGAATAATTTCTGAGATAAGGAAACCCAGTATTGTCCAGATTAACCAAGCCATGCAAATGTTTAGGAAGGGTTAGTTGATCAAAGAATTTTATTCCATCCAATTTAGCACCCAGATTGGTTAGATAATCAGCACATGCATTACCCTCATGCTATACATGAGTGATTTTAAAGTAGAGTTGGGCAAGGAGAGTTCTAGTTTGCTTAAGAAGGTAGTACAATTCAATATTGCCCATTTTGGTGGAAGTCAAGAGATCAATCAATAGAAGGGCATCCACCTCAATCCAAATATTGAGCCAACCTTTTTGAAGGCAAATCTCAAGAGCTTTGTACACTGCCATGAGCTTAGCAAAGGGAACAGAGCAGGGATTAAGGGGGTAAGCAAAAGCACATAGGACTTTTCCATTAAGATTTTTGAAGATTCCACCACAGCCTGAACCTTTATGAGAGATAGAGCCATCAGTGTTAACTTTAATAGTGTTAGTATGAGGTTTTACATAATAAACAATCTTGTCATCTTTATAGATGTGGTGATCTGGCAATTTAAAACCCAGTTTATTGGCCACAAATTTGCAACCTTTGAATTGTTTATATTTAATTAAATTGGCATTAAACAAGTCACAGATTTTATTTTTAGTTCTAGCAATTATCCTCATGTGATTCATAGAAATCTCATGATGTTTTGCATCATTTCGGTCCATCCATATGAACCAAATAAGAGTGATAGTAGTTATGACTTTAATGTGCCCTTTAATAGTGTTGTCAAAATAAACTTCATGAAGTTGGTATAAATTTAAGGAGTCATTGAAAATGACAATGTTAAATAGGTCATCATACCAAATCCAAAGTTTAGAAGCAGTGGCCCCGTTAACAAAAACATGATTCACATTCTCAACGTGAAAATAGCATTGGCATTTTGAAGGTAATTGAAAATCTTTATCCCACAACAAGGAGTCCACAGGGATGAAGTTTTTCAAAATACGCCAAGTAAGAACAGAATAAAAAGTAGGGATATTGTTATTCCAAAGTTTAGAAAACACATAGGAAAATTCATGAGTTTCTTTAATGTGAATCCAAATATTTTTAAAGTTGAAATCACCATTATGTGAAAGCTTAAAAAGGATCTGATCTTGATTGGTAGGAATGATAGGAATAGTAGTAAGCTTATTTAAAAAAGGGAGGAATGTGATCGGTAAGATTGCTATTGTTCCACATATTATTCTGCCAGAAAAAGTTTACTTTAATAGCAGCAGTGGAATGGGTAGAAAGTAAGTCGTCAATGAACCCACCTCCAGTCCAGTTGTCTTGCCAAAAGAAAGAGGAGCTAGAGTTAATCCCCCAGGAAATTAAAGATTCGGCATCCCATTTGACGGATCAAAGTCTTTTCCAAATAGAAGAGTCTCCCGCTTTATAGGGGAAAATGAGAGGGTGCTTACCCTAGCAGTATTTAGCAGTCATGAAATTAGCCCATAGACTATTATTTTTCCTAAAATTCCACCAAAGTTTATAAGAAAAAGCATTGATAGTTTCTTTGATTAGTTTACATCCAAGACCACCTTCAAAGTGCCACGTTTTATACCAAGAGGTCCGTTTTTAGAGGAATTGTTAGATCCCAAAAATTTGTTAATGAGCAATTCTATTAATGATAGAGTTGGTGACAATGGTTTGAATGAGATACAAAGGCATGGAGTTAAGGGTGTTTTAATCAAAGTGAGCCTACCACCAAATGAAAGTATGTGAAATTCCCAAATAGAAATTTTATTAGAGATTTTTTTTATTAGCTCATCAAAAGGTGAGATCTTTTTGACCTTTAAAAGGGGAGCACCAAGATATTTAATAGGAAGTTGTTGATGTTGAAAATTAGTAATTCTCAAGATTTGGTTGGTCCTATTGCTAGGGATTTTAGAAGAAGAAATGAAACAACTTTTGCCTTTGTTGAGAAAATGATCACTTTCATTGCCAAATTTATTTAAAATATTCTTAATAGTTTTAACGTGAGGAATTGAGGCATTGTAAAAGATTATAAAGTCATCAAGAAAACTAAGATGAGTGATAGGAAGACCACCTTGAGTTCTATAAAACATCCTAGGATTATTGTCAAAAAGATCATTCAGACTCCTTGATAGATATTCAACAGTAATAATAAAAAGAGAGGGGGATAGGGGATCCCCTTATATCAAACCATGCTTTGAAGGGAAAAAACCTAGCAATTCACCATTCATGATAACTGAGAACCAAACATTTGTAATGCAATTTTTGATGAGGTAGATAAAATAACCAGAAAACCCAAGCAAATGAAGAATTTGAAAGAGAAAATCCCAAGAGAGGTTGTCAGAAGCTTTAGTGATGTCTAGTTTAAAAAGGATGTTACCACCTTTGATAAGAATGTCAATGTCATGAATCAGCTCTTGTGCTAAAAGTATGTTATCAGATATTGCTCTACCTTTAACAAAGCCAGTTTGGTTGGGGGAAGTAATTTTAGGCAGCAGCGGAATAATTCTATTAGCAATTAATTTAGCAATTAGTTTATGAAAGAAGGTGCAAAGTCTGAAAGGTCTGAAATCGCCCCAAGATTCAAGATTATTAATTTTGGGAATGAGAACAATAAAAGTGCTAGAAAAATATCTAGATAAAGGGTTACCCTCAAAAAAATCAACAACTACATCAACAAGGTCAGTCTTAATAATAGGCCAACAATGTTGAGAGAATTGAGTCGTGTAGCCTTCAGGGCCAACAACAGAATCAGTGTTCATGTTATTGAGAATACTATCAATCTCGACTTGTAGGGGCCATAACCGAGTAAGTGGTTTTCATCATTAGAGATCATAGAGGAGATCAAATGTGTGTTGGAGATGGCTTCTAAGGAGGGGTTGTTGTTTAATAAATTTTGAAAATGATGTATGACAGAATCTTTAATATCATTATTGTCAGTAATCCAAGTTTCGTTATCAATTTTGATTTTTTTTAATAGAGTTTAAGGCTTTCTTTTTTAAAAAAAGAGTATGGAAATACCTTGTGTTTTTGTCACCATCAATAATATGTTTGCTAGCAGCCTATTGGCGCCAATAGGTTTCCTCCATATTCTGATAATTAATCAAGTTATCTTTAGCTGCATTCAAATCATCAAGCTTATTAGAGTCAGTCAAAACAGCATCTTCAAGAGAGCAAACAAGTTATTCCATATTTTTGAGATTTACAAAAATATTTTTAAAATGATGCTTGTTCCACCAATTTAGATTTTGTTTAATCCTTTTTAGCTTAAGCCAAAGGTGAATCATGCCTTTAATATCTGGATGAATAGGGGCCTGCCAATTAATGGAAACAACATTAATGAAATCACTATGTTAGATCCACATATTTTGGAATCTAAAAGGAGTAGGGGAGGATAGTCTAGTGGAGGGATTTTTGATAGAAATGAAAAGTGGAGCATGGTCAGATAAAGTTCTGCTTAAATGTTCAACCGATATAAGAGGCCATTGATTGATCCAAAGGGAATTAAAGAGGGTCCTATCAAGTCGCTGCCAAAGTCTAGACATATGCCATGTGTAGTCGGAACCCAAAAAACTAATATCAATCAGATTACAATCAAGAATCATATTAGAAAAGTCTTCCATGGAATGAATATTAGGAGAGCAACCTCCCCTTCTTTCCGAGGAAGCGAGAATAGTGTTGAAATCACCACCAACCAACCAAGGTTTGTTGAGAGAGAAGGCAAAGGTTTTTAAGTTATCCCAAAGGATGCTCCTACCAGTTCTATTACAAGAAGCATAAATAAAGGAACCAACAGCAAAAAATTCACCCAATGAGATTTGAACATTAACCAATTGATGAAGGTCATCAAGGATAGAGATGTTGACTAGATTATTCCAAAAACACCAAATTTTATTGCTAATATTATAAAAGAAGTTTTGAAAGCCAAGCATTCTAGCAACCTGAGTTATCTTAGAAGAGTGTATGAATGGTTCAATAACAATAAGTAAGGTTATGTTATGAGTGTGGTGAAGGCTTTTAACACAGGTTGCAGACAATGAGAGTCCCAATGCCCCTAACATTCCAAATAAGTAAATTAATCATAATAAATAAGAGAAAAGAAGAAAGATAACAAAATGATAAGAAAAAAAAGAAGAAGAAAGACACATGATGTAATCATTTATGGGAAGTTAGAGAAGATCTAGTGGTTCTAGTGGAGCTATTAGTGTACATTCTAACTTTAAAGGATTTTTTCTTAGTAACAGTTTGAAAAGCTCTATCTATGTCCAAAGTATCTCCATCCAAGAGAGATTGAATTTTGAAATTTAGAGTAGGGCCAGTATCTGTCAAAACATTTCTAATTGTATTTCCCCCTTCTTTAGTGTCAGAATTAAGATGAGGAATTGGGCTTTAAGTATCACTCAAGGGTTGGAAGGAGAGGTTGTGAAGCCATTAATAGCACAATTTTCATGTTCAGTTTCAGAAATATTTTTCAGATTTTGTTCCACTATCAAAGAGTCAACATTTTTTAGATTTTGAACTTTCATCAAATGGGCACTTTTCAAATTTTGAGCTGACCTAAAGTTCCCATTCAAGTCACCACAAGGGTTCATATGAGTCTCGTCAGGTTCACTAGCCAAAAGAGGTAAGGTAGAATGAATCAAGGTATTGTCTAAAGGAACCAAAGTATTACAATTAGAAGCAATAATAGGTAAGTTATCATTGGCCTCCTCATGAACCACTTGAGCCATATTATTAACCTGCTCCGAATGCTCTCCAATAGACAAATCAACAAATAATAGTCCCTTTTGAGGAACTTTAGGCACATAAGCCAATTTATTGGTTTTTTCATTTTCTAGAGATGGATTAGGATCCGACAGTTTAATCTTTTTAAGATGAGGATGAAACATAAAGAATTCAGAATGATCATGACCATGAATCTTATAGTGCGTGAAAAAAATAAGGAAATTTTCAAATTCCACTTTTTGATTATGGCCAAATTTCTCAGAGCTGATCCATGCTTCTTTTGGATACTTTTTGGTAATATCAATCTCAACTAAAATATGAGCAACTGATGGTGATCTCGTGCTGATCAATTTGAAGAGGCCGCAAAAGAGAACCAAAAGGACTTGATGTGTAACGTAATGTATTCTCATATTAGGAAGGGCAAGCCATAGAGGAACAATAGGGGATTCCTCTTTTACATTAAAAAGAGGAGACCATTTCAAAAGTCTCATTTGATAATTATATACAAAGTAGGAGCGATGAGCAAAAACCCTTGAGTAATCTAAGTCATTAGATAGCTGAATAAGGACATGCCTAGGATAAATCAATCCGATAGTGGAAACGCTAGAGAGCTTTAGGCTATGAAAAAAGGATCAGATATTATCAAGAGTTGGGTGACGTAAGGAAAATTTACCAACTAAAGAGAATTCAAATGGCTTTGCCAACTTTTCCACGTCAAGATCCGAGCACATTACAGCAGGCATTCCATGAAAAGATGTTGAGATCAAGTTAACCGAAGCATTAGGGGTAGTGTTCTTACTAGATAATGCATCCTTGAAGGACTTAACAGCAGGCAGAGTAACGGATGGAGTCAAATACATAATACCTTGAAATTGGGAAGCCCTAGCCAATGCTTCCAAGTTTGAAGAGCTCAGTTGCATGGAAAGTGGTGCCTCTGCCATTGATAAAGCAAGGGATACTCACATTAGCGGCCAAACAGAGAGGAAAAATCCAAAAATTATGATCGAGAAGGATGAAAATCTAAAGCGAAAGAGTAAGGAACATGAAATTACTAGAAGCGTGGGAGGGTTTAGTGTTTTGGTTAAGGTTTAGGTTTAGGGTTTAGGATTTTAGGTTAAGGGTTTATGGTTAGGGTTAGTTTATGGTTTAGGGTTTATGGTTTAAGTCTTAGGGTTTAAGGTTTAAGGTTTAGGGTTTTAGGTTTAGAGTTAGGGTTAGGGTTTAGGATTTAGGGTTTAAAGTTTTAGTGCTTATGCTTTTAGGGTTTAGGGTTTAGGGTTTAGGTGGTAGGTTTTTTAAAGTTTAGGGTTTAGGGTATAGGATTTTGAATTTATGATTTTTTTTAAAATTTAGTAAACCAGTAGATTTAAGTTTATTTAGTTACTTAGTTTATTTATTATTTATTTTAGTTTTTTTATTTTTTTATTTTTATTTAGGTTTATTTTTTATTTTTAATTAGTTTATTTTAGGTTTATTTATTATAGTTTAGGTTTTTTATTTTAGTTTATTTTTTAGTTTTAGGTTTAGGTTTATGTTTAGGTTTTAGTTGAGTTTTATTTTTATTTTATTTTTTAGGTTTAGGTTTTATTTTTTATTTTTAGGTTCAAGTTTAGGTTTTTATTTTATTTTTTTAGGTTTAAGTTTTATGTTTTTATTTTAGGTTTATTTTTAGTTTATTTTATTTTATTTAGTTTAGGTTTAGGTTTAGGTTTAGATTTTATTTATTTTAGGTTAGGTTTATGTTTATTTTATTTTGTTTTTTTTTTATTTTAGGTTTACATTTTTTTTATGTTTAGTGTTTAGGTATTATTTTTTATTTATTTTTAGGTTTTCTTTTAAGGTTTATTTTTTTAGGTTTAGGTTTTTATTTAGTTTTTTTTTTAATTTTATTATTGTTTATTTCATCTTTATTTTACATTTCCTTTTTATTTTATTTAGGGTTTCTATTCTTAGGTTTATTTTGTTTTTTAGGTTAGTTTAGGTTTTTATTTATTTTATTTTAGTTTATTTTTATTAATTTAATTTAATTTATTTTTATGTTTAGGTTTAGGTTTTATTTTATGTTTTTTTATTATTTTATTTTATTTAGGTTTAGGTTCTTTTATATCTTTTATTTTTAGGTTTTATTTAATTTGGGTTTAGGTTTTTAGGTTTTTATGGTTTAGGGTTTAGGGTTTAGAGTTTATGATTTAGGGTTTTAGGGTTTAGGGTTTTAGGGTTTAGGGTTTAGTATTTATGGTTAGGGTTTTGGGTTTAGTGTTTACGCTTTAGGGTTTAGCATTTTTAAGGTTTAGGGATTAGGGTTTAGGTTTAATTAGGAACAGGGTTTAAGTTTAGCTTAGGCTTTAGGCTAGTTTTAGGTTTTAGGTTTAGTGTTAGTTTAGGGTTTAAGGTTTAGCATTTTAGAGTTTAAGGTTTAGGGTTAGGGTTAAGTTTAAGGTTTTAGGTTTAGGGTTTTGGGTTTAGGGTTTAGGGTTTTAGGTTTAGGGTTTTTGTTTTAGGGTTTGTTTATGGTTTAGGGTTTAGGGTATTTTGGGTTTAAGTCTTAGGGTTTAGAGTTTAGGGGTTAAGTCTTAGGGTTTAAGTTTTGTTGTTTAGGGTTTAGGGTTTTAGGGTTTATCATTTCAGGTTTAGGGTTTAGGGTTTATGGTTTCGGGTCTAGGGTTTAGGTTTTAGGTTTAGGGTTCAGGTTTTAGTTTAGGGTTTTCGGTTTTCAGTTTTTTTTTATAGAGAATAAATTCATATTCAACATTTCTTTTTTCGATTTCATCAATCAGGTAACACAACCTATTTTATAAGACACAAGCGATGACATAGATAAAAAATGAGCATGCATAGAGAAAATAAAAAACCCTAGATAACTTGAACTATCTCTACTATAAATGCACAGTTCCATAAGTAGATCGGATCGACCATTCTTTAGTTTCTCTAGTTTCCATCAGAACCACCATGGCCTCTTGAGTAGCAGGATTCACCATCATATCCCAGATCTCTCCCTCCTCCACCACCACGGCTGTAACCTCCGTCTCTCCTCCCCCCACCATAACCACCAGTACTCCGACCACCACCTCCATATCCACCAGCACCACCAAATCCCCACAACCACTGCGACAACCATTGCCTCCACCTTTGCCTCCACTGGTAGATCTAGATTGAGCCTGGTTGATGGTGGTGTTCCTGCAGTCAAGGTTCTACCTATTCTTAGGGTTTAGATTTTTTTTAAGGAAATTAGGGGAATTTTATTTCCATAAATAATGTACAAAGTCTTTAGAGGGGGTAAATCTCTAAACTAATTCTCAAAGAGCCATAATAAGTCTTAAAGAGATAAACCCCCTAACTTTTACAATAATATAAGGAGAAATAACAAAAGCAAAACCAAATCAGCAATAATAACATATTGCAATACCAACATCCACTAGGTCCTTTTGATACCAGCAAGATCCACCTGCAAGATTCTCCCAACCTATAAAAGAAATCTGAAACATACTAATGAAAGGATCAGTAAAATTAAGCAAGCATAAAGTGTATGAGCAAAGAAAAGGAGCAAAGTAAAAAAGTTTTAGGCTCAGTTACAATAATCTCAAGGAGCAACACTATATGTAAGAAGGGTTACAATTACATATAGTGCTATCAGCCAAACGAAGATAGAGAGGGAAACATCAAGGCCATAATTGTTGGCATACCTCTTGTAGCCTATCATCCCAAGTCCATCATCCTGCAAGGCTGCAAACTCCTCCAAGCAGTTGACATAATAGCCAACCACAAAGCCACCAAAACAAATAAGCCCAATAAGGCAGAAAATCAACCAACCATCAGGGACAACAACAATACAGTAGGAACACCACCAAAGAGGAATAACAACATCAAAGGGAGCAAGAATCATGACCTTAACAACACAAACCAGAAAACCCAAGACCAAAAAGAAAAAACACAAGAGCTGATATCCTCCTCAAGAAATAAGAAAGGCAGCAAGACTGTCACCCAAACCAAAAAAAGAAAAGTTGCAGCAACCAAGAGAGGAGAACCATAGTTGTAGGCCAACTTGCATGTCACGAACACAGCAAAAATGAAAGGCCAAAATAGCCACCCATCCAACCAACCCAGCAAGCCAACATTTCCTCCTAGACAACAACCACAATAACAGAAAATCCAAATCAGTGAAAAGACCAACAACATCCATCATGCCAGAACAACCTAAGACATCTAGGAAAAGGGTAGAAGGAAACAACTAAATCTACCAAACACAACCAAAGCAGCAAAAATTCTGATCCAGGTGAGGTAAATAGCCAGCCAAAAATAAAATGAAGCGAAGATAATAAGAAAGACTAAAAGCCATCCATCAAGAGCAACAATAATACAATAAGAACACCACCAAAGCCAATAGCAAAAAGGAAGAAAAATATCAAAGAGTGCAAAAATCATAACCACAGCCAAGTTATGCACCAATGCACCAAACCATGTTACCAGATCCCAAAGCAAAACAACAGCCACTAAATAACCATCAGACAGCCAACCTAAAATAACAACAAAAATAAGAGCAGCTACAACCAAGAGAGGAAGACCATTACAGGAAGAGGTCAAAACCACAACCAAAAGAAACAAACCTAAACCAGCAAAATCAACCCTTAAAACTAATCCACAAAAAAGAAGAAATACAATTCAACCAAAAACCTTCACCTTTCTAAATCTAATCCAAAATTAGACCACCAACAACCCCTCTGATTTGCCACCAATAGAAGTGGAGAAACCAACCAACAAAGCCAGCCATCCAACCAACCCAACACAATCCCAAGAGTGAAAATAAGCAAATGTTCACAACCCAAGGAGGGTTTAACAAAGGCAAACCAAAAGCAATGGCTCGTCAAAAACCAACTAAAAAAACTAAGCTAAGAAAATTATAATCTAAGATAAGGTAATCCAGTGTTATCCAGATTGACCAAACCCCTTAATAGTTTAGGCAAATTTTGATTGTCAAATAAAGTGAAATTAGTTAAGTTGGCACCTAAAGTAGCCAAGAAATCAGAACAAGAATTACTTTTACAAAGAATATGAGATATTTTATAATAAACTTGAAAAAAAAGATTTTTAGTATGATTGAGAAGATAAAATAAATCAGCATTTCCTATTCTATTAGAGTTTAGCATGTCAAGAAGCAAGAGCGCATCAACTTCAATCCAGATGATGAGGAAACCTTTAATCAAACAAATTTCAATATCTTTATTGATAGGGATAAGCTCAGTATAGATAATAGAGCAAGCTTTAAGAGGATACACAAAAGCACAAATGATAGTACCTTTAGAATCCCTAAGAATACCACCACAACCATATTTATTGGAAGCAATAGAACCAACAATATTCACTTTAATCAAATTTTCTTTGGGTTTGATCCAATGGATAATCCAAGCTCTTTTATAAGAGTGAACATCGAGCGAGAATGATTTTTTTACAACAAATTTACAGCCTCTAAAATGAATGTTACTAATAAGATTGACATTAAACAGAGCATGAATTATTTCTTTGGTCCTAGCCAGGATCCATGTTCATAGGAATACCACAATATTTAGCATCATTTCTGTCCATCTAGAAGAACCAGATACAGGTAATAGCAACTAGAACTTTGATATGACCTTTCACAATTGTTTAGAAACATACTTCAAGAAGTTGATATATGGAAAGAGAGCCATGAACATAGTTGGTATTAAATAAATCATCATGCCATAACCATAATTTAGAAGCAATAGCACCATTGACAAAAACATGATTAACATTTTCAATATGAAAGCAACAATAGCATTTTTAAGGAAAATAAAACCCTTTATTCTAGAGCAAAGAGTCCATAGGAATAAAGTTATTCAAAATCATCAAAGTTAAAACTGAATAAGAAATGTGAATGATATTATTCCAAAGTTTAATGAAAACATTAGAGGAGTTTTTCTTATCTGAAATAAATGTCCAAACCTTTTTAAGAACAAAATCACCATTGTAAGAAAGCTTAAAGAGAATTTGGTCAAGTTTGTTAGAGAAAATAAGGGTATTTATAAACTTATCTAAAAGAGAAATAGGGATATAATTCTCAAGTTTGTTCTCATTCCACGTGTTATTATGCTAGAAAGAGTTAACTTTGATAGTTGCAATAGAGTGGGTAAATAAAAGGGAGTCAATAGAGCCATTGACAATCCAATTATCTTGCCAAAAGAATTACCCGAACGAATACCCCAAGATATTAAGGGTTGAACAACTTATTTAATGGAGCAAAACCTTTTCCAAACAAGAGAGTCACCAACTTTATAAGAACAGATAAGTGGGTGTTTACTTTGGAAATATTTTCTTCATCATAAAATTAGCCCAAAAGCTATCATTCTTTCTAAAATTCCACCAAAGCATATGAGAAAAGGCAGTAATAGCTTCACGAATCAGTTTGCAACCGAGACCACCTTCACCCAAAGGACCACAATAATTATGCCAAGAAGTCCAATGTATTATTTTAGTAGAATTATTGGGTCACCAGAAAAATTTATTAAGCAAGCGATCAATTTTGATAAGAGTAGCATTAGTGGGGATAATAGTTTGAATCAAATAATAAGGCATTGAATTGAGAGTGCTTTAAGATTAGTGAGCCTGTCACCAATGGAAAGTAAATGAAATTCCCAAATAGAAATTTTATTTAAAATTTTTTGAATTAACTCATCCAAAAGATGGGATCATTTTGGATCTTTAAAAAGTGGAGCGCTCAAGTACTTTAGAGGAAGGTGTTGATGTTTAAAGTTAGTGATATGCAGGATTTGCTTAATTTTATTATTAGAGATGCTTGAAGAAGTAATAAAACAACTTTTGTTGTCATTGATAGATAGACTACTTTCTCTACCAAAGTTATTCAAAAAAATCTTGAGATTCTTGAGATTCTTGATATGATGAATAAGCATTAAAAATAATGAAATCATCTACAAAGCTTAAATGAGAAATAAGAAGACCACCAAGAGTTCTATAATATACTAGGATTATTTAAGGATAGATCTTTGATGCTCTTAGATAAGTACTCAAGAACAATAATAAATAAGGAAGGAGATAAAGGATCCCCTAGTCTTAGGCCATGGAAAGAAGGAAAGAAGCCCAAGGCTTCCTCGTTAAGCAAAATAGAAAACCAAGCATTATTAACACAATTTTTAATAATAAAGATAAATTTATCAGAAAATCAATATAAATTTAGAATATAGATAAGGAAATCCTAAGAGATATTGTCAAAAGCTTTGGTAATATTTAAATTGAACATAATGTTGCAACATCTTGTCTTAGCATCTAAATAATGAATTAATTGGTGAGCAAGCAGAATATTATAAGAAATAGATCTACCTCTAACAAAACTAGTTTGGTTTAGAGAGATAATCCTATGAAGTAAAGAATTGAGCTTATTAGTTAGAATTTTAAAAATCAACTTATTGAAGAAGTTGCAAAGAATAATAGGTCTAAAATCACTCCAATAGTCCAGATCATCTTTCTTAGGTATGAGAACAATAGAAGTGGTAAAAAAAATATCTAGGAAAAGGAGTACTATTAAAAAAATTAACCTCAACCAAATTATTTTTAATAATATAGCAGCATTTTTGAAAAAATTGAGTAGTCAAACCCTCGAACGAAAAATCTATGTTCATGCTATTAAGAACTTTAAAATTTCCTCTCATTAGAAATATAGTAAGCAAATCATTATCATTATTGGTTATAATAGAAGGAATTAAGTGTGATTTAGAAATATCTTCATAATAGCAACTCTTATTAAGCATATTTTTAAAGTAATTAATGGTCAAATCCTTAATATTATTAATCATTGTAATCCATTCTCCATTGACATCTTACTTTTTTGAATATTATTTAAATCTCTCTTTTTATTAACTAAAGCATCGAAATATCTAGTATTTCTATCACCACCCACAATATGCTTGCTAGTAGCTTTTAGCGTTAAAGTGTCTTTCATATTTGAAAATTAACAAGTTTACATTTCACCTCAATCAAGTCCCTATTCTTAGTAGGATCAGACATAATAGAGACTTCAAGATCACAAACCATTTCTTTGATATTAGCAAAAATGTTTTTAAAACAATGTTGTCCCACAAACCCAGATTTTATTTAAGTTTTTTAAGCTTAAAAAAAATCTATTCATCCCCATTATCGAATTATCAGGATGTAAGGGTGCTTTCCAATTATTAGCCACAATATTAAAGAAATCAATTTGCTGAACCCACAAGTTCTGAAATCTAAAATGAGAGAATTTTTTTAATCTATTAGAGTTATCTTTAATAGAAACCAAAAGAGGATCATGATCTGATAAGGTTCTACTTAAATGATTGACAAAAGTAATAGGCCATTATGTAATCCAATGAGTATTAAAAAGAATCTGGTCCAACCTTTGCCAAAGTCTAGAGTTTTGCTAAGTAAAATTTGAACCCTTAAAGCCAATATTAATCAAATTGCAAACAAGGATCATATTGGAAAATTATTCCATGGAATGAATATTAGGAGAGCAGCCACCGCTTCATTCAGAAGAGAATAAAATAGTGTTGATATCTACACCAACAAACCAAGGTTTATTGACAAAGGTATCAAAATTCCTCAAATTTTCCCAAAGAAGATTTCTACTTCTATCATAAGATGCATAGACAAGAGCCCAAAACACAATAGTCACCATAAGATATTTGAGCATTGACAACTTGTTGAAAATCATTAAGAATAGAAACCTCCACAAAATTATTCCAAAAAACCAAATTTTATTACTAACATTAGAGAAACATTTATTGAAATCGATCATTCTAGCAACATGGTTAATTTTGTTGAATAAGAGGCTAAAATAATAAGTAAAGAAAATATTTTCAAACTAAATATCATGAGAAACCAAAGCCATATTTTCCCTTGAATTCGAATGATGCATAACATTGATATCCTCATTAATATTTTCAATTAAAGCATCATTTTCATCAATCAAAATTGATAAGGATGTGAGGATTGACTTAGAAGAAAAAGAATCATCTCCAAAAGTTTAGATAAATTATTATTTTCCACATTAGAAACCTTCAATTGCATAGAAGAAATAAGAGGTATAACAGCCTTATTAGGAACATTCAATGAATCCATTTTTTTCTAATTAACTTTTTAATATTTAATAATGGTCAGCCTAGGGTTAGGAACAATAGTTTCCTTAACTTTAATTTTCTTTTTTAGGTTAGGATGCGGAATGAAACATTCAAAATTATCATGTTCATGGATTTTACAATGAGAACAAAAGTCAAGGATATTTTTAAAATCAACTTTCTGCATATAAACATAATTTTAAGATCTGAACTAGATTTCTTTGGGGTGTTTCTTGGTAATATCCAATTCAAAAATGATTTTAGCAAGAGAAGCTTGAGATTTTATAGCAGTTGCTGGATCAATTTGCAATGGCCAACCAAATAAAGTATCCATTATAAAAAGGAATTAATGATTAATGAAATGTATTTGCATATTGGGGAGAGAAATTGAAACCAAAATGATTGGGGATTCCTCCCTAATATTAAATAGTGGAGTCCATTTCAGCAACCTCATTTGGAAATTGAAAATAAATTAAGAACGATGAGCAAAAACACATGAGTAATCCAAATCATTTTTAACTGAATCAAAATGTGGTGAGGATCAATTAAATCAATCATAAAATCACCCAAAAGTTTCAGACTATGAAAGAAATAAAGAATGTTTTCTAGATTTGGCTTATGAAGAGTAAACAATCCAATCAAAGTGAATTCAAATGGCTTAGCAAGATTTTCCACAATCAGATCAGGGCACATAACCATAGGCATGCCTCAAAAAGAAGTTAAACTAAGTTTCAGGGACTCACCTGAATTGCTATCCTTACCAGTAAGGATGTCTTTGAATGATTTTGAAAAAGCCAAAGCCAAGGTAGTTGATACCCTAGCGGGATCCATTGGATCCATTAGTGTCCCCATGGAATCATCTAGAAAGATGCCAAGCCACGGCATCACTCCAAGTTAAACATGAAAGCGGCCAATGGTTGTCGATTCCAGAAGGAATCCAGTGAGAATCATGATAAAGAGCTATCAAGCAGTGACCAGAAAGCCAAAAATGAGAGGGGAAAAGGGGAATCGCCAAAGCATGAGGCTGAGCTCGAGCAGTGGGCTTGGTGATGTGTACTAAGGGCAGGGACATAGTCAAAGCGAACTGATGACTCACACTTACTAGAAATTTTGGTTTAGGTTTATATTTATCAGGTTTTAGGGTTTATGTTTATTTTTTAATTTATTTAGTTACTTTACGTTCAGATTTAGGGTTTTGGGTTTAGGGTTTAGGGTTTAGGGTTATGGTTTAGGGTTTAGGGTTTATAGTTTTAGGGTTTATGCATTTTGGGTTTAGGGTTTAGGGTTTAGGGTTTATGGTTAGTTTTTGGCTCTAGGGTTTAGGGTTTAGGGTTTAGGATTTAAGGTTTAGGGTTTTTTAAAAAAATTAAGCAAACCGGTAGGTTTAGGTTTATTTAGTTTATTAGTTTATTTTTTATTTATTTTAGTTTATTTTCCTTTTTATTATTATTCAGGCTAATTTTTTATTTTGATTTAGTTTTGTTTATTTATTTTAGGTTTATTTATTTAAGTTTATGTTTTTTATTTTTGTTTTTTTTTAGGTTTAGGTTTAGTTGTAAGTTTATTTTTTAGGTTTAGGTTTTTTAGATATTTATGGTTTAGGTATAGGGCTTAGGATTTGGGGTTTAGGGTTTAGGGTTTTAAGGTTTAGGGTTTTATGGTTTAGGATTTTGGGTTAGGTTTTAGGTTTTAGTGTTTAGGCTTTAGGGTTTAGGGCTTTTAAGGTTTTTAGGGTTTAGGGTTTAGGGTTTAAGGTTTAGGGTTTTGGGTTTTGGGTTTTGAGTTTTGGGTTTCGAGTTTTAGGGTTTAGGGTTTAGGGTTTTAGGTTTAGGGTTTAGGGTTTTGGGTTACTTTTAGAGTTTAGGGTTTAGGGTTAGGGTTTTTTTTTAAAATTTTCTTTTTAGGGCTTAGGGTTTAGGTTTTAGGTTTAGGGTTGAGGTTTTAGTTTAAGTTTATCTTTAAATTAAGTGAACTGTTAGGTTTATGTTGTTTTTGTTTATTTGGTTTATTTTTTATTTATTTTAATTTATTTAATTTCTTTTTTTAGGTTTATTTTAATTTAATTTAATTTATTTATTTTAAGTTTTTTTAATTTAAGTATTTTATTGTAGTTTATTTTTTAGGTTTAGGTTTAGGTTTATGTTTATTTTTTTAGTTTAATTTTATTTTTATATTATTTTTTTATTTTAAGGTTTAGGTTTAGATTTTTATTCTATTTTTTTAGGTTTAGGTTTTAGGTTATTATTTTAGGCTTATTATTAGGTTTTATTTTTTTTAGTTTAGGTTTAGGTTTATTTTAAGTTTATTTTATATTATTTATTTTAGGATTTAGGTTTAGGTTTAGGTTTATTTATTTTAGTTTAGTTTATTTTTGTTTAGGTTTAGGTTTATTTTATTTTGTTTATTTTTGGTTTATGTTATAATTTTTATTTATTTTTAGGTTTATTTTTTTGGTTTATTTTTTTATTTAGTTTTTATTTTATTTTATTTTAGGATTATTTTATTTTTATTTTTCATTTAGTTTTTATTTTATTTAGTTTTTTTATTTTTAGGTTTATTTTATTTTTTAGTTTAGTTTATGTTTTTATTTTTTTATTTTAGTTTAGTTTTTATTTTTTATTTTATTTTATTTTTAGGTTTAGGTTTTTTATTTATATTTTTAGGTTTTATATAGTTTAGGTTTAGGTTTTTAGGTTTCTAGGGTTTAAGGGTTTATGGTTTAGGGTTTTGGGTTTAGGGTTTAGGGTTTAGGGTTTATGGTTCAGGGTTGTTCATTTTAGGGTTTATGGTTTAGGGTTTAGGGTTAGGGTTTTTTTATTAATTTTATTTTTATTTTTATTTTTAGGGTTTAGGGTTTAGGGTTTAAGTTTTAGGATTAGGGTTTAGGTTTTAGTTTAGGGTTTTTAGTTTTTGTTTTTTTAATAGAGAACAAATTCAGATTCAAAATTTCTTCTTTTTGATTTCAACAACTAAGTAACACACCAGGTTTTCTAAGACACAAGAGATGACATAGATCAATAATGAGAATGCATAAAACAAATCAAAAACCCTAGATAACTAGAACTATCTCTACGATAAAGACACACTTCCATAAGTAGTTATTGATTGTTCTTGGTTTCTTTAGTTCCATTAAAACCACTTTCAGTGGCGATCCACCATCATATCCCCTATCTCTCCCTTGGCCACCACCATGGATGTAACCTTCATCGCTCCTCCCACCTCCATAACAACCTTTACTCTAACCACCACCTCCATATCCACCAGCACCTCCATATCCCCCACCACCGTGATAACCACCTCTCCTCTACCACTAGATCTAGATGACTAGTTGAGTGATGTTTCAAGGTTCCCCATTCTTAGGGTTTAGGTTTAGGTTTATTAGGTTTTAGTGTTTAGGTTTATTTTTAATTAATTTAGTTACTAGGTTTAGGTTTAGGGTTTGGGATTTAGAGTTTAGGGTTTAGGGTTTAGGGTTTAGGGTTTAGGGTTTAGGGTTTAGGGTTTAGGATTTAGGGTTTTAGTGTTTATGATTTTATGGTTTAGGGTTTGGGGTTTATGGTTAGGGTTTAGGGTTTAGAGCTTAGGGTTTAGGTTTTATAATTTTTTAGGGTTTTGGGTTTTGGGTTTAGCATTGTAGGTTGTAGGTTTAGTGTAGTAGGTTTAGGTTTTTGGGTTAGTTTTAGGGTTTAAGATTTAATTTTTACAATTTAAGGTTTAAGGTTTAGGATTGAGGATTTAGGGTTTTTTTTTTAAATTAAGTAAACTAGTAGTTTTAGGTTTATTTAGTTTATTTTAGGGTTTATGGTTTTAGGGTTTATGATTATAGGGATTAGGGTATTGGGTATACGGTATAGGGTTTAGGGTTTAGGGTTTAGAGTTTACGGTTTACTATTTTTAAGGTTCAGGGTTTATAGTTTAGGGTTTATTATGTTTAGGGTTTTGGGTTTAGGGTTCTAGGTTTAGTGTTAGGTTTATGGTTACAGATTTTTTTACTTTTTCTATTTTATTTTTAGAGTTTAGGGTTTTTGGTTTAGGTTTTAGTTGTAGGGTTCAAGTTTTAGTTTAGTGTTTAGGGTTTTTGTTTTTTTTTATTTGTTTTTTTTAATAAAGAAGAAATTCAGATTCAACATTTCTTCTTTTCAATTTCATCAACCTAGTAACACATCAAGTTTCCTAAGACATAAGCGATGACATAGATCAAAAATGAGCATACATAGAGCAAATCAAAAACCCTAGACAACTAGAATAGTCACTATCTTAAAGACACAATCCATAAGTAGCAGATCGAGTTGGTTGTTCTTTAGTTTCTCCAGTACCCATCAGAACCACCATGACCTCTTGAGTAGCAGGATCCACCATCATATCCCCGATCTCTCCATCCATCACCACCACGCATGTAACCTCCGTCACTCCTCTCACCTCCATAACCAACAATGCTCTAACCACCACCTCCATATCAATAACCACCACCCACCCTTCCCATGCCTTATCTGAGCTATTTGGCGATGTTCCTATCAGGTTCTACCAATTCTTGGGGTTTAGATTTAGGTTTAGGTTCATTAAGTTTTACACTTAATGTTTATTTTTTAATTTACTTAGTTACTTTAGGTTTAGTTTTAAGGTTTGGGGTTTCAAGTTTAGGGTTTAGGGTTAGGGTTTATGATTCAGGGTTTAAGGTTTAGGGATAAGTGTTTTAGGGTTTTTCCTTTTAACATTTATGATTTAGGGTTTAGGGTCACAATTTAGGGTTTATATTTTAGGGTTTAGGGTTAAGGGTTTTGTGTTGTAGGTTTAGCGTTTACGGTTTAGGGTTTAGGATTTACGTTTTAGGGTTTAGGGTTTAATGTTTAGGGTTTTTTTTAAAAAAATTAAGTAAACAGGTAGGTTTAAGTTTATTTTGTTTATTTAGTTTACTTTTTATTTATTTTAATTTATTTTATTTTTTGCTTTCATTTTGGTTTATTTTTTATTTTTATTTAATTTAGTTTAATTATTTTAGGTTTATTATTTTAGTTTAGGTTTTTATTTTAGTTTATTTTTTAGGTTTTGGTTTATTTTTTAGTTTAGTTTTATTTTTATTTTATTTTTTAGGTTTAAGTTTTATTTTTTATTTTTAGGTTTAGGTTTATGTTTTTTAGGATTAGGCTTTAGGTTTATATTTTAGGTTTATTTTTAGGTTTCATTTTTTAGTTTAGGTTTAGGTTTATTTTTACTTTATTTTATTTTATTTAGTTTATGGTTTAGATTAAGTTTGTTTTAGGTTTAGGTTTAGGTTTAGGTTATATTTATTTTAGTTTAATGTAATTTAGTTTAGCTTTAGGTATATTTTTTTGTGTATTTTAGTTTTAAGTTTTTTTTAGTTTAGGGTTTAGTTTTTTATTTTTTATTTCTTTTTAGGCTTTGTTTTAGTTTAGGTTTCTATTTATTTCATTTTTTTATTTAATTTAGGTTTATGTTTTTCTATTTATTTTATTTGTAGGTTTTATTTAGTTTAGATTTAGGTTTTTAGGTTTTTAGGGTTTAAGGTTTAGGGTTTAGGGTTTATGGTTTAGGGTTTAGGGTTTGGGGTTTAGGGTTTAGGGTTAGTTTTAGGGTTTAGGGTTTTTTTAAATTTTTTTTATTTTGTTTTAGCTTTTTTTTTTCATTAAGTAAACTGGTAGTTTTATGTTTATTTAGTTTATTTAGTTGATTTTTTTATTACTTTAGTTTATTTTATTTTTTTAATTATATTTTAGTTTAATTTTATTTTTATTTAATTTAGTTTATTTATTTTAGGTTTATTTATTTTAGTTTAGGTTTATTTATTTATTTTAGTTTATTTTTTAGCTTCAGGTTTAGGTTTAGGTTTATTTTTTAGTTTAGTTTTATTTTTATTTTATTATTTTGGTTTAGGTTTTATTTTTTATTTTTAGGTTTAGGTTTTCAGTTTTTATTTTATGTTTTTAGGTTAAGGTTTTAGATTTTTTTTGGTTTAATTTTTAAGCTTTATTTTTTAGTTTAGGATTAGGTTTATTTTTAGTCTATTTTAGTTTAGTTAGTTTAGGTTTAGGTATTTTATGTGTAGGTTTAGGTTTTATTATTTATTTATTGTTTAGGTTTAGGTTTATTTTAAATTTTTTATGGTTTAGGGTTTAGGTTTTATTTTTTATTGATTTTTAAGTTTTATTTTTTAGTTTTGGTTTTTTTAGGTTCTAGTTTATGTTTTAATTTATGTTTTTATTTTATTTTATTTTAGGTTTTTTATGTTTTATTTAATTTAGGTTTAGGTGTTTAGCTTTTAGGATTTATGGTTTAGGATAAGTATAGGGTTTATGGTTTAGGGTTTAGGGTTTGGGGTTTAGGGTTTAGGGTTTAGGGTTTAGGGTTTATGGTTTTGGGTTTAGGGTTTAAGGTTTAGAGTTTTAGGGTTTAGGGTTTTAGGTTTTAGAGTTTAGGTTTTAGGTTCAGGGCTCAGGTTTTAGTTTTGGGTTTAGGGTTTTTAGTTTTTTTTAAATAGAGAGCAAATTAAGATTCAACTTTTCTTTATTTTGATTTCATCAACCAAGTAACAAACCAAGTTTTCTAAGACTCAAGTGACATCATAGATAAAAAATGAGATTGCATATTCACCAGCACCTTTAGATCTTGGATCACTGCTCCTCCTGCCTCCATAACAACCACTACTCCAACCACCATGTACATATCCACCAGCACCTCCAGATCCCCACCACCACTGCGTAACCTCCTTCGCCTGCCCCACCAGATCTAGACTAAGCCTGGTTGACAATGATGTTCCTGTCGTCAAGGTTCTGCCCATTCTTAGGGTTTAGGTTTACTAGGTTTTAGGGTTTAAGTTTATTTTTTAATTTATTTAATTACTACAGGTTTTTGTTTAGGGCTTAGGGTTTAGGGTTTAGGGTTATATGTTTGGGATTTAGAGTTTAGAGTTTAAGATTAAAGGCTTAAGGTTTTTTTTAGAATAAGTAAATTGATAAGTTTAGGTTTATTTAGAAAATTTAGTTTATATTTTATTTATTTTGGTTTACTTTATTTTTTATTTTTATTTACGTTTATTTTTTATTTTTAATTAGTTTAGTTTAATTATTTTAGGTTTATTTATTTTATTTTAGGTTTTATTTGGTTTATCTTTAGGTTTAAGTTTCGTTTAGGTTTATTTTTAGTTGACTTTATTTTATTTTATTATTTAAGTTTAAGTTTTATTTTTATTTTTTAGGTTTAGGTTTAGTTTTATTTTATTTTTTTTATGTTTAGGTTTTAGGTTTTATTTTAGGTTTTATTTCTTAATTTAGGTTTAGGCTTATTTTTAGTTTATTCTATTTTATTTAGTTTAGGTTTAGGTTTAGGTTTAGTTTATTTTAAATTTAGGTTTAGGTTTTATTTATTTTTGTTTAGTTTATTTTAGTTTGATTTTAAGTTTATTTTATTTTTTTTTATTTTTTTTATTTTAGGTCTATGTTTTTTTTTAGTTTATGGTTTAGGTTTTATTTTTTATTTCTTTTTAAGTTTATTTTTTAGGTTTAGGTTTTTATTAATTTTTTATTTTATTTTATTTTTGGCTTATTTTATTTTTATTTTACATTTAGTTTCTTATTCTTAGTTTTATTTAATTTTTAGTTTAGATTAAGTTTTTATTTATTTTATTTTAGTCTATTTTTATTTTTTATTTGATTTTTAGGTTTAGGTTTTTTTAAATTTATTTTATTTTATTTATGTTTAGGTTTTTATATTTATTTTATTTTTAGGTTTATTTAGTTTAGGTTTATGCTTTTAGCATTTTAGGGTTTAGGGTTTAGGCTTTAGGCTTTAGAGTTAAGGATTTAGGGTTTAGGGTTTAGGCTTTTAGGTCTAGGGTTAGGGTTTAGGGTTTAGGGTTTAGGGTTTAGGATTTAGTTTTAGGCTTTAGGGTTAGCTTAGGAATTAAGGTTAGTTTAGGGTTTAGGCTTTAAGTTTTAGAGTTTTTGGGGTTTATGGTTTAGGGTTTAGTTTAGGTTTAGGTTTTGTTTAGGTTTAAGTTTAGAGTTTAGTTTAGGATTTTAGTTTAGGTGGTTTAGGTTTAGGTTTGTAGTTTAGTTTAAGATTTAGGATTTAGTTTAGGTTTAAGTTTAGATTTAGTTATTGGTTTAGGGTTAGTTTTAGGGTTTAGGGTTTAGGGTTTAAGGTTTAGGGTTTAGAGTTTAGATTTTGTTTAAATAATTAAGTAAACTGATTAGTTTAGGTTTATTTAGTTTATTTAGATTATTTTTTATTTATTTTAGTTTTTTTATTTTTATTTAGTTTACTTTATTTATTTTAGTTTATTTTTTAGGTTTAGGTTTAGGTATATGTTTATTTTTTAGTTTAGTTTTATTTTTATTGTATTTTGTAGGTTTATGTTTCATTTTTTATTTTTTGGTTTAGGTTTAGGCTTCAATTTTATTTTTTTAGGTTCAGGTTTTAGGTATATTTGTAGGTTTTATTTTTTAGTTTAGCTTTAGGTTTATTTTTAGTTTATTTTATTTTATTTAGTTTAGTATTTAGGTTTAGTTTATTTTAGTTTTAGGTTAAGGTTTTACTACATTTAGTTTAGTTTAATTTAGCTTAGGTTCAGGTTTTTTTTATTTTATTTATTGTAGTTTTAGTTTAGGTTTAAGTTTTTTTTGTTTAAGGTTTGGGTTTTATTTTTTATTTCTTTTAGGGTTTTATTTTGAGGTTTATTTTTTTAGTTTACATTTATATTTAGTTTTTATTTTATTTTATTTTAGGTTTATTTATTTTTATTTTAAGTTTAGTTTTTATTTCATTTTGGTTTTTTATTCATAGGTTTATTCTATTTTTTTTAATTTAGTTTAGGTTTTTATTTATTTTATTTTTGTTTTATTTATTTATTTTATTTTAAGGTTTAGGTTTAAGGTAAGTTTAGGTTATGGTTTTTGTTTATGTTTTTATTTTATTTGATTATTTTATTTTGGTTTAGGTTTTATTTATTTATTTTCTTTTTAGGTTTTATTTAGTTTAGGTTTAAGTTTTTAGCTTTTTATGCTTTTTGATTTAAGGTTTAGGGTTTAAGGTTAGTTTAGAGTTTAGGGTTTAGGTTTTAGGGTTTGGGGTTTTGGGTTTTGTATTTAGTGTTTAGGGTTTAGGGTTTTGGGTTTAGGTTTTAGGGTTTAGGTTTTAGGGTTTATGGTTTAGGGTTTAAGGTTTTAGGGTTTAGGGTTTAGGGTTTTAGGGTTTAGGGTTTAGGGTTTAGGTTTTAGGGTTTAGGGTTTAGTGTTTAGTGTTTAGGATTTTCTATTTTAGATTTTGGATTCAGGTTTTAGGGTTTAGGGTTTAGGATTTAGGGTTAGTTTAGGGTTAGTTTAGGTTTTAGTTTTTGAATTCAGGTTATAGTTTTGGGTTTAGGGTTTTTGGTTTTTTTTTAATAGAGAACAAATTCAACTTCAACATTTCTTTTTTTTTTGATTTCATCAACCAAGTAACACACCAAGTTTACCAAGACACAAGTGATGACATAGATAAAAGATGAGCAAGCATATCCACCAACACCTCTAGATCCCCCACCACTACTCCTCCACATCCATAATGACCACTACTTTAACCACCACCTCCATATCCACCAGCACCTTCAAATCCCTCACCACCACTATGATAACTTTCACCTCCGTGTTTGCCTCCACTGCTAGATCAAGACTGAGCTTGGTTGACGTTGATGTTCATGCCATCAAGGTTCTGCCCACTCTTAGGGTTTAGGTTTAGGTTTATTAGGTTTTAGGGTTTATGTTTTTTTAAGTTATTTAGTTACTTTTGGTTTAATATTATGGTTTGGGGTTTAGAATTTATAGTATAGGGTTAGGATTTAGTGTTTAGGGTTTAGGGTTTAGGGTTTACGATTTAGGGTTTAGGGTTTAAGATTTAGGGTTTAGGGGGTTGGGATCTTTACGGTGTAGGGTTTAGGGTTTAGGGTATAGGCTTGTAGGTTTAAGGTTTAGGATTTAGGGTTTAGGATGTAGAGTTTAAGGATTTTTTTTAAATTAAGTTACCCGGTAAGTTTTGGTTTATTTAGTATATTTAGTATATTTTTTATTTATTTTAGTTTAATTTAGTTTTATTAGGTTTATTTTTTATTTTTATTTAGTTTAGCTTATTTATTTTAGGTTTATTTATTTTAGTTTAGGTTTTTTATTTAGTTTATTTTTTAGGTTTTGGTTTAATTTTTTAGTTGAGTTTTAGTTTTATTTTACTTTTTAAGTTTAGGTTTTAATTTTTATTTTTAGGTTTACGTTTATTTTTTTATTTTATTTTTTTAAGGTTAAGTTTTATTCTTTTATTTTAGGTTTATTTTTAGGTATTATTTTTTATTTTAGGTTTAGGTTTATTCTTAGTTTATTTTATTTTATTTAGTTTAGGTTTAGGTTTAGGTTTAGGTTTATTTTATTTTGTTTATTTTTATTTTTATTTTAGGTTCAGGTTTTTTTCGTTTAGGGTTTAGGTTTTGTTTTTTGGTTTATTTTTTAGGTTTAGGTTTTATTTAATTTTTATTTTATTTTATTTTAAGTTTATTTATTTTATTTTATGTTTAGTTTTTAATTTATTTAGGTTTTTTATTCTTAGGTTTATTTTATTTTTTAATTTTGTTCAGGTTTTTATTTATTTTACTTTAATTTATTTTTATTTTTTATTAATATTTTTAGGTTTAGATTTTGCTTTTAGTTTAGATTGTTATTTTATTTTATTTTATTTAGGTTTATATTTATTTATTTATTTAATTTTTATGTTTTATTTAGTTTAGGTTTAGGTTTTTAGGTTTTTAGGCTTTATGGTTTAGGGTTTAGGGTTTAAGGTTTTAGGATTTAGGGTTAAGGTTTAATGTTTAGGTTTTAGGGTTTAGTGTTTACGCTTTAGGGTTTTTAGGGTATAAGGTTTTTAGAGTTTGGGTTTAGAGTTTATGGTTAATTTAGAGTTTAGGGTTTAAGGTTTTAGGGTTTAGGGTTTAGGGTTTAGGGTTTATGGTTTTGGGTTTTCAGTTTAAGGTTAGGGTAAGGGTTTAAGGTTTATGGTTTAGGGTTTAAGGTTTGTTTAAGGTTTAGGGTTTAGGTTTTAGGGTTTAGGGTTTTACAGGGTTTATGGTTTAGCATTTAGGGTTGTATGTTTAGGGTTGTAGGTTTAGGGTTTAGGCTTTAGAGTTTTTTTATATATAAAAAAGATAACTAAATCAGTAGGTTAAGTTTTATTTAGTTTTTTATTTATTTTAGTTTATTTTATCTTTAATTTTTATTTAGGTTCATTTTTTATTTTTTTTTATTTTATTTTATTTATTTATATTTAGTTTATTTTTATTTTAGGTTTAGGTTTAGGTTTTATTTTATTTTTTAGTTTTATTTTATTTTATTTTTTTTTTTAGTTTAGGTTTAGGTTTATTTTTATTTATTTTATTTATTTAGGTTTAGTTTAGGTTTATTTTATTTTGTTTATTTCAGGTTTAGTTTTTTATTTATTTAATTTAGGGTATAGGCTTTATTTCTTATTTATTTTTAGGTTTTATTTTTAAGTTCACATTTTAGGTTTAGTTTTTTATTTAGTTTTTATTTTATTTTATTTTATTTTAGGTTTATTTTATTTTTATTTTACGTTTGGGTTTTATTTTATTTAAGTTTTTTATTTTCAAGTTTTTTATTTTTAGGTTTATTTTATTTTTTAGTTTAGTTTAGGATTTTATTCATTTTATTTTAGTTTTGTTTTTATTTTTTATTTTTTATATTTTTAGGTATAGGTTTTGGTAGAGGTTTTAGTTTAAGTATTTATTATATTTTATTTTATTATTTTATTTATGATTAGGTTTTTTATTTATTTTATTTTTAGTTATTATTTAGTTTAGGTTTTGGTTTTTAGGTTTTTTGGGTTTAGGGTTTAGGGTTTAGGGTTTAGAGTTTAGGGTTTTGGTTTTAAGGTTATAGGTTTTAGGGTTTAGGGTTTAATGTTTAGGGTTTTTGGGTTTAGTGTTTAGGGTTTAGGGTTTAGGGTTAGGGTTAGGGTTTTATTAATTAATTATTTTATTTTATTTATGGTATAGGGTTTAGGGATTTTTAGGGTTTAGGGTTTAGGGTGGTTTAGTGTTAAGGGTTTAGGTTTTAGGGTATAAGGTTAGTTTCGGGCTTATGGTTTGTTTAGGGTTTAGGGATTAGGATTTTTAGGGTTTATGGTTTAGGGTTTTAGGGTTTAGAGTTTAGTGTTTAGTTCTTAGGGTTTAGGGTTTAGGGTTTAGGGATTAGGGTTTTACGGTTTAGCATTTAGGGTTTAGGGTTTTGGGTTTTAGGGTTCCATGGTTTAGGGTTTAAGTTTCAAGTTTAAGGTTTAGGTTTTAGTTTAGGATTTTATCAACTACGTAACTCACCAAGTTTTTTAGGACACAAGCGATGGAATAGATCAAAAATCATAGAGAAAATAAAAAACCCTAGATAACTAGAACCATCTCTACTATAAAGACACAATTCCATGAGCAGCAGATATGATTTCGGTTCTTCAATTTCTCTAGTTCCCATTAGAACCACCCTGACCTCTCATGTAGCGGGATCCACCATCATATCCCCGATCTCTCCCTCTGCCACCACCACGGTTGTAACATCTGTCAGTCCTCCCACCTCCATAACCACCACTGCTCTGACCACAACCTCCATACCCACCAGCACCTCCAGATCCCACACCATAACTACGATAACTGCCGCCTCTGCCTTCACCTTTACCGTTAGATCTAGATTAAGCCTAGTTGACAGTGATGTTCTTATAGTTGAAGTTTTGCCCATTCTTAGAGTTTTGGTTTAGGTTAAAGTTTATTTGGTTTTATTATTTGTATTTATTTTTTAATTTATTTAGTTACTTTAGGTTTAGGTTTAGGGTTTGGGATTTAGGGTTTAGGGTTTAGGGTTAGGGTTTAGGGTTTAAGGTTTAGGGTTTAGGGTTTAGGGTCTAGGGTTTAGGGTTTAAAGTTTTAGGTTTAGGGTTTAGGGTTTAGAGTTTATGGTATAGGATTTTGGATTTATGGTTTTTTTTAATTAAGTAAACTGGTAGGTTTAAGTTTATTTAGTTTATTTAGTTTATTATTTATTTATTTTAGTTTATTGTAATTTTTATTTTTATTTAGGTTTATTTTTTTTATTTAGTTTAGTTTACTTATTTTAGGTTTTTTTATCTTATCTTAGGTTTTTATTATAGTTTATTTTTTATGTTTAAGTTTATTTTTTAGTTGAGTTTTATTTTTATTTTCTTTTTTAGGTTTAGGTTTTATTTTTTATTTTTAGGTTCAGGTTTAGGTTTTTTATTTTATTTATTTATTTTTGTTTAGGTTTTATGTTTTCATTTTAGGTTTTTTTTTAGGATTTATTTTTTAGTTTAGGTTTAGGTTTATTTTTAATTTATTTTATTCTATTTAATTTAGGTTTAGGTTTAGGTTTAGTTTATTTTAGGATTAGGTTTAGATTTTATTTATTTTAGTTTAGTTTCTTTTTTTTATGGTTATGTTTATTTTGTTTTGTTTTTTTTTTAATTTTAGGTTTAGGTTTTTTTTAGTTTAGGGTTTAGGTTTAATTTTTAATTTATTTTTAGGTTTTATTTTAAGGTTTATTTTTTAGGTTTTGGTTTTTATTTAGTTTTTTTATTTTATTTTAGGTTTATTTTATTTTATTTTACATTTAGTTTTTATTTTATTTAGGTTTTTTATTCATTGGCTTATTTTATTTTTTTATTTAGTTTAGGTTTTTATTTATTTTATTTTAGATTATTTTTATTAGTTTATTTTATTTTTAGATTTAGGTTTAGGTTTTAGTTTATGTATTTATTTTATTTTTAGGTTTTATTTAGTTTAAGTTTAGGGTTTTAGGTTCTTAGGGTTTAGGGTTTAGGGTTAGCTTAGGGTTTAGGGTTATTTTAGGGTTTAAGGTTTAGGGTTTAAGCTTTAGGGTTTTGGGATTTTAGGGTTTAGGGTTTAGGTTTAGGTTTAGGTTTAGGTTTAGCATTTAGGGTTTTGGGTTTGCAGGGTTTAGTGGTTGGGTTTAAGTTTAGGTTTAGACTTTAGGGTTTGGGATTTAGGGTTTAGGTTTAGGTTTAGAGGTTAGTTTAGGGTTTAAGTTAGTTTAGGTTTGAGTTAGGGTTAGTTTAGGGTTTAGGGTTTAGGTTTTTTTATGGTTTAAGGTTTAAGGTTTATGGTTTAGAGTTTAGGGTTTAGGTCTTATGGTTTAGGGTTTATGATTTAGGGTTTAGGGTTTTAGGGTTTAGGGTTTAGGGTTTAGGGTTTTTATGGTCTAGGGTTTAGGGTTTAGGTTTTAGTTTAGGGTTCAGGTTTTAGTTTAGGGTTTTGGTTTTTTTTAAATTTTTTTACAGAGAAGAAATTCATATCAACATTTCTTCTTTTTGATTTCATCAACCAAGTAACATACCAAAGTTTCTAAGACACAAGTGATGACATAGATAAAAAATGAGCATGCATAGAGCAAATCAAAATCCCTAGATAGTTAGAACCGTCTCTACTGTACAGAGATAGTTCCATAAGCAGCATATCAGGTTGGCCATTCTTTAGTTTCTCTACTCTTCATCAAAACCACCCCAGCCTCTCGAGTAGGGAAATCTAGCATCATATCCCGGATCTCTCTCTTACCACCACCAGCTATAACCTCAGTCTCCTCGCCTCCATAGCCACCAACTCAACCACCACCTCCATTTCCTCCAAGACCTCAGATCCACCACCACTAGATGTCAGCCTCCGCCTTCCCTCCACCAGATCTAGATTGAGCTGGTTGGCGTGATGTTGTTCCAACCATCAAGGTTCACTTATTAGGGTTTAGATTTTATTTTAAAAGAAATTTGGGAATTTTATTACCACAAGAAAAGTACAAAGTCCTAAAAAAAAAAAGACAAAAGCAAAATAAATTAGCAAAATAACATATCCATGTCAATGACAACATCCATTAGGTCCTTTTGATACCAGCAAGATCCACCAACAAGATTCTCCCAACTTATAAAAGAAATCTATAACATACTAATGAAAGGATCAGTAAAATTAAGCAAGCATAAAGAGTATGAGCAAAGAAAAGGAGCAAAGTAAAAAAAGGCTCAGGCTTAGTTATAATCATCTCAAGGAGCAACACTATATGTAAGCATCCAAACTTACGATGAAGGATTACAATTACATATAGTGCTACCAAAAGAAGATAGAGAGGGAAACATCAAGGCCATCATTGCCGATTCCTCTAGTAGCCCATCATCCCAAGTCCATCATCATGCAACAAACTCCTCAAGACATAATAAGCCACAAAGCCATCAAAACAAATAAGCCCAATAAGGCAGAAAATCAACCTACCATCACGGATAGCAGCAGTACAGTAGGAACACCACCAAAGATGAATGACAATATCAAAGGGAGCAATCATCATGACCTTAACAACACAAACCAAAAAAACCAAGACCAAAAAGAAAAAAACACAAGTGCTCATATCCTCCACTTGCAAATAAAAAAGGCAGCAAGGTTGTCACCCAAACCAGAAGAAGGGAAGCAGTAGCAGCTAAGAGAGGAGAACCATAGTAGGAGTAGGCCAACCAGCATGCCACCAATAGAGCAGAAAAAAAAGGGCAAAATAGCCACCCATCCAACCAACCCAGCCAGCCAAAATAACCAACCAACCCTCCCAGCCAACATAGCCTCCTAGCTAACCACCACAACAACAGAAAATCCAAATCAATGAAAAGACCAATAACATCCATCATGCTAAAACAACCCATGACAACCAGGGAAAGGGTAGAAGCAAACAACAACATCCACCAAACCCAACCAAAGCCACAAAAATTATGATCCAAGTGAGGTAAATAGCTATCCAAAAATAAAATTAAGCAAAGATAGTAAGACAAACTAAAAGCCATCCATCAGGAGTAGTTGCAATATAAGAGGAACACCATCAAAGCCAACAACAAAATGGAGGAGAAATATCAATGAGTGCAAGAATCATAATCACAGCCAAGTTTGGCACCAATACACCAAACCATGTCAGCAGATCCTAAAGTAAAACAATAGCCACTAAATAGCCATCAACCAGCCAACCCAAAATAATAACAAAAACAAAAGCAGCTACAACCAAGAGAGGAAGACCATTATAAGAAGAAGCCAATACCATAACCAAAAGAAACAAACCCAAACCAGGAAAACTGACCCTCAAAACACAATCAACAAAAAGAATAATTAACAGTCAACAAATAACCTCCACCTTGCCAAATCCAATCCATAATTAGACCACCAATAGCTCCTCTGATCTGCCACCAATAGAGGCAGAGAAACCAATAACACATAGCCAACCAACATAGCCCACCCAGACCCGACCAACAATGGCCCAATCACCGGTAGCAAAATCCAACTCAATTAAGGAAGCCACTAGCCCAGAAATATGGCAAACCCCATACAAAAAATAAGTAGCAAAGCCACCACCAAAATGAAGGGCACCAAAAATAACCAAACAATAATAATCATCAAGCTAAGCAAACAGCAACTACCAGGATGAAAAAACCAAAACAACGCAAAAAAATATGAACCATCAGGTAGCAACCATTAGGCCAACCCAAAAGTAAGAGCTCAAAAACAAAACTCAACACAAACACAAGAGTGAAAATAAGCAAATGTCCACAACCCAAAGAGGTTTTAACAAATGGGAACCAAAAGTAATGGCTCATCAAAAACCAACTGAAAAAACCAAGCCAAGAAAATTATAATCTGAGATTAGGTAATCTAGTGTTATTTAGATTGACCAAACCCCTTAATAGTTTAGGCAAATTTTGATTGTCAATCAAAGTGAAATCAGTTAAGTTGGCACCTAAAGTAGGTAAGAAATCAACACAAGCATTACCTTCACAAAGGATATAAGAAATTTTATAACAAACTTGAGAAAGATGATTTTTAGTATGATTGTGAAGATAAAATAAATCAGCATTTTTTATTCCATTAGAGTTTAACATGTCAAAAAGCAAGAGCACATCAACTTTAATCCAGATGTTAAGGAAACCTTTATTCAAACAAATTTCAATATCTTTATTGATAAGCATAAGCTCAGCATAGATAACAGAGTACGCTTTGAGAGGATATGCAAAAGCTCAAATGATAGTACCTTTTGAATCTCTAAGAATACCACCACAACCATATTTATTGGAAGCAATAGAACCATTAGTATTCATTTTAATCAAATTTTCTTTGGTTTTGATCCAATGCATAATCCTAGCTCTTTTATAAGAGTTAACATTAGGCAGAATGACACCTAATTTTTTAGCCACAAATTTATAGCCTCTAAAATGAATGTTACTAATCAGATTGGCATTAAAGAGAGCATGAATTTTTTTCTTTAGTTCTATCAGGGATTCTTTTAAGGCTCATAAGAATACCACAATATTTAGCATCATTTTTGTCCATCTAGATGAACTAAATAAGGGTAATAACAACTAGAACTTTGATATGACCTTCATAATTTTTTGGAAATAGGCTTCAAGAAGTCGATATATGGAAAGAGAGCCATGAAAGTAGTTGGCATTAAATAAATCATCACACCATAACCATAATTTTGAAGCAATTGACAAAAACGTTATTAACATTTTCAATATGAAAGTAACAATAGCACTTTGAAGGCAAATAAAACCCTTTATTTTGGAGCAAAGAGTCCACAAGGATTAAGTTATTCAAAATCCTCCAAGCTAAAACTGAGTAAGAAATGGGAATGATATTGTTCCAAAGTCTAATGAAAGCATTAGAGGAGTTTTGCTTATCTCTAATAAAAGTCCAAACCTCTTTAAGAACAAAATCACCATTGTAAGAAAGTGTAAAGAGAATTTAGTCAAGTTTGTTAGAGAAAATAAAGATATTTCTAAAGTTATCTAAAAGGGAAATAGGGATATAATTCTCAATTTTGTTCTAATTCCAAGTGTTATTATGCTAGAAAGAGTTAACTTTGATAGCTACAGTAGAGTGGGTAGATAAAAGGAAGTGAATAGAGCCATTGCCAATCCAATTGTCTTGCCAAAAGAAAGAAGAACCTAAATGAATACCCCAAGATATTAAGGGTTTAGCAAGCCATTTAATGGAGCAAAGCATTTTCCAAATTGGAGAGTCACCAACTTTATAAGCACAGATAGGTGTTTACCTTGGAAATATTTTTTTCATCAAAAAATTAGCCCAAAGGCTATCATTCTTTCTAAAATTTCACCAGAGCTTATTAGAGAAGGCAGTAATAGCTTCACGAATCAGTTTGCAATCGAGACCACCTTCACCCAATGGAGCACAACATTTATGCCAAGAAGTCCTATGCATCCTTTTATTGGAATTATTGGATCCACAAAAAATTTTATTAAGCAAGGGATCAATTCTAATAAGAGTAGCATTAGTGGGGATAATAGTTTGAATCAAATAAAGAGGCATTGAATTGAGAGTGCTTTTAAGAATAGTGAGCCTAGCACCGAAGGAAAGTAAATGAATTTCCCAAATAGAAATTTTATTTAAAATTCTTTGAATTAGCTTATCAGAAAGATGGGATCATTTCAGACCTTTGAAAAGAGGCGCACTCAAATACTTAACAGGAAGGTGTTGATGTTTAAAGTTAGTGATATGCATGATTTGATTAATTTTATTATTGGAGATGCTTGAAAAAGTAATAAAATAGCTTTTGTTATCTTCTCTACCAAATTTATTTTAAAAACTCTTGAAATTATTGATACGATGAATAGAAGCATTGCAAAAAATAATGAAATCATCTACAAAGCTTAAATGAGAAATAAAAAGAGCACCAAGAGTTTTGTAATACATACTAGGATTGTTTAAGAATAGATCATTGATGCTCTTAGATAAGTACTCAACAATAATAATAAATAAGGAAGGAAATAGAAGATCCTCTAGTCTTAGGCCATGGGAAGAAGGAAAGAAGACCAAGGCTTCCCCATTAAGCAAAATAGAAAACCAAGCATTATTAATACAATTATTAATAAGAAAAATAAATTTATGAGAAAACCTACATAAATTCAGAATATGGATAAGGAAATCCCAAGAGATATTGCCAAAAGCTTTGGTAATATATAATTTGAACAAAATGTTGAAACCTCTTGTCTTAGCATTTAAATCATGAATTAATTGGTGAGCAAGCAGAATATTATCAAAAATAGATCTACCTCTAACAAAATGATTTTGGTTTAGAGAATAATCCTATGAAGTAAAGGACTGAGCCTGTTAATTAGAATTTTGAAAATCAGCTTATTCAAGAAGGTGCAAAGACTAATAGGTCTAAAATCACCCCAATAGTCTGGATTATCTTTGTTAGGTATGAGAACAATAAAAGTGCTAGAAAAATATGTAGGAAAAGGATTACAATTAAAAAAGTCAACCATAGCCTCCACCAAATCATTTTTAATAATAGACTAGCATTTTTTAAAAAATTGGGTGGTGAAACCCTCAACAACAGAATCTATGTTCATACTAAGAACTTTAAAATTTCCTCTTCATTAAGTACAATAGTAAGCAATTCATTATCATTATTGGTTATAATAGAAGTAATCAAGTGCGATTTAGAAAAGCTTCATAAGAAACTCTTATTAAGCATATTTCTAAAGTAATTAATAATTGAATCCTTAATATCATTATTCTTTGTAATCCATTCTCCATTATCATCTTTAATTTTTTGAATATTATTTAAAGCTATCTTTTTATTAACTAAAGCATGGAAATATCTAGTTTTTCTATCACCATCTGTAATATGTTTGCTAGAAACTTTTTAGTGCTAATAAGTCTCTTTCATATTTTGAAAATTAGCAAGTTTATCTTTTGCCTCAATCAAGTCCTTAATCTTAGTAGGATCAAACATAATAGAGACTTCAAGATCACAAACCAATTTTTCCATTTCTTTGATATTAGCAAAAAGGTTTTTAAACACAATGCTTGTTACATAAACCCAAATTTTGTTTAAGTCTTTTAAGCTTAAACCAAAATTTATGCATCCCCATAAATGAATTGTGAGGATGTAAGGGAGATTTCCACTTGTTAGCCACAACATTAAAGAAATCAATATGCTGAATCGACATGTTTTGAAATAAAAAATGTGAGAAATTTTTTTAATCTATTAGAGTTATCTTTAATAGAAACCAAAAGAGGATCATGATCCGATAAGGTTCTGCTTAAATGATCAAAAGAAGTAATCAACGATTAAGTAATCCAATGAGTATTAAAAAGAATCTGGTCCAACCTTTGCCAAAGTCTAGAGTTTTACCAAGTAAAATTTGAACCCTTAAAGCCAATATTAATCAAATTGCAATCAAGAATCATAATGGAAATTCTTCCATGGAATGAATATTAGAGAGAACCACTACTTCATTAGAAAGAATAAAATAATGTTGAAATCCCCATGAACAAACCGAGGTTTATTGACATAGGTAGCAAAATTCCTCAAATTTTCCCAAAGAAAAATTCTACTAGATCTCTTACAAGATGCATAGATAAAAGAGCCCAAAACACAAAAGTCACCATAAGATATTTGAACATTGACAACTTGTTGAAAATCATTAAGAATAGAAACCTCCACAAAATTATTCCAAAAACACCAAATTTTATTACTAACGTTAAAGACATTTTTATTAAAACTGATCATTCTAACAACATGGTTAATTTTGTTTGCATCAATAAAAGGCTCCAAAATAATAAGTAAATAAATATTATGAATACAACAAAGGTTTCTAATATGGTTATGAATAGATAGGTATAGATCCTCTAACATTCTAAAAAAAAATTAAACCTAAGGAAATAAAAAGGGGTTAAGAAAAGGTTAATTAAGAGAGGAGAGGGAGTTCACAATAGATCTATTATTTTTGGACAATTTTGGTGGGATGTTTTTAACATTTTTTTTTAGCATGATAAGTTAGGAAACCATTTCCTTTTCCCATTGAATCATCATTCGTGAAGGATTTAGCAACATTAGTCATAGATTTATGGGAAGTCTCTTATATAGAAGTGAGTTCTCCTTCTTCCAAGTTATTAGAATTTATTAAAGGAAAATGAGCATCGGGTATAGAAAGAGAGGGAGCCAAAAAAAATTTATTAAGAAGAAAGTGTGAACATGCAGCCCTTCTTCTTCAATACCCAAATTATTTGACAAAACCAAATCTTTTTGAGAATTTAAATTATCCTGAACTAAAGTAAAGTCAAATTTATCAAACTGAATATCATGAGAAACCAAAGCCATATTCTCCATTGAATTTGAATGATGCATAACATTGATATCCTCATTAATACTTTCAATTAAAGCATCATTTTTATCAATCAAAAACCCATAAGGATGTGAGGATTGACTTAAAAGAAAAAGAATCATCATCCAAAAGTTTAGAGAAATTATTATTTTTTACATTACAAACCTTTAATTGGATAGAAAAAATAAGTGGTAAAATAGCCTTATTAGGAACATTCAATGAATCATTTTTTTCTAAATTAACTTTTTGATATTTAATAGTGGCCAATCTAGGGTTAGGAACAATAGTTTTCTTAATAAGAATTTTCTTTTTTAGGTGAAGATGGAGAATGAAACATTTAGAATTATCGTACCGGTGAATTTTACAATGTGAACAAAAGATACGGAGATTTTTAAAATCAACTTTTTGCATATAACCGTAATTTTTACATCCCAACCAGATTTCTTTGGGTTATTTCTAGGTAATGTCCAATTCAATAAGGATTCTAGCCAGAGAAGGATGAGATTTTGTAACTATTTCCTGATCAATTTACAATGGCTGACCAAATAAAGCACCCATAGCAAAAAGGAATTGATGATTAATGAAATGAATTCATATATTAGGGAGGGAAAAATAGCGGAGTCCATTTCAGCAACCTCATTTGGAAATTGGAAACAAAATAAGAATGATGAGCAAAAACACACGAGTAATCCAAATCATTTATTAAATGATTCAAAATGTGGCAAGGATATTTTAAACCTATCGTAAACCCCCTGAAAGTTTCAAACTATGAAAGCAAAAGCAAATGTTTTCTATATTCAGCCTATGAAGAGTAAACTTTCCAACCAAAGTGAATTCAAATGCCATAGGAAGCTTTTCTACAATCAGATCAGTGCACATAATCACATACATGCCTCAAAAAGAAGTCAAAATAAGTTTTAGTGACTCACCTGAATAGCTATTCTTACCAGTAAGGATGTCTTTGAATGATTTCAAAGTAGCCAAAGATAAGGTAATTGATGCCCTATTAGGATCCATTGGATCCGTCAGTTTCCCCCATGGAATCAACGGGGAAGACTACAAGCCACATCGTCACTCTAAGTAAAGCATAAAAGTGGCTAGCAACCATCAATTCTAGAAGGAATCCAGTGAGAATCACATCACCATCAAACAACCAAAACCAAAATTAGAGGAAAAGGGGAATCAGAGCACGAGGTTGAAGGCTTTGTGGGTTTAGTGATATGTACAAAGAGGACATAGTCAATGCAGTGACTCACACTAACTTAGGTTTAGGTTTTGATTTATTAGGCTTTAGGGTTTAGGTTTACTTTTAAATTAATTTAGTTACTTTAAGTTTAGTTTTAGGGTTTGGGGTTTAGGGTTTGGGGTTAGGGTTTAGGGTTTAGGGTTTAGGGTTTAGGGTTTAGGTGTTTAGAGTTTTAGGTTTAGTTTTAGTTTAGGTTTAGTTTTAAAACTTAGGGTTAGATTAAGTTTTGAGTTTAGATTTAGGGTTTAGGGTTTAGGATTTAGGGTTTATAGTTTATAGTTTTAGGTTTAGTTATGTAGGGTTTAGGGTTTATTTAGGGTTTAAGTTTAGGGTTTATTTTAGGATTTAATTTATTAGGTTTGCATTTAGGTTTATAGTTTAATTAGTTTATTTTATTTTATTTATTATTTATTTAGGTTTTAGTTTAGTTTAGTTTATAGTTATTTTGGGTTAAGGTTTAGGATTAGGGTTTAGGATTTAGGGTTTAAGGTTTTAATTAGTTTTAGGGTTTAGTTTTAGGGTTAGGTTTAGGTTTAGGTTTAGTTTTCAGTTTAGACTTTTAGGTTTAGGGTTTAGGGTATAGGGTTTTGTGTTTGGGGTTTAGGGTTTTAGGTTTAGGGTTTAGGGTTTATGGTTTAGAGTTTTAGGTTTAAGGTTTAGGGTTAGTTTTAGTGTTTAGGGTTTAGGGTTAAAGCTTTTCTTTATTTTTTAAGGTTTAGGGTTTAGGGTTTAGATTTTAGGGTTTAGGTTTTAGGTTCAGGGTTTAGGTTTATTTTTAAATTAAATAAACTATTAGGTTACGATTTTTTTATTTATTTGGTTTATTTTTAATTTATTTTAGTTTATTTTTTCTTATTTTTATTTAGGTTTATTTTTATTTTATTTAGTTTATTTTATTTATTTTAGTTTAGGTTTTTTATTTTAGTATAGTTTTTAGGTTTAGGTTTAGGTTTATGTTTATTTTTTAGTTTATTTATTTTTATTATATTCTTTTAGGTTTAGGTTTTATTTAGAATTTTTAGGTTTAAGTTTGGGTTTTTATTTTATTTTTTTTAGGTTTAGGTTTTAGCCTATTATTTTAGGTTTATTTTTAGGTTTTATTTTTTAGTTTAGGTTTAGGCTTATTTTTAGTTTATTTTATTTTATTTAGTTTAGGTTTAGGTTTAGTTTATTTTAGGTTTAGGTTTAGGTTTATTTATTTTAGTTTAGTTTATTTTATTTTATGTTTAGGTTTATTTTATTTTTTTTATTTTTGGTTAAGGTTTTATTTTTAATTTATTTTTAGTTTTATTTTTTAGGTTTAGGTTTTTAATTAGTTTTTATTTTATTTTATTTTAGGTTTATTTTATTTTTTTCATTTAGTTTTTAGTTTACTCAGTTTTTTATTTTTATGTTTTTTTTATTTTTTAGTTTACTTTAGGTTTTTATTTATTTTATTTTAGTTTAGTTTTCATTTTTTATTTTATTTTATTTTAAGGTTTTGGTTTATGTTTAGGTTTAGGTTTAGTTAGGTTTAGGTTTTAGTTTAGATTTTTATTTTATTTAGGTTTAGGTTTTTCTATTTATTTTATTTTTTAGGTTTTATTTAGTTTAGGTTTAGGTTTTTAGGTTTCCAATGTTTAAGGGTTTAGGGTTTAGAGTTTAGGGTTTAGGGTTTAGGGTTTAGGGTTAGGGTTTTTTTATTATTATTATTTTTAGTGTTTAGGGTTTAGGGTTTAGAATTTAGGTTTAGGGTTCTAATTTTAGTTTAAGGTTTAGGGTTTTTTTTTACAGAGAAAAAATTTGTATTCAACATTTCATCTTTTCAATTTCAACAACCAAGTAACAAACTAGGTTTTCTAAGACACAAGCGATGACATAAATCAAGAATGTGCATGCTTAAAGCAAATCAAAAACCTTAGATAACTAGAACCGTCTCTACTGTAAAGACATAATTCCATAAGCTACAAATCGGATCGGCCATTTTTAGTTTCTCCAGTTCCCATTAGAACCACCTAGACCTCTCAAATAGCAGGATCCACCATCATATCCCTGATCTCTCCCTCCACCACCACCACACCTGTAACCTCCATCGCTCTTCCAACCTCCATAATCACCACTACTCTAACCACCACCTCCATATCCACTAGTACCTTCATATCTCCCACCACCTCGACCACCTCTAGCTTGCATCCACCCTTGATCTAGGCCCACTGGTTGGCCGTGATGTTCACCTTCAGGTTATGCCCATTCTTAGGGTTTAGGTTTAAGTTTAGGTTGATTAGGTTATAGGGTTTAAGTTTATTTTATAATTTATTATGTTACTTTAGGTTTATGTTTAGGGTTTGGGATTTAAAGTTTAAAGTTTAGTGTTAGTGAGTTTAGGGTTAAGGTTTAGGGTTTAGGGTTTAAGGTTTACGTTTTTGGGTTTTTTAGGGTTTTGGGTTTAGGGTTTAGGGTTAGTTTAGGGTTTAAGGTAAAATGTTTATAGTTTATGGTTTAGGGATTTTTTTAAAATTAAGTAAGATGGTAGGTTTATTTAGTTTACTTTAAATTTAGTGTTTTAGTGTTTATGCTTTATAGTTTAGGTTTAGGTTTTTTTTAGTTTAGGTTATTTAGAGTTTAGGGTTTAGGTTTAGGGTTTAAGTTTAGGGTTTTAGGGTTTAGGTTTATAGTTTGTAGGTTTAGTGTTGTAGGTTTATGGTTTAGGGTTTAGGGTTAGTTTTAGGTTTTAGGGTTTAGCATTAAGGATTTTCTTATTTTTTTATTTTTATTTTATTTTCAGGGTTTAAGGTTTAGGGTTTAGGGTTTAGGGTTCAGGTTTTAAGTTTAGGGTTTAGGTTTTAGTTTAGTGTTTAGGGTTTTTAATTTTTAATTTTTTTAATAAAGAACAAATTCAGATTCAACATTTCTTCTTTTCAATTTCATCAACCTAGTAACACACCAAGTTTTCTCTTGTTTTAGGGTTTAGGGTTTATGGTTTGGGCTTTAGGGTTTAGGGTTTAGAGTTTTAGGGTGTATTGTTTAGGGTTTAGGGTTTAAGGTTTTTGGGGTTTAGGGTTTAGGTTTTAGGTTTAGGACTCAAGTTTTAATTTAGGTTTTAGGGTTTTTGGGTTTTTTTTTTTAAACAGAGAACAAATTTAGATTCAACATTTCTTCTTTTTGATTTCATCAACCAAGTAACACACCAAGTTTTCTAAGACACAAGTGACTTCATAGATAAAAATGAGAATGCATATTCACCAACACCTCAGATACCCCTGCTCCTCCAGCCTCCATAACCACCACTGCTCTGACCACCACCTCCATATCCACCAGCACCTCCAGATCCCCCACCGCCTCTACATAAGTACCACCTCCACCTTCACCTCCACCACGAGATCTAGACTGAGCTTGTTTGACGGTGATGTTCCCGTCATCAAGGTTTTGCCCATTCTTTGGGTTTAGGTTTATTTTTTAATTTATTTAGTTACTTCAAATTTATGTTTATGGTTTGGGGTTTATGGTTTAGGGTTTAGGGTTGTAGGTTTATAGTTTAGGGTTTAGGGTTTAGGATTTAGTGTTTAAGGTTTTTATTAAAATTAAGTAAACCAATAAGTTTAGCTTTATTTGGTATATTTAGTTTATTTTTTTATTTTAGTTTACTTTATTTTTTATTTTTATTTATGTTTAATTTTTATTTGGTTTAGTTTATTTATTTTTTCTTTATTTATTTTTGTTTTGGTCTTTAATTTTAGTTTATTTTTTAGGTTAAGGTTTAAGTTTAGGTTTATTTTTTAGTTGAGTTTTATTTTATTTTATTTTTTAGGTTTAGGTTTATTTTTTTTTATTTTTAGGTTAAGGTTTAGGTTTTTATTTTACTTTTATAATTTAGGTTTTAAGTTTTTATTTTTGGTTTATTTTTAGGTTTTATTTTGTAGTTTAGGTTTAGGTTTATTTTCAGTTTATTCTATTTTATTTAGTTTAGGCTTAGGTTTAGGTTTAGTTTATTTAAGGTTTAGGTTTAGGTTTTACTTATTTTAGTTAAGTTTATTTTAGTTTAGGTTTAGGTTTATTTTATTTTGTTTATTTTATTTTTATTTTTGGTTTAAGTTTTTTTTAGTTTAGGTTTTTTTAGTTTAGGGTTAAGGTTTTATTTTTTATTTATTTTTAGGTTTATTTTTGAGGTTTAGGTTTTTATTAAGTTTTTATTTTATTTTACTTTTGGTTTATTTTATATTTATTTTACGTATAGTTTTTATTTTGTTTAGGCTTTTACGTAAGTTGATTTATGTTTTAGTTTAGTTTAGGTTTTTATTTATTTTATTTTAGTTTATTATTATTTTTTATTTTATTTTATTTTTAGGTTTAGGTTTAGGTTTTAGTTTAGGTTTTTTTATTTTTTTTATTTTATTTTTGTTTAGTTTTTTATTTTTTTTTATTTTTTAGGTTTTGTTTAGTTTTGTTTTATGTTTTTAGCTTTTTAAGGTTTAAGGTTTAGGTTTTAGGGTTTAGGGCTTAGGCTTTTAGGGTTTTAGGTTTATAATTTAAGGTTTGGGTTTAGGGTTTATGGTTTAGGATTTAGTGTTCAGGCTTTAGGGTTAGCTTAGGGTTTAGTGTTAGTTTAGGGTTTAGGCTATAGGGTTTATGCTTTAAGGTTCATGGTTTTTGGGTTTTAGGGTATAGGGTATAGGGTTTAGGGTTTAAGATTTTTAGTATGTAGTGTTTAGGGTAAGTTTAGAGTTTAGGATTTATGGTTTTAGGGTTTAGGGTTTATTTAGGGTTTAAGTTTTGGTTAGGGTTTAGGGTTTAGGGTTTAGGGTTTAGGATTTAGGGTTTATGATTAACGATTTAGGGATTAGGATTTAGGGTTGAAGGTTTAAGGTTGTAGGTTTAGGGTTAGCTTTTAGGTTTAGGGTTTAGGGTTTATGGTATAGGGTTTAGGATTTAGAGTTTAGGGTTTAGGGTTTCAGGTTTAGAGTTTTTTTAAAAAAAAATTAAGGAAACCGATAGGTTTAGGTTTATTTATTTATTTAGTTTATTTTTTATTTATTTTAGTTTATTTTTATTTTTACTTTTATTTAGGTTTTATTTTTATTTTTTATTTAGTTTAGTTTTATTATTTTAGGTTTATTTATTTAAGTTTGGTTTTAATTTTAATTTATTTTGTAGGTTTAGGTTTTGGTTTATGTTTTATTTTAGTTTAGTTTTATTTTATTTTATTTTTTTTAGGTTTTGTTTTTATTCCTAGGTTTAGGTTTAGTATTTTACTTTATTTTCTTAAGTTTCGATTTTAAGTTAGGTTTTTACTTTATTTTTTTAGGTTTTATTTTTTTTTTTTAGGTTTAGGTTTATTTTTAGCTTATTTTACCTTAGGTTTAGGTTTATTTTTTTATTTAATTTTGTTTTATTTTAGGTTTAGGTTTTTGTTTGTTTAGGGTTTAGGTTTTATTTTTTATTTATTTTGAGGTTTTATTTTTAGGTTTATTTTTTTAGGTTTAGGTTTTATTTAGTTTTATTTTAGGTGAATTTAATTTTATTTTAAGTTTAGTTTTCATTTTATTTAGGTTTTGCATTCATAGGTTTATTTTATTTTCTAGTTTAGTTTAGGTTTTTATTTATTTTACTTTAGTTTTATTTTATTTTTTATTTTACTTTTATTTTTAGGTTTAGGTTTAAGGTAAGTTTAGGTTTAGGTTTAGTTTATATTGTAATTTAATTTTATTTGGTTTAGGTTTATTTATTTATTTATTTTTAGGTTTTGTTTAGTTTAGGTTTAGGTTTTAGGTTTTTTAGGTTTTAGGGTTTTTTTAAGGTTTAGTTTAGGTTTAGGGTTAGGGGTTTAAGTTTAAGAATCATCATTTCTTCTTTTTGATTTCTTCAACCAAGTAACACACCAAGTTTTCTAAGACACAAGCAACGACATAAATAAAAAATGAGCATGCATAGATAAAATAAAAAACCTTAGATAACTAGAACCGTCTATAATATAAAGACACAGTTCCATAAGAAATAGATCGGATCGTTCGTTCTTCAGTTTCTCTAGTTCCCATCAAAACCACCCCGGCCTCTTGAGTAGCGAGATCCACCATCATTTTGCTGATCTCTCCTCACCACCACCTGTAACCTCTTCGCTCATCCTCCTACCCACCTACTCACCACCACCTCCATATCCACCGTCACCCCTAGATCCCCCACCACTACTACGATAACCACCGCCTCCACCGTCGACTCCACCACCAGATCTAGATTGAGCCTAGTTGATAGTGATGTTCCTTTAGGCAAGGTTCTGCCCATTCTTAGGGTTTAGGGTTTAGGATTTTTTGGTTTATGCTTTTAGGGTTTAGAATTTAGGGTTTAGGGGTAGGGTTTAGGGTTAGGGTTTAAGGTTTAGGGTTTAAGGTTTTTAGGGTGTAGGGTTTAGGGTTTAGGGTTTATGGTTTAGGGTTTAATGTATTAGATTTAGGGTTTAAGGTTTTATTATTTTTAATCAAGTAAACATGTAGGTTTAGGATTAATTAATTAATTTATTTTTATTTATTTATCTATTTTAGTTTATTTTATTTTTTTATATTTATTTACAGTTATTTTTTATTATTTAGCTTAATTTATTTATTTTAGGTTATTTTAGTTTAGATTTTTTATTTTAGTTTTTTTATTTAAGTTTAGGATTATGTTTATTTTTTTAGTTTAGTTTAATTTTTATTTTATTTTTTAGGTTTAGGTTTTATTTTTTATTTTTAGGTTTAGGTTTACTTTTTTATTTTATTTTTTTAGGTTTAGGTTTTAGGTTTTTTTTTAGGTGAACTTTTAGATTTTCTTTTTTAGTTTAGGTTTATATTTATTTTTGGTTTATTATACTTTATTTAGTTTAGGTTTAGGTTTAGGTTTAGTTTATTTTTGGTTAAGGTTTAAGTTTTATTTATTTTAGTTTATTTTATTCTAGTTTAGGTTTAGGTTTATTTTATTTTATTTTTATTTTAAGTTTTTTTTTTTTTCCGGTTTGGGTTTTATTTTTTATTTATTTCTAGGTTTATGTTTTTATTTTGGTTTTTATTCAGTTTTTATTTTATTTCACTTTACATTTTTTATTTTATGTTTATTTTTTTTTATTCTTAGGTTTATTTTATTTTTTTTAATTTAGATTTAGGTTTTTATTTAGTTTATTTTAGTTTATTTTATTTTATTTTTTGGTTTTAGGTTTTAATTTTATTTTTTATTTTATTTGCATTTAGGTTATCTTTTATATTTTTTTAGGTTTTAATTAGCTTAGGTTTAGGTTTTTAGGGTTTTGGGTTTTGGGTTTTGGGATTTGCATTTAGGGTTTTAGGGTTTAGGCTTCTAGGGTTTAGGGTTTAGGTTTAGGGTTAAGAGTTTTAGGGTTAGCTTAAGATTTAGGGTTATTAGTTTTAATTTTCAAATTAAGCAAAAGATGTTTAGGTTTATTTAGTTTATTTTTTATTTATTTTAGTTATTTTATTTTTTATTTTTATTTATGTTTATTTTTTTCATTATATTTTGTTTAGTTTATTTATTTTAGGTTTATTTAGTTTTGTTTAGGTATTTTATTTTACTTAACTTTTTTAGGTTTAGGTTTATTTTTTAATAGAGTTTTATTTTTAATTTTATTTTTTTTGGTTTTAGGTTTTATTTTTTATTTTTAGATTTTGGTTTAGGTTTTTATTTGATTTTTTAGGTTTAGGTTTTAGGTATTTATTTTAGGTTTATTTTTAGGTTTTATTTTTTAGTTTAAGTTTAGGTTTACTTTAAGTTTATTTTATTTTATTTATATTAGGTCTAGGTTTAGGTTTTATTTATTTTAGGTTTTATTTATTTTATTTTAGTTTATTTTAGTTTAGGTTTGGGTTTATTTTAATTTGTTTATTTTATTTTTATTTTAGGATTAGTGTTTTTTAGTTTATGGTTTAGGTTTTAATTTTTATTTATTATTAGGTTTAATTTTTAGGTTTAGGTTTTTGTTTAGTTTTTATTTTATTTCATATTATGTTTATTTTAGGTTTATTTAATTTTTATTTTATGTTTAGTTTTTATTTATTTTAGTTTTTTATTCTTAAGTTTATTTTATTTTATTTTGTTTAGTTTAGGTTTTTATTTATTTTATTTTAGTTTATTTTTATTAGTTTATTTTTTTATTTTTAGGATTACGTTTAGGTTTTAGTTTAGGTTTTTATTTTTTTATTTTTTATTTTATTTAGCTTTCATTTTATTTATTTATTTAATTTTTAGGTTTTATTTAGCTCAGTTTGTTTAGGTTTTGTGGTTTAGGGTTTAGGCTCAGGTTTAGAGTTTAGGGTTTAGGGTTGCACATTTAGATCTTTACCCAATCAGGTCAGGGTGGGGCCTTAGGGTCTGGTGGTAGGGTAGTGGCCTGTGGAACTCCAGTTTAGTGATCAGGTTGGTTGGGAAAGCTCAGTGATGGTAAGTTTGGGGAGGGCCTGGGTGCAATTATATGGATCAGGGTCAGTGGGGCCTGGGCCTGTGGTGGGTTGGGCCTGACTCAGTTTATGATAGGAGTGGTTTAAGGTCAGTGGTCTGGGTTAAAGGGTAGCCTCAGGTAGTGAGGGCCTAGGGTCACAGAGTCAGGGTACCATTTAGCCTTTAGGCTTAGTGGTCATTGGGGGGTCAGGAGGGTTTGGGGTTTAGGATCTTTAGGCTTTATGGTAGTGGCTCAGTGGCCTGGGGTGGCCCAGTTTAGGGTTGGGGTGTGGTAGGTTTAGGGTTTAGGATTTAGGTGTTTTAAAAAAAATTAAACAAACCCATCATTTAGGTTTAGTTTATTTAGTTTATTTTTTATTTATTTTAGTTTAGTTTATTTTTTATTTTTATTTAGTTTAGTTTATTTATTTTAAGTTTATTTATTTTAGATAATGTTTATTATTTTAGTTTATCTTTTTAGTTTAGGTTTAGGTTTAAGTTTATTTTTAAATTGAATTTTATGTTTATTTTATTTTTAAAGTATAGATTTTATTTTTTATTTTTAGGTTTAAGTCTAGGTTTTTATTTTATTTTTTTATTTTTAGGTTTTAGGTTTTTATTTTTGCTTTCTTTTAGGTTTTATTTTTTAGTTTAGGTTTAGGTTTATTTTTAATTTATTTTATTTTATTTAGTTTAGGTTTAGGTTTAGGTTTATTTTATTTTGTTTATTATTTTTTACTTTAGTTTTAGGTATTTATTTTATTTAGGTTTTTTATACTTAGGTTTATTTTTTTTTTTAGTTTAGTTTAGGTTTTTATCTATTTTATTTTAGTTTATTTTTATTAGTTCATTTTATTTTATTTTGAAGTTTAGGTTTAGGTTTTAATTTAGGTTTTTATTTTATTATTTTATTTAGTTTTAGGTTTTTTTATATATTTTATTTATAGGTTTTATTTAGTTTAGGTTTAGATTTTAGGTTTTTAGGGTTTAGGGTTTAGGGTTAGGGTTTATTGTTTAGGGTTTAGGCTTTAAGGTTTAGGGTATATAGGGTTTAGGGTTTAGGGTTTAAAGTTTAGGGTTAGCATATGGTTTAGGGCTTTTTTAATTAAATTAAGTAAACTTGTAGGTTTAGGTTTATTTAGTTTATTTAGTTTATTTAATATTTATTTTTGTTAATTTAATTTTTTATTTTCATTTATGTTTTTTATTCTTAGGATTATTTTATTATTTTTTTATATTTGGTTTTTATTTATTTTATTTTAGTTTATTTTAATTTTTTTATTTTATTTTTATGTTTAGGTTTAGGTTTTTATTTTATTTTATTTTATTTTATTTTATTTTATTTATTTTATTTAGGTTTAAGTTTATTATTTATTTTATTTTTTGGTTTTATTTAATTTAGGTTTAGGTTTTTAGGGTTTAGGATTTTGGGTTTATAATTGTAGGATTTTGGGTTTAGGGTTTAGGGTATAAGGTTCAAGCTTTTAGGGTTTAGGCTTTTAGGGTTTATGGTTTAGGGTTTAGAGTTTAATGTTTAATTTTTTGGGTTAAAGGGTTTAGGGTTTAGGGTTTAAGGTTTTGGGTTTAGGGCCCAGGGTGGGTTTGTGGTGGGTAGGGTCATGGTTTAGTGGTGGCTTTAGATTTAGCTTTAAGGCACAGTTGTGGTGGGCAGGTTTAGGGTTTGGGTTTAGTGTTTAGGTTTAGGGTTTATAATTTTAACTGAGCAAAAGCAGTGGTATTTAGTTAATTTTTTTATTTTAGGTTATTTTATTTTTTCTTTAGTTTAGTATTTTATTTAGTTTAGTTTATTTATTTTAGTTAAGGATTTTTATTTTAGTTTATTTTTTATGTTTAGGTTTATGTTTTGGTTTATTTTTTGGTTAAGTTTTATTTTATTTTATTTTAAAGTTTAGGTTTTATTTTAGGTTTAGGTTTTAGGTTTAGGTTTTATTTTAGGTTTATTTTAGGTTTTATTTTTTAGTTTAGTTTAGGTTTATTTTAGTTTATTTTATTTTATTTAGCTTTTTTTTTCTTAGGTTTATTTTATTTTTTTTTAGTCTTCAATGTGATTATTTATTTAGGTTTTTTATTCTTAGGTTAGTTTAGGTTTATTTTATTTTTTATTTATAGGGTTTTAGGGTTTAAGGTTTAGGGTTTTAGGGTTTATGTTTTTATGGTTTAGGGTCTAGGTTTAGGGATTAGGGTTTAGAGTATAGGGTTTAGTGCTTAAGCTTACGGGTTTAGGATTAGCATAGGGTTTAGGACTTTTTTTTTTTAAATTGAGTAAACCGGTAGGTTTAGATTTATAGTTTATTTAATTTTATTTAGTTTAGGTTTAGGATTAGGTTTAGCTTTAATTTATTTTAGTTTATTATTTTTTTAGTTTAGGTTTAGGTTTATTTTATTGTATTTATTTTATTTTATTTTAGGTTTTGGTTTTTTTTAGTTTAGGGTTTAGGTTTTATTTTTTATTTTTTAGATTTATTTTTTAGGTTTAGGTTTTTATTTAGTTTTTATTTTATTATTTTTTATTTTATTTTATTTTTATTTTACAGTTAGTTATAATTTTATTTAGGTTTTTTATTCTTAGGTTTATTTTATTTTTTTAGTTTAGTTTAGGATTTTATTTATTTTATTCTAGCTTATTTTTAATTTTAAATTTATTTTATTTTTTGGTGTAGGTTTAGGTTTTAGTTTATATTTTTAATTTTTTTTATTTCACTTTAAGTTTATTTATTTATTTTATTTTTAGGCTTTGTTTAGTTTAGGTTTAGCTTTTTAGCTTTTTAAGGTTAGTGTTAGTTTAGGGTTTAGGGTTTAGGGTTTGGGGTTTAGGGTTTTTTATGATTTATTGTTTAGGGTTTAGAGTTTAGGGCTTGGGGTTTAGGTTTTAGGTTTAGGGTTATGGTTTTAGTGTAGGTTTAATATTATTTATTTTTTTCAACATAAACAAGTTAAGAATCATCATTTCTTCTTTTAGATTTCATCAACCAAGTAACACACCAAGTTTTCTATGACACAAGCGACGACATTGATAAAAAATGAGCACGCATAAAGCAAATTAAAAACCCTAGATAACTAGAACCATCTCTAATATAAAGGCATAGTTCCATAAGCAGTAGATCGGATCGATCATTCTTCTATTTCTCCAGTTCACATTAGAACAACCCTAGCCTCTCGAGTACCAGGATCCACCATCATATCACTGATCTCTCCCTCCGACCCTACCGCAGTTGTAACCTCCGTCGCTCTTCCCGCTTATGTAACCACCACTGCTCCGACCACCACCTCCATATCCACCACCACCTCAAGATCCCACACCACCACTATGATAATCGCCGCCACCACCTTCGCTTCCACTGCCAAATCTAGACTGAGCCTAGTTGACGGTAAAGTTCATGCCATCAAGGTTCTGGCCATTCTTAGGGTTTAGGTTTAGGTCTAGGTTGATTAGGTTTTAGGGTTTAGATTTATTTATTTTATTTACTTACTTTATGTTTAGGTTTAGGGTTTGGGGTTTAGGGTGATGGTTTAGGGTTTAGGGTTTAAGATTTAGAGTTTTTGGGTTTATGCTTTTAGGGTTTACGAGTTAGGGTTTATGGTTAGGGTTTAAGGTTCAAGGTTTAATGTTTTTATGGTTTAGGTTTAGGGTTTAGGGATTAGGATTTAGAACTTAAGATTTTGTTTTTTTTAATTAAGTAAACCGGCAGGTTTAGGTTTAATTAGTTTATATTTTTATTTATTTTAGTTTGTTTTATTTTTTATTTTTATTTAGGTTTATTTTTTATTGTGATTTAGTTTCGTTTATTTATTTTAGTTGTATTTATTTTAGATTACGTTTTTTATTTTAGTTTTTTTTGTTTATTTTTTTGATTATGTTTATTTTTAAGTTTAGTTTTATTGTTATTTTATTTTTTAGGTTTAGGTTTTATTTTTTATTTATAGGTTTACGTTTAGGTTTTTATATTATTTTTTTATGATTTGGTTTTAGATTTTTATGTTAGGTTTAGCTTTAGGTTTTGTTGTTTAGTTTATTTTTAATTTATTTTATTTTATTTAGTTTAGGTTTAGGTTTAGTTTATTTTAGGTATAGGTTAAGGTTTTGTTTATTTTTGTTTATTTTTTTTAGTTTAGGATTAGGATTATTTTATTTTTATTTTTGGTTTAGTTTTTTTTAGTTTAGGGTTTAGGTTTTATTTTTTATTTATTTATAGGTTTATTTTTTTTTGGTATAGGTTTTTATTTAGTTTTATTTTATTTTATTTTAGGTTTATTTTATTTTTATTTTATGTTTAGTATTTATTTTATTTAGGTTTTTTATTTTTAAGTTTACATTTAGATTTTTATTTAGTTTATTTTAGTTTATTTTGTCTATTTTATTTTATTTTATTTTTTTATTTTATTTAGGTTTAGGTTATCTTAGATATTTTATTTTAGTTTATTTTTATTAGTTTATTTTATTTTATTTTTAGTTTTAGTTTAGGTTTTACTTTAGGTTTTTATTTTTTTTATTTTATTTAGGTTTAGGTTTACATATTAATTTTATTTTTAGGTTATATTTAGTTTAGGTTTAGGTTTTCAATTTTAGGCTTTAGGTTTAGTTTATGTTTTAGAGTTTATTTAAGGTTTATTTATTGGTTTATTTAGTTTAGTTTATTTATTATTTTAGGTTTATTTTATGGTTTAGGTTTGATTGGCTTATTATTTAGGATTTTAGGGTTTAGAGTTATTTTATTTGGGGTTTAGCATTTAGGGTTTAGGTTAGGTTTTAGTTTATTTTATTTTGTTTAGGTTTTAGAGTTTAGGGTTTAGGTTTAGGGTTTAGGATTAGTTTAGTTTAGGGTTTATTTTTTTTATAGTTTAGGTAGGTTAGTGTTTAGTTATAGGTTTAGAGTTTAGGTTTAAGATTTAGGTTTATGGTTTTATTTTTAAATTAGTAAAGGTTTAGATTATTTAGTTTATTTTATCTATTTTAGTTTATTTTATTTTATTTATTTAGTTTATTTTTTTTACTTTTAATTATTTTAGTTTATATTTTTTTATTTTAGATTATTTTTAAGTTTAGGTTTAGGTTTAGGTTCATTTTAATTGAGTTTTATTTTTATTTTAATTCTAAGGTATAGGTTTTATTTTTTTAGGTTTTGGTTTTGGTTTTTTTTTTTGGGTTTAGGTTTTAGATTTTTATTTTATATTTATTTTTAGGTTTTATTTTTTAGTTTATGTTTAGGTTTATTTTTAGTTTTTTTTTTAATTTTATTTAGTTTAGGTTTAAGTTTCATTTATTTTAGTTTAATTTATTTTAGTTTAGCTTTAGGTTTATTTTAATTTTATTATTTTATTTTATTTTAGGTTTAGGTTTTTCTTTAGTTTAGGGTTTAGGTTTTATTTATTATTTATTATTTGGTTTTATTTTTAGGTTTATTCTTTAAGTTTAAATATTTATTTATGTTTTCTGGGTTTTTTTCCATTTAATTTTTCTTTTATTTAGGATTTTTATTCTTAGGTTTATTTTCTTTTTTAGTTTAGTTAACATTTTTATTTATTTTATTTAGGTGTAGGTTTAGGTTTTAGTTAAGGTTTTTATTTTATTTTAGTTATTTATTTTATTTAGGTTTAGGTTTTTTTTATATATAATTTATTTTTAGGTTTTATATAGTTTAGGTTTAGGATTTTAAGTTTTTAGGTTTTTAGGGTTTAGGGTTTAGTGTTTTGGCTTTAGGGTTTATGGTTTTTAGGGTTTAGGGTTTAGGTTAGCATAGTGTTTAGGGCTTTTTTTGTTAAATTAAGTAAACCAATAGGTTTAGGTTTATTTAGTTTATTTTTTATTTATTTTAGTTAATTTTATTTTTTATTTTATTTTATTTATGTTTTTTAATTCTTAGGTTTATTTTATTATTTTGTTTAGTTTAGGTTTTTATTTATTTTATTTTAGCTATTTTAATTTTTTATTTTATTTTATTTTTAAGTTTAGGTTTAGGTTTTTATATTCTTTTATTTTATTTTATTTAGGTTTAGGTTTTTCTTTTAGGTTTTATTTTGTTTAGGTTTAGGTTTTTAGGTTTTTGATTAGTTATTTAGGTTTAGATTTTAGTTTAGGTTTTGGGTTTTATTTAGTTTAGGATTTTAAGTTTAGGGTTTATTTTAGTTTATTTTATTTTAGGATTATTAAGTTTAGGTTTATTTAAGTTTAGGGTTATATGTTTTGGTTTAGTTTAGTTTAGGGTTTATGGTTTATTTAGGGTTTATATTTAGTTTTGGGTTTAAGTTTTTCTTTAGGTTTATTTTAGTTTAGGTTTAGCATTTTATGGTTTATGGTTTGGTGTTTAGGGTTTAGTGTTCTAGGTTTAGGGTTTAGAGTTGGTTTTAATGTTTAGATCTTAGGGATTATGGTTTTTTTTAAATTGAGTAAACTGGTAGGTTTAGGTTTATTTAGTTTATCTGTTATTTAATTTAGTTTATTTTATGTGTTTTATTTAAGTTAATTTTTTATTTCTATTTAATTTAGTTTATTTATTTTAGGTTTATTTATTTTTATTTTTTGTTTTTATTTTAGTTTATTTTTTAAGTTTAGGTTTAAGTTTAGGTTTATTTTTTGGTTGAGTTTTATTTTTATTTTATTTTTAAGGTTTAGGTTTTATTTTTTATTTTTAGGTTTAGGTTTAGGTTTAGGTTTAGGTTTTAGGATTTTATTTTAAGTTTTAATTTTAAGTTTATTTTTAGGTTTTATTTCATAGTTTAGGTTTAGGTTTATTTTTAGTTTATTTTATTTTATTTAGGATTTTTATTCTTAGGTTTAGGGTTAGGGTTATTTATTTAAGTTTTTTATTCTTAGGATTATGTTTAAATTTGATTTATTCTTAGGTTTTTACTTTTTAAAGGTTTAGGGTTTAGGGTTATTTATTTAAGTTTTTTATTCTTAGGTTTAAGCTTAAATTTATTTTATTTTTTTAGTGTTTTTTAATTTTAGGTTTGTGGGGTTTAGGGTTTAAGTTTTTAGGGTTTAGAGTTTAGGGTTACTGTTTATGGTTTAGGGTTTAGGGTTTAGTGCTTAGCTTTAGGGGTTATGGTTTTTTGGTTTTAGGGTTTAGGGTTAACATAGGGTTTAAGGCTTTTTTTTTGAAATTAAGTAAACGTGTAGGATTAGGTTTATTTAGTTTATTTAATTCATTTTTTATTTATTTTATTTTATTATTATTTTTTATTTTTAATTATGTTTGTTTTTTATTTTATTTTATTTTATTTATGTGTTTTTATTTAAGGTTTATTTAATTTTTTAGCTTAGGTTAAGTTTTATTTTATTTTATTTTATTTTATTTTATTTTATTTTTAGTTTTGGGTTTAGGTTTATATTATATTATATTTTTTAATTTTATTTAGGCTTAGGTTTATTTATTTAATTTATTTTTAGGTTTTATTTTATTTCGGTTTAGGTTTTTAGGCTTTTAGGGTTCAGGGTTTAGGGTTTCGATTTGGGTTTTAAGGTTTAGGATTTCAGGTTTAGGGTTTAGAGTTTTAGGGTTCAGGGTTTACAGTTTAGGGTTTAGGGTTTAAGGTTTACAGTTTAGGATTTTAAGGCTTAGGGTTTAGGGTTTGGGGTTTGGGATTTAGGGTTTTGGGTTTAGGATTGTAGGTTTTAGGGTTTAGGGTGTAGGGTTAGTCTTAGGATTTAGGGTTTAGAATTAGTGTTTTTTATTTAATTAAGTAAACTCATAGGTTTAGGTTTATTTAGTTTATTTTATTTTTTATTTTTATTTAGGTTTATTTTTATTTTTGTTTAGTTTAGTTTATTTAATTTAGGTTTATTTATTTTTGTTTAGGTATTTTATTTTAGTTAATTTTTTAGGTTCAGGTTTAGGTTTAGGTTTATTGTTAGTTTATTTTATTTTCTTTAGTTTAAGTTTAGGTTCAATTTATTTTAGGTTTGGTTTTATTTATTTTAGTTTAGCTTATTTTCATTTAAGTTTAGGTTTATTTTATTTTATTTTGTCTATTTTACTTTTATTTTAGGTTTAGGTTTTGTTTTGTTTAGGGTTTAGAATTTATTTCTTATTTATTTTTAGGTTTACTTTTTTAGGTTTTGGTTTTTATTTAGTGTTTATTTTATTTTATTTTAGGTTTATTTTTTTATTTTAGCTTTAGTTTTGATTTTATTTAGGTTTTTTATTTTAATTTAGTTTTTTATATTTATTTTTTTAAGCAGGTTTAGGTTTTTTTAGTTTATGTTTTTATTTTATTTTATTTCTTTATTTTATTTTATTTTAGGTTTTTTATTTATTTTATTTCTAGATTTTATTTAGTTTAGGTTTAGGTTTTTAGCTTTTTAGGGTTTAGGGTTTAGGGTTAGTTTAGGGTTTAGAGTTTACAATTTTTATTTTTTATTTTTTTATTTTTGGGTTTAGGGTCTAGAGTTTAGGGTTTAGGGTTTAGGTTTTAGGGTTTAGGGTTTAGGGTTTAGGGTTTTAGGGTTTAGGGTTTAGGGTTTATGGTTTAGGGTTTTTAGCGTTTAAGGTTCAGTGTTTAGGTTTTATGTTTTAGGTTTAGGGTTCACGTTTTAGTTTAGGGTTTAGAGTTTTTGGTTTTTTTTAAACAAAGAGCAAATTCAGATTCAATATATTTTTTTATTTCATCAACCAAGTAACACACCAAGTTTTCTAAGACACCAAGTAACACACCAAGTTTTCTAAGACACAAGCGACGACATAGATCAAAAATGGATAAAAAGTGAACACTCATAGAGCAAATCAAAAACCCTAGATAACTAGAACTATGTGTAGACAGTTCCATAAGCGTTCGATCATCATTCTATAATTCCCATCGAACCTCCCTTGCCTCTTAGGATCCACCATCATATCCCCGATCTCTCACTCCACCACCACCACGGTTATAAGCTCCGTCGCTCCTCCCATATCCATGACCACAACTATTCTGACGACCACCTCCATATCCACCAGTACCTCCAGTTCCCACACCACCAATGCGATAACCACTGCCTCCACCATGAGATCTAGACTGAGCCTGGTCGACAGTGATGTTCTCATCATCAAAGTTCTGCTCATTTTAGGTTTAGGTTTAAGTTTAGTTCTATTAGATTTTAGGTTTAAGTCTATTTTTTAATTTATTTATTTACTTTAGGGTTAGATTTATGGTTTGGGGTTTAGGGTTTACGGTTTAGGGTAGGGTTTATTGTTTAGGGTTTATGGTTTATTGTTTTAAGTTTTAAGGTTTTAGAGATTAGGGTTTAGGGTTAGGGTTTAGGGTTTAATGTTTAAGGTTTAGTGTTTAAGCTTTAGGGTTTATGGTTTTTAAGGTTTAGGGTTTAGGGTTTGCTTAAGGTCTAGGATTAGTTTATGTTTTAGGGTTTAAGGTTTAGGGTTTAGGGTTTATGATTTTTAGGGTTTTGGGTTTATGGTCTATTTTAGTTAGTTAGGTTTATTTTAGGATTTATGGTTAGTTTAGGGTTTAGGTTTTAGGGTTTTGGGTTTTGGGTTTTTTAGGGTTTAGGTTTTGGGTTTTGGTTTTGGGTTGTAGTTTGGGTTTAGGATTTTCTTATGAGTTTAGGGTTTAGGGTTTAGGGTTTAAGTTTTAGGGTTTAGGGTTTAGAGTTTAGGGTTTTAGGGTTTATGGTTTAGCATTTTGGGTTTAGGATTTTTAAGGTTTAGGTTTAGGTTTAGTGTTTAGGTTTTGGTTTAGGGTTCATGTTTTAGTTTAAGGTTTAAGGGTTTTTAGAATTTTTTTTAGTAGAGAACAAATTAAGATTCAAGATTTCTTCTTTTCAATTTCATCAACCAAGTAACACACCAGGTTTTCTAAGACACAAGCGATGACATAGATAAAAAATGTGCACAAATAGTGCAAATAAAAACCTTAGATAACTAGAACCATCTCTACTGTAAAGACACAGTTCCATAAGTACCAGATTGGATTGGCCATTCTTCAGTTTCTTCAATTCCCATCAGAACCACCCTGGCCTCTTGAATAGTAGGATCCACTATCATATCCTAGAACTTTTCCTCCGCCACCACCATGGCTGTAACCTCCATTATTCCTCTTGCCTCCATAACCACCACTTTTTCGACCTCCACCTACATATCCACTAGCACCTCCAGATCCCTCGCTACCACTGCAATAAGCACCACCTCTACCTTTGCCTCCATCGATAGATCTAGACCGAGCTTGGTTGGCGATGATGTTCTTATCGTCAAGGTTCTGCCTATTCTTAGGGTTTTGATTTAGTTTTAGGATTAGGTTTATTTTTAGTTTATTTAATTACTTTAGGGTTTAGGGTTTAGGGTTTAGGTTAGGGTTAATGGTTTAGTGTTTAGGGTTCAAGGTTTAAGGTTTAAGGTTTAGTGTTTAGGGATTTAGGGTTTATGCTTTTAGGGTTTTGGGTTTTGGGTTTCTTAAGGTTTGTCTAGGTTTAGGTGGTTGGTTTAGGGCTTATGGTTTGTGTCTGTGGATTTAAAGTTTAGGATTTAGGGTTTATGATTTTTTTAAAAAAAATTAAGTAAACTAGTAGGTTTAGATTTATTTAGTTTATTTAGTTTATTTTTATTTATTTTAGTTTTTTTTCTAATTTTTATTTAGTTTAGTTTATTTGTTTTAGGTTTATTTTTTTTCTTAGTTTAGGTTTTTTACTTTAGTTTATTTTTTAGGTTTAGGTTTAGGTTTATTTTCTAGTTGAGTTTTATTTTTATTTTACTTTTCAGGATTTGGTTTTATTACTTATTTTTAGGTTTAGGTTTAGGTTTTTATTTATTTTTTTAGGGGTAGGTTTTAGGTTTTTATTTTATGTTTATTATTAGGTTTTCTTTTTAAGTTTAAGTTTAAGTTTTTTTTTAGTTTATTTTATTTTATTTATTTTGGGATTATGGTTAGGTTTAATTTATTTTATATTTAAGTTTTATTTATTTTGATTTAGTTAATTTTAGTTTAGATTTAGGTTTAGGTTTATTTTATTTTATTTTAATTTTAGGTTTTCATTTTATTTTAAATTTTGTTTTATTTTTATTTATTTTAAGTTTTACTTTTAGGTTTATTTTTAGGTTTAGGTTCTTATTTAGTTTTTATTTTGTTTCATTTTATGTTTATTTTATTTTTAATTTATGTTTAGTTTTTAATTTATTTAGGTATTTTATTCTTAGATTTATTTCATTTTTTTAGTTTAGTTTAAGTTTTTATTTATTTTATTTTGTATATTTTATTAGTTTTTATTTTATTTTTATTTTTAGGTTTTTTTGGTTTTAGTTTAGGTTTTCTTTATTTCCTATTTTATTGGTTTAGGCATTTTATATTTTATTTTTAGGTTTATATTTAGGTTTAGCCCAAGAGTTTTAGGTTTAGGTTTAGGGTTTAGGGTTTAAGGTTTAGTTTAGGTGTGGTTTAGTGTTTAAGTTTGGTAGGGTGTGGATTTAGTGGTCAGGGTTTAGGTCAGGTAGGTTTAGGGCCTAGGGTTTAGAGTTAGTGAGGCTCAGGGTTTAGGTTTAGGGTTTAGGATTTAGGATTTGCTTTTAAAATTAATTAAACCGACAGTTTATATTTAGTTTATTTTTTGTTTAGGTTTATTTTATGAGTTTTATTTATTTTATTTTTAGGTTTAGGTCTATTTTTTTATTTTAGGTTTGGGTTTAGAATTATTTTAGGTTTAGGTTTTATAGGTTTTATTTTAATTTAGGTTTAATTTTATTATTTTATTTAGTTTAGTTTCAGCCAGTTTAAGTTTCAGTTTTATTTATTTTAGTTTAGGATTATGTTTATTTTATTTTTATCTTTGGTTTAGGTATTTTTTTAGTTTAGGCTTTAGGTTTTATTTGTAGGTTTATTTTTTAGGTTTAGTTTTTATTTAGTTTTTAATTTATTATATTTTAGGTTTATTTTTATTTTAGGTTTAGTTTTTATTTTATTTAAGTTTTTTTTAGTTTAGGTTTTTATTTATTTTATTTTAGTTTAGTTTTTATTTTTTTTATTTTTTTTACTTTTTTAGGTTTAGGTTTAGGTTTAGGTTTTAGTTTATATTTGTATTTTATTTTATTTTTTTATTTTATTTTGGTTTAGGGTTTTTTATTTATTTTATTTTTAGGTTTTATTTGGTTAAGGTTTATGTTTTTAGCTATTTAGGGTGTAAGGTTAGTTTAGGGTTTAGGGTTTGGGGTTTGGGGTTTATGGTTTAGTGTTTAAGGTTTAGGGTTTAAGTTTTAGGTTTAGGGTTTAAGTTTTAGTTTATGGTTTAGGGTTTAAGGTTTTCTTTTTTTGATAGAGAACAAATTCAGATTCAACATTTCTTCTTTTCGATTTCATCATCCAAGTAGCACCCATGTTTTCAAAGACATAAGTGATGACATAGATAACAAATGAGAACCCATAGAGCAAATCAAAAGCAGAGATAAGCAGAACCATCTCGACTATAAAGACAGTTCCATCTGCAACATATTTGATCGACCATTCTTCAATTTCTCCAGTTTTCATCAAAACCACCCCGGCCTCTCAAGTAGCGGGATCCACCATCATATCCCTGATCGCTCTGTTAGTTTATGGTTAGGGTTTAAGGTTTAGGGTTTAGGATTTGGGGTTTAGGGTTTAGGGATTAGGGTTGTAGGTTTCAGGTTTTAGGGCTTAGGGTTTAGGGTTGAGGGTTTATGATATGAATCTTTATTCCCCTGGTAATATCAGAAGCAAAAGAGAAAGAAAAAGGCCAAATTGGCTAAAGGACTTTACTGGCATCCCAAAAATATCATAACTTTAACTTACAATTGTTCCTTTATAATAACAGAGAGTAAAGGAAGAACAGACAGTAAGAGAACTTCCTCAGTAAACAATAATATTACAACCATCCATAACAGAAACAACGGCCAGAAGTTTAATAAAACCAAAGACTGAAAACAGAATACACGATCAGTAACAGTAAGACTAACAGAATGTAGTTACAACCAACAGATTCAAGCCAGTGCTTGAACTAAAGCAACAGAACTATTTCCACAGCCTTCCAAAAATTAAATATCCCTAACAGAGTGAACCGCCAAAAGAACAGACTTAAATTCAAGAAATCAAGAAAAAGAGGAAATAACAGAATGGCTCGTACCTCAACTGCCAGAAAGATAGAAGCCAAAATGATAACAAACTATAACAGAAAATAGTTAGCTGAAAAGAAAAGGCAGAGATCTAGATTATAAGAAAGGAAAATAGAAAGTATAAATAGAGATCAAAAGCCAAACAGAGGAGTAATCAAGATTTTAAGAAAGAAACTTATCTCTTCCATCTCCTTCTTCTTCTCTTCTTCCTGCTCAGGTTCTTCTTGGTTTTCCTCACGGAAACCACCGTCTTCCATCGAAGAATCCCTAAGTTATCCTCTGATCCCAGCCGCAACCCTTTTTCCTCTCTGGAGTGCTTCAACGACTCGAATAGTCGAAGGAAACAAAACCAAGTAAGGTATAAAGTTAGTTTCTCTCAAAAGCTTCATCCCACGGCCAAGAAGCAGCCGCGCAAACTACAAGCAAGGGTTCAGATCAGATCCCAGGATCAAGCCGCGCAGAAAGCAACAGGTGTATTCAACTAATTCCAATAAGAATCAAGAACCGCTTGATCAATGATCAAATCCAAGGGCAGATAAGAAACAAACCCAATCCGATGATTCAAGAATCGGCTCAAGAGAAACTCAATCCAAGTGATTAGATCCAACGGCTGAGAATAAGACGCTCAATCCAACGGTTCATAAAGCAACTGATAACTCTTCCCCATTATCAAAACTCAGCAGGGTTCCAAGCTCTCAGTGAGTCAACTCACCGAACCCCACTCAATCCAAGCCGGACCCGAATTGACATAGGACAGAACCATTCTCCCCAACCAGACTCAAATCCAAAAATTAGTTCATATTATTGGTGCTCTCGTTGACTACATCACTCACCATAAATGGCAGAAGGCACAAGACAGACAGCAAAGACCATAGATGAGTGTGTAGGAAGACTGAATAAAACAGATGAACAAATGTCTTCAATAACTATGATATTAGATGAAGTCTCAAGAAGACTATCATCTATTGAAGAAAAACTAGAAAGTAATCATCAAGAACAACAACAATCACAGGTATGTACCCCTCCTCATATTGAAATTTCCTTTCCCACTAGACAACAACCACCACACAACAATAGACCTATGAAAGTTGATATGCCAAGATTCAATGGAGACAATCCTAGAGGTTGGTCGCTTAAAGCACCAATTCTTTCAATACTATAGCCTATCTGAAGATCAGAAGTTCTTAATTGCATCTGTATATATGGATGAACCAGCATTAAGATGGTATCAGTGGATGCATCTTAATAAACAGCTGCACTCATGGAGACAATTTAAAGAACAAGTTATTCGTGAGATTTCTCTTGTATGTAGATTTAAGGGGTGAACTTGCTAAATTACAACAAATCTACAAACAGAATTTTATAATGAGTTTGAGGAATTGGTAAATTAGATATCAGGTATTCCACCTGAATTCTTACAGAGCTATTTTGAATCTGGTTTAAGGCAGGATATAAAAAGGGAAGTAAGAGCATTGCAGCCTAGTTCCCTACAGCAAGCCTTCCAGTTAGCTAAACTGATGGAGGACAGGCTAGCTGATGATTTAACAATGCCAAGAAACTACAGAGCACACCAAGCTCAACAAACTAAACAAAATCAAAGCTATCAACCACCTTTACTGCTAACACCTCCAGTAATTCTAGCAATCAACCAAAATAATGTGATGCTCAATAAACAAAACATTCCCATCCAGAAACTGACTCCAACATAATTAGAAGAAAGAAGGAAGAAGGGATTATGCTTCAATTGTGAGGAACAATATCACAGAGGTCATATATGTCAAGCCAAATTAGTTGCCTTCATGATGGTCAATGAAGATCAAGAGTATCAGCTACAACAAGATACTCAACCAGAAAGATAGTGGATTCAAGAAGAAGTTTTAGAAACAAGCTCAAACTATCAGCCATTCAATCCAGGTTAAGACAGAGGACATATAATTGTCAAATTATAAATAGTCTAAATAGTTCTGAATAATTCTGACCATTAAATTAGCCTAGAAGTATAATTCATATATAGCCAATTCTATAAAGCCCATCAGACATAGTGCAAATAAGAAATGCCAGAATTATAAGCAAAGATTGAGGCACAGCAAGCTTCCCAATATCAAATAAATGGCCACAAAGAATTCCCAAAGAAGACAGTCAACAATACAACCACATTACAAAGGTAATACAGAGAAGTTCAGGGGAAAGGATTGCTATAAAGTGAGGATCTTAAGATATGAATTCAGGAATCAGAAAAGGGCAGGTCTTAATGGTGACCTTGAGGGCAAGGTCAGTGTGAGGAGGGGAGTAATGATATGAATCTTTATTCCCCTGGTAATATCAGAAGCAAAAGAGAAAGAAAAAGGCCAAATTGGCTAAAGGACTTTACTGGCATCCCAAAAATATCATAACTTTCACTTACAATTGTTCCTTTATAATAACAGAGAGTAAAGGAAGAACAGACAGTAAGAGAACTTCCTCAAGAACAATAATATTACAACCATCCATAATGTAAACAACCAAGTTTAATAAAACCAAAGAGTGAAAAATGTAATACACGACAAGAATGAAGACTAATGTAATGTTATACCAACAGATTCAAGCCAGTGCTTGAACTAAAGCAACAGAACTATTTCCACAGCCTTCCGAAAATTAAATATCCATAACAGACTGAACTGCCAAAAGAACAGAGACTTAAATTCAAGAAATCAAGAAAAAGAGGAAATAACAGAATGGCTCGTACCTCAACTGCCAGAAAGATAGAAGCCAAAATGATAACAAACTGTAACAAAAAATAGTTAGCTGAAAAGAAAAGGCAGAGATCTAGATTATAAGAATGGAAAATAGAAAGTATAAATAGAGATCAAAAGCCAAACAGAGGAGTAATCAAGATTTTAAGAAAGAAACTTATCTCTTTAGTCTCCTTCTTCTTCTCTTCTTCTTGCTCAGGTTCTTCTTAGTTTTCCTCACCGAAAACCACCGTCTTCCATCGGAGAATCCCTAAGTTCTCCTTTGATCCCAGACGCAACCCTATTTCCTCTCTGGAGTGCTTCGATGACTCGAATAGTCGAAGGAAACAAAACCAAGTAAGGTATAAAGTTAGTTTCTCTCAAAAGCTTCATCTCACAGCCAAGAAGCAGCCGCACAAACTACAAGCAAGGGTTCAGATTAGATCCCAGGATCAAGTTGCGCAGAAAGCAACAGGTGTATTCCACTAATTCCTATAAGAATCAAGAATCGCTTGATCAAAGATCAAATCCATAGATAAAAAACAAACCCAATCTGACGGTTCAAGAATCGGCTCAAGAGAAACTCAATCCAAGTGATTAGATCCAACGGCTGAGAATAAGACGCTCAATCTAACGGTTCATAAAGCAATCAATAACTCTTCCCCATTATCAGAACTCAGCCGGGTTCCAAGCACTCAGTGAGTCAACTCACTGAATCCTACTCAAGCCAAGCTGGACCCAAATTGACACAAGATAGAACCATTCTCCCTAACCAGACTCAAATCCAGAAATTAGTTCATATTAGTTTAGGGTTTATGGTTTAGGGTTTTAGGGTTTAGGGTTTAGGGATCAGGGTTTAGGGATTTAGGATTTATGGTTTAGGGTTTAGAGTTTAGGGTTTATGATTTAGGGTTTGAGGGTTAGGATTAGTTTTAGGGTTTAGGGTTTATGATTTAGGATTTAGTGTTTAAGTTTTTTTTTTCAATTACGTAAACCGATAGGTTTAGCTTTATTTAGTTTATTTTCAATTTATTTGAGTTTATTTTATTTTTTTATTTAATGTTTTTTTATTTAGTTTATTTTATTTATTTTAGTTTAGGTTTTTTATTTTTGTTTATTTTTTTACATTTAGGTTTACTTTTATGCTGAGTTTTATTTTATTTTATATTTTAGGATTAGGTTTTATTTTATATTTTTAAGTTTAGGCTTCGGATTTTGTTTTATTTTTTTAGGTTTAGGTTTATGGTTTTTATTTTAGGTTTATTTTTAAGTTTTATTTTTTAGTTTAGGTTTAGGTTTAGGTTTAGGTTTAGCTTTTATTTATTATAATTTAGTTTATTTTAGTTTAGGTTTAAGTTTATTTTATTTTGTTTATTTTATTTTTATTTTATGTTTAGGTTTTCTTTTAGTTTAGAGTTTTAGTTTATTTTTTTGTATTTTTATGTTTATTTTTTAGGTTTAGATTTTTATTTAGTTTTTATTTTATTTTATTTTTGGATTATTTTATTCTTATTTTGCATTTAGAGTGCTATGTTGATGATCTTATGGTTAAAAGTAGAGAAAAGGAAGACCATCCCTTTGACTTGAGAGTAGTTTTCAAACAATTAAGATAATTTAACCTCAAAATGAACCCCGTGAAGTGTGCATTCGGAGTAGCTTCAAGGAAATTCCTTAGGTTTGTTGTCCGACACCAATGAATCGTAATTGATCTGGAGAAGATCAAGGTGATATTAGAAATGCCACCCCCTAAAAGTTTAACTTAACTTAGATTATTCTAATGGTGGTTGGCATATCTAAGATGCATTATATCTAACATATCAGAAAGATGTCAGCCATTCTCAACATTTGTCAAAAAGGATGACATGTTCAAGTGGGATGACAAGTGTGAGCATGCCTTCGAAGACATCAAGCATTACCTGATGACACTACTGGTTCTAGCCACTCATACTTTACACTGCTATGTTAGACGACTCTCTTGGTGCTTTGTTGGCCCAAGCCAATGATGAAGGGATGGAAAATGTACTCTACTACCTCAATCATCATCTAATCCTTGTTGAGTCTAACTATCCACCCACTAAGAATCATTGCCTAGCTTAAATCTTTGCATCCCAAAAGCTACAGCACTACATGCTTCCTCATAAGGTGAATTTAATTTCAAGGATCAATCCACTACAATATCTCATGACACGGCCGATGCTATTCGGATGGTTGGTACGATGGTCCATCATCCTCTCGCAATTTGACATTACCTTCGTACCCCTCTATGTGGTGAAAGGATAAGTGCTAGCAAATTTCTTAGTAGCACACCCACTTCTTGTTGACTCTCCACTTAGTGATGATCTCCCTAATGAACAAATCATGAACTGAGGAGATAGTAGCATTCACCAATGGGATATGAACTTTAATGGTAAGGCTTCCTCTCAAAGAGGAGAAGAACCATAATCTACTATTCCAAGAAAAGCAAGGGCAGGAATAATTCTTTTAACTCAAGACCGTGATATGATGAGATTCTCATATCATCTGTCCAATCTTTGCACCAACAATGAAGTCTAATATAAGGATCTGATTATCGGTCTGGAGTTAGCCATTACTCTAAGCATCCAGAACATCAATATCTTTGGGGATTCTCAGCTAGTGATCAACCAAATCACAGGGTCCTATAAGGTTATAAAGCCCAAGCTCCATCACTACCACAAGTACATTATGGAGTTATTGGCCCAAATCTCAAAGGTTACCATTTATAAGATTCCTTGAGGAGAGAATGTCATAGCGTAAGCTTTAGCCAAGCATGCCAAGGATTTGGCATGTCTAAAGGATGAGTCCATATCAATAAAGGTCCAATATAGACAAGCCTTATTCCTTATTGATATTGAACTCATCAAAAAGTACTATCTTGAAGGGGAGGTTTCCATTGCCAAGAAGTGTGGGGAGTTAGATTGGAGGCAACCATTCATACATTACCTAAATAAAGGCAAACTACCTCAAGAGAAGTCCCAAGCCCATCAGATGAAGTAGAGAGCACTTTCCTATGCTCTTGTGGATGGTGTATTATACCATTGGTCTTTCAATCATATGTGGTTACATTATTTATATAAGCATGAAGCCCATAAGATTGTGACCGATTCCATTATGTGGAGCCAATCCATGAAGATGAAAGCCAAGATCAAGAGACTAGGATACTTCTGGCCATCAATGATCAAAGATTGCATGGATACGGCTAGGCAATGCCACCAATGTCAGATATACGGTGTGGTCCTACACAAACCACCCTACATTCTACATCCTACATTGGCCTCATGGCCATTCGATGTAAGGGTACCAACATAGTGGGTCTTATTGATTCTCCTTCTTTCAAGGGTCATCGATTCATCTTAGCTACTACAGGCTACTTTTCCAAATGAACAAAGGTGATTACGCTCAGAGAGGTCATAGCTCAATATGTGCTCTAGTTTTTTAGGAACCATATCGTATATAGGTTCAGAGTGACTTGATGAATGATATCTGATATTGGTATTGCATTCAAGAGTAATGAGATCAACAACTTTGCTCAGAGGCAGAGCAAAAATTGGAGATATTCTACCATTAACTACCTGAGGTAAAATGGCTTAGCAGAAGACTTTGATAAAACTCTCATCAGAATACTAAAGATGACACTCAATAATAATAAGCGAAAGTGGCATGAGCAGTTAGCTGAAGCCTTTCGGGCCTATCGCACAAATATAGAACTCCAACTCAATCTACTCCTTTCTCCTTAGTGTATGGGTCCGAAGCCGTTCTACCATTACAGTTCTAACTCCCATCAATAAGGATAGCTATGCATTGCAAGATCACAATAGAGCATAATGTTAAGTTGCGGTTAGAAGAGCTTGAAGGTTTTGAGAAGTGATGTCTACGGGCATGCCAAAATCTTGAGTTATACAAAGCTAAAATGATTCAAGCTCACAAAAAGTTTATCCATCTTAGAGTGTTTCAAGTAGGAGAGCTAAATTTACTTATAAGGAGACCGATTATTATTCGTTGTAAGATGGGAGGCAAGTTTGAACCCACTTGGGAAGGTCAGTTTTCCCTAAAGAAGGCCTACCAAGGAAGATCTTATCAGCTTATTAATCATAAGGGAGAGCACCCAATCAATGAGCTCTAGTTAAGCAAATATGATAAATCATGTTTGAAATTTCCATTTTGAATTCAATCTCTTCCATGGTGAAATTATTCTTATTTGTGAATCTTCCAAGATGTTTTTATGGTAGGTGTAAGGAACCCGAGTGGTGTCCTATCCTTCATTGAAACAACACAAACACAACCTACACATAAACATATAAAATAAACTCATATCTTGTATCTTGGGCTACTTTGAGTTGAGATAATGCCCCCAATGACACTCACTCAGTAGCTGCTCTAGGTCGGCCTGACATACTACCCTGCTAGTGTGTCACCCCAGTGGTCTTCTTTCTTTGGAGGATGTAAGTCTGCTATGCTTTCTTTCTTTACTTGGCCACTACACACCGATGAGTGCCTTGTTAGTTTGGTAGGCCTTACTGTATGGCCGGTAAGCTACCTTATGTTAGCTTTGTTTAAGAAGATGTGAGTCTGTTATGCTTTCTTCTTAGATTAGCCTTTATGTACTGACTGGGTCGAGTATATTTGAGGTTTAGGATAAGCCTCTAGAGGCTCCTTCTCTCTAATTACTTCAAGTCTGGGTCCTATCTTTCCTTGGGGCTCCTCGCTTTGTACTTGCTCTAAGTTAGATATCATCTATCCTATCGATGATAGACTATCTCGATGATCAATTTTGCTTGGAAAGTTGTAAGCCTACATGCTTTCTTTCTAGATTAATCATTGCAAACTGACTGGCACTTTAGGATGGTTGGTTCTAACTATGTTGACGGATACACCTGAGGTTGGTTGGTTCTCACACCTTAGGATACCCCACTCATGGTAGATGTAAGTCTGCTACGCTTTCTCCTTGAGTTGGCCATACACTAGTAGCCTTCTTTTTTTTAGAGCTCGGGATAATGCCACCTCCCCATGGGCACTATATTTGGATCACTTTGAAACCCCATTTAGACACTACAGTTACTATGTCAGTTGACAGTTCCCTTTCAAGTAACCACCCCTATGGTTGTAGAATATGTCCTGTGGATGTCTAGATTCTCCTTTGATCCAGTAAATCTAAGATAGGTCAAGGCCGACATAACCCCTCGTGGTCCTTACACACCCGGTAGGGTCCGCAAACATATAAATAAAATTTATATTCACTTATGGATTAGGATACCCCAGTAGTATTTTTCATAGCGCATCATATCTTTAGGGTAGTGTTAGAAAACTCCCTTTAGTAATCGCCTAACTACTCTTAAGTTGATATAAGTCCCCAGCAGCATTCACTTAGTAGGCGCCCCTAAGACTAGTTCTATTTGTTGTGCTACCAATAGGTCACCCCAGTGGGTGTTCCCTGCTATAGAAGATGTAAGTCTCCTATGCCTTCTTCCTAGCACAGGTATTGCACACCAAAAGGTAACCCCTTAGGTTGGCTAGCTCTACCCCACCAATAGACTATCCCTTTGGATTTGTAAATCGAGATAGGACAAGTATTTCTTTAGGTCCATCACACACCGACATGGTCCATAATTTAAATCTATTAAATTTGATCGAGCTCAAATCCCCAGTGGATATGCCCTCAATTCGAAATCAAACTAAACCAAATAAACCATATCAAATCACATGAAATTAAGATAAAATTAATCCAAACTACTTTTGAGTTGACATAAGTCCCCAGTAGCATTCACTCAGTAGTCTCCCTAGGTGAGGTTCAATTTGTTATGCATCCAATAGGTCATCCCAGTGGTTGTTCCTCCCTTTGGAAGATGTAAGTCTATGCCTTCTCCACCCACAAAGGCAACCCCTTAGGTTGGCTAGCTCTACCCTGCAGCTGGTAGACTATCCCTTTGGATTTGTAAACCTGAGGTAGGTCAAGGCTAATATACCCCTTTCTTAGTAGGTCCATCGCACACTAACATGGTCCATACATTAACTCAAATTAAATTAAACTCGATCTGATTTTCCCTAGTGGAGTTAAATCACACTCTTCTCCCTAGTGGAGCCCCAAATCATATATAAACAAGTCAAACAAATAAATCAAATTCAAAACTGACCTCCCATAGTGGAGCCAAATTAAAACAACTCCTCTAGTAGAGTCTAAATCATAGAAATCCAACCAAACTTTTATTCTTAGCAGATACAACCCCAAACAAATCTATGAAATTAAACTCAAATCCCAATCTCTAGTAGATGGCTCGAACCTACTTCCCAAGTGGAAGGTTTATATACCCGATCCCTAGTAGACTCGAGCCCATATCTCTAGCAAATGTGCCTCCACATCAATTAAAACAAAATAAATTAAAGTTCTTTTGATCTTAATACATTGTGGATTATAGATTCTTATCCTAAGTAGATCTTCTTTCCATAAATCATATAATGAAATCAAATTCAAACCTTATCCCCAACAAATTTTCTTCTTCTATGCCCTCGACATAGACCACTCACATGTCATGTCCATGAATGTGTGATGCCCTAGCAGATCTCCCTCCATGTCCTTAACATGGAATTCTCATCAAATCTTATTTCTTCTCTTACGCACACTTTTAATACTTCAACTAAAAGCCTAATAATGTATTCATTCAAATTACATCATCTTAATATTATTATCAAAATTTTATAATTTATGATGGTGAAAGCTCAAACTAACTATACAATATCATGCTAAACATATTATAGTGTGAATTAACACACTATATTATATTATAATATATAATTTTATATTATAATTTGCTATAATATAATATATTGTCTAACATTACACCTCATTAGAATCACTTAAATGGAACAAATAATAAGATTTTCTCAAAATATGAATAATGTTCATTTTGGATGTAAAATTGTTATTTTTTTTATTAGAAATGGGACACAATAGCTTAATTTTGGTGTTACTTCTTCGTGTGTGCCATGAATTTGGCTAAATTCTTCCATCTCAACCTTTAAATTAACATTTTTATGAGTTTTGACCCAATGTATTATAACAAAAGTAAAACATACTAAATTGTACAATAACATTTAGTAACACACCACTACATTCATATATATGTGAAGTTATATTGTTATGTACATTATATTTTGATATGCTTTCATATAATATACTATCTTATATTACACCTTAAAATGAATCACTTTAATAAAAAAAATTATAAAATTTGGTTGAAAAATGAACATTTATTTTGGCTGTAAAATTCCATTCTTTTGATTAAATGACACACCATTGCACATGATGTTCCCTAAAACTTACCTTAAATTTGGCCAAATCCCATCATCTCGACCTATAAATCAAATTATTTTTATGAATTATACTAGTACAAACTCTACTACATCATACTATAACAAACTAAAATATGCTAAACAATAAGTAGTAATACACAATAGTATGTTATAATGCATGATGCTACACTATGTTATAGCATCTTATACTATAATACACTATAACATATTATATTATATTGCATATCACATCACAAGTGATTGCTTAAGATAAAAAATCATAAAATTAGTCAAAATAATAAAAAACTATATATTTTAGTTGTATCACTTAAATATTTTAAATTGAAATAATATATTATGGTGACATGCCTTACCTATTATGAATTTAGCCAAATTCCACTATTTTAAAGTTTAAATCAACATTTTTATAAATAATGCTAATGCAGGCTTGACTTAATGATTGTAAAATACTAAAAGAATTTAAAATGCGCAGAACAATGTATTATGATATGTGTTGTTATACTATGCTACAACATATAATATTTATTTTGAACATAAAATCTTACTTTTTAGACTACAAGTGGCGTAGCACGCCTTTGGTACTAGAGCCTAATTCCCACTTCAAATTTTAAAAATCTCATCATCTTATTTATTAAATCAATATTTTTATGATTTATATTAATATAGACTATAGGGCATAATACCATAATATACTAAAACATTTTTAAACATCTTATAACATCCAAAAACACATCACTACATGCTCAAATATATGATGCTACATTATACTATAATATATGGTATTATAATATGATTTAAGGTATTCAAATATCTAGAAGTCAAGGGAAAGTCTCTTGAAGACATTTTCTTTTGGTACCATAACTATGTTAGGATTAGGTCATTCTTTTGATCTGCTCCTAATGATATCTTTAGTCAAGTTTTAGGGTTTAGGGCTTAGGGTTATGGTTTAGTGTTTAGGGTTTAGGGTTAGTCTAGGGTTTAGGGTTTAGGCTTAGTTTAGGGTTTAGGGTTTAGGGTTTAGGGTTTGGGGTTTAAGTTTAGGGTTTAGGGTTGTAGGTTTTAGGGTTTAGGGTTTAGGGTTGGTTTAGGATTTAGGATTTAGGGTTTTAGGGTTTAAGGTTTAGGGTTTAGGGTTTAGGGTTTAGGGTTTAGTGTTTAGGGTTTTACTTTTAGTGTTTTAGGAGTTTTTAGGTTTAATTTTTAGTTTAGGGTTTAGGGTTTAGTATTTAGGGTTTAAAGTTTATGGTTTTTTCAATAGAGAATAAATTCAGATTCAACATTTCTTCTTTTTGATTTTGTCAAACAAGTAGCACCCCAAGTTTTCTAAGACACAAGAAATGACATAGATAAAAATTAGCACCCAAAGAGAAAATTCAAAACCCTAGATAAGTAGAATCATCTCTATTATAAAGACATAGTTCCATACATAGTAGATCGAATAGGATGTTCTTCAGTTTCTCCAGTTCCCATCAGAACCACCCCCACCTCTCAAGTAGTGGGATCCACCATCATATCCCTGATCTCTCCCTCTACCACCACCATGGTTGTAACCTTCACGCCTCCTCCCGCCTCCATAACCACCACTACTCCGATCACCACCTCCATATCCACCAGCACCTACAGATGCCCCACCACCACTATGATAATCGCTACCTCTGCCTTCACCTCCATCGCCAGATCTAGATTGAGTCTAGTTGATGATTATGTTTCTGCCATCAAGGTTTTACCCATTCTTTGGGTTTAGGGTTAGTTTATGGTTTAGGGTTTAGGGTTAGTTCAAGGTTTAGGGACTGGGGTTTAGGGTTGAAAGTTTAGCATTTTTTTTTGGGAAAAAAAGAAGAAATTGTATTACCAAAAAGAAAAGGATACAATGATTTAAAGGGGATAAAACTCAAAGATTACTACTCAAAGAGCTACAGAAGCACCTAAAGAGAAAAATCCCTAACTAATACAAAAGATAGCAAAAAGCAAAAGGAAGAACTAAAAAAAGAACAACAACAACATAGAATCGCTGAGCAGGTCAGCAATCTATTTGAAGAGACCCAAGAATAAGTGAAGGAAACCTATAAGAAAAAACTAAAGCAAAGATAAGTATAAATAAAAGAAAATAAACAAAGATAAATAGAAAAGAGAGAAAAGCCAAAGAAAAGGCTCAAGCTCAGTCACAAAAATTAGAAGGGGCAAAAAAAATTTGTGAGCAGCCAAACTCTGAAAGGAGGGTTATAGTCACAAATACTGCTACCAACCAATAAGAAAGACTTAACATCCTAGCCATCATAGTCAATGAACCTCACAAAGGCACCCGAGCACACACCAATAACCAGCAAAGATCTAGAACTAGCCACCAAAAAGATAAGAACAATAATAGAGCCACTAGCCAAAGGGGACAATAGTAGAAAAAAAAGAGCTAACAAAGAAAAATCCAAGCCAGGAAAACCATCCAACCACCCAAGAGTAGCATGAATAATAAACAAAGCAAGTAACCAAAGAGGAAGTACCAAAAATAAAAGCAACGGGGGAAGAAGGGAGGCAAATATAGCTCACCAACTCCAACCAGACTAAAGCAACCATAATAGGCCACAACATCCATAAAACAAAATAAGAAACAACAAGGCCACCAAAGCCACAAAAGAAAGTAGCAGCCAAACCCAAAACCAAATCAACCCAACCAACTAAAAGGAAATAGAAGGAAGAGAAGCACAACCAACATCTCATCTAGAGAGGGCACCAAAAATTAGGAAGCTCATGGATACTAACCATAAAGACAACAAAGAAAAACAAACCAACCAACCCAAAACTAATGAATAAGCCTACAAGAGATACCACATTAAAAGTAGGAGTAGCAAATGAAAATAGCTAGACAACCAAAATAGCAGAAGCTAGCATTCCAACCTATAAAATATAAGAAAAATACAAGAACATAAAGCCCCTAAGAAAAACAGGAGCCAACAGCAATCGAACAAACCAAAACCACCAGAAGCTCCCAAGAAAAAGCCCTAAGAAAGCTAACAACAGAAAAGAAAAAAGAAAAAGAAGAAGAAAAATTTAGAAAATATAACATAAGGCAAACCAGATTTATCTAAATTAGACAGCCCTCTTAATTGCTTAAGAATATTCATATTAGTAAACAAAGTAAAATCAGAGAAATTACACCCAAAACCAGCTAAGAAATTCACACAAGAATTACCTTCTCTTAAAATATGAGTAATTTTAAAAGAAAGTTTAGAGATAATAGCTTTAATATTTCTAATTAAATAAAAAAGCTCAACATTACACTTATGGTTAGAATTGATCATAGCAACAACCATCTGACCATCAGTCTAACCAAATAATATGAAAATTTCTATCCGAACAAAGCTTAAGAGCATGACAAACAACCATCAATTCAACAAAAATAACAGAATTAGTAGAGAGAGGAGTGGAAAAAGCCAAGATAATATTCCCAAGATTTTTCTTAAACATACAACCACAACGACTTGTTATGTGCAATAGAGCCGTAAGTATTAACTTTAATACAATAATTAAAATTCTTAACCCAATGAAGAATTTTATAATCTGGAGATGAGTTATAATTAGGATACTGGATAGCCAATTTAGAGGCAACAAACTTGCAACCTCTAAAATTAGTACCACTAAGAAGAGCAGCCTTATGTAAAGAAAAAAAATCTTTTCTTTAGTCCTAGCAATAATCCTATTATGATTCATAGGCACATTATGATGTTTAGCATCATTTCTGTAAACCTAATCAAAGTAATAGCCATCATAATTTTAATATTCCCTTTAACAATATTATGAAAATAAGAGTCAAGAAGTTGCATAAAAGTTAAATTACCATTAAAACAATTTAACTTAATTAAATCCTCATACCAACCCCAAACTTTAGAGGCAATGGCACCATTAACAAAAACATGACTAATATTCTCAATATGAAAGCAACACATGCATTTAGAGGGTAGATAAAAACATTTGTCCAAAACTGAAGAGCCAATAGCAATATAATTCCTTATAATTCTCCACACAAGAATAGAATTAGAAGTAAAAATAATATTATTCCAAATTTTAGGGAAAATAAGGGAAGAGGATTTTTTAACTCTAATATGGTGCCAAGTATGTTTAATGGAAAATTCTCCATTACTAGAAATTTTGAAAAAAAATTGATTTGAAGAAATACCATCAATAGGAATATTGATGATGTTATTATTAATGAAATCAGGAATCAAATCATTAAAAAGAGAGAAATTTCAATCACCATTATAAATAAAATGACTAACTTTCAAAGAAGAAGTAGAGTGAGTGTTAAGCAAAGAATCAATGAAAAAGTCCTCCATCCAGTTATCTTTCCAAAAGAAAGAAGAACCATTATTAATACCACAAAAAATAAGAGGTTCGGCTTTCCATTTAATATCACAAAGTTGTTTCCAAATAATAGAGTCACCATGTTTATAATTGCTAATTAAAGGATGCCTACCTTTGCAATATTTAAAATTCATGAATTTATCCCAAAGACTTTCATTTCTCTGAAAATTCCACCAAAGTTTATAAGAAAAAACATTGGTGGAATCCATCAATGATCTACACCCAATATCACTTTCATAAAAAGTTCCACACATATTAGACCAAGAAGTTCAATGAAGCCTTTTGGCCGAATTCCTAGAGCCCCAGAAAAACCTATTAAAAAGTCTTTCAATCGGAATAAGAACAAGAGAAATAGGAACAATATTAAGCAACAAGTAAAATGGAAGAGAGTAAAGAATACTTTTAATAATAATTAATCTACCACTTAAGGATATGAAATTAAATTCAAAGGTAGAAATTTTATTTTGAATATTATGGATTACCTCATCAAAAAGATGGGACCTCTTTTGACCATAATATAAAGGAGAGCCTAAATATTTAATAGGAAGATTTTGATGAGAAAAATAAGTAATATCTTTAATTATACTAATTCTTTGAACAACAATAGAAGTAGAAGTGATAAAACAACTTTTATGATTAGTAATCACAAGGCCACTTTCCTTTTCAAATTTATTTAAAAAACTCTTAAGCTTTTTAACATAATGTAACTAGCCATTACAAAATATTATGAAATCATCAGCAAAACTCAAGTGAAACCACCAAGATTCCTGAAATACATGCTAGAATTCCTCTAAAAAAAGATTAAGCCAATGAGATAAATATTCAATCACAATAATAAAAAGCGAAGGAGAAAGAGGATCACCTTGTCTTATACCTTGAGAGGAATTAAAGAAGCCAAACTTTTCACCATTGATAACTAATGAAAACCAAACATTTCTAATTATATTGTTAACCAAAGAAACAAAATGATTAGAGAAACCAAATAAAGTAATAATGCTATTAAGAAAATACCAAGAAATGTTATCATAAGCTTTGGTGATGTCAAGCTTAGGAAGTAAATTGACATCTCTAGTTTTAACATTCAAATCTTAAATCAATTCTTAAGGAAGCAAGATGTTATCCGGAATAGCTCTACCTTTCACAAATCCAATTTGACTAGGAGAGATAATCTTAGGAAGAAACTTAATAAGCCTTATTAGTCAAAATTTTAGAAATCAATTTATTAAAAAAAGTATAAAGACTAATAGGTCGAAAGTCATTCCAAAAGTCAGGATTATCTTTCTTAGGAATAATAATAATAGAAGTGCTAGTACAATATTTAGGAATATAATTCCCTTGAAAAAAATCCTTAACAACATTAACAAAATCAACATTAAAAATAAAACAAGCTTTTTGAAAGAATAAAGTAGTGTAACCATCCGGCCCTACAATAGAATTAGCATTCATACCATTATGAATATTAAAAATTTCTTCATTAGAAGGAGGAGCAACCAAGCACTCATTTTGTAGACTTAAAAGAAGGAATGATAGAGGGATTAGATAAGTGCTCAAGTTAACAATTTTTATTTTAAAGATTTTTAAAGAAACTAAGAGCAGAAGAGAATATATCTTCTTTTTCAATAAGACAAGAACCATCCAAATTCTTGATTTTATGAATGCAACCAAGAACAGGCCTTTTCATTACCAAAGCATGAAAATATTTAGTGTTTCTTTCCCCCTCAAAAAAATGCTTAGAGGCAGCTTTTTTGTCTCCAATATGTCTCCTCCATATCCTAAAACTTAATGAGATTTTCTTTAGCTTCAACAAGGTTAAAATAAAAAGAAGAATCAGTAATAACCAGTTCTTCCAAATCTTTCACCCTTCGTTCCATATTTATGATATTATCAAAAAGATTTTTAATGTAGTTTATGTTCCACCAAGTGATATTATGCTTCAGCCTTTTAAGCTTAAGCTAAAATCACATCATACTCTTAAAATATGAGTAATTTTAAAAGAAAGTTTAGAGATACTAGCTTTAATATTTCTAATTAAATAAAAAAGATCAGCATTACCCTTATGGTTAGAATTGATCATATCAACAACCATCTCAACATCAGATTCCAATGAAATAGTATGAAAATTTCTATCCAAACATAGCTTAAGAGCATGATAAATAGCCATCAATATAGCAAAAATAATAGAACTAATAGAGAGAGTAGTGGAAAAAGCCAAGATAATATTCCCAAGATTATTACTAAAAATACCACCACAAACCAACTTGTTATGTGCAATAGATCCATCAATATTAATTTTAATACAATAATTAAAAGGCTTAATCCGATGAATAATTTTATAATTCAAAGATGAGTCACAATAAAGAAACCCGATACCCAATTTAGAGGCAATGAACTTGCAACCTCTAAAATTAGTACCACTAAGAAGAGCAGCCTTATGTAAAGAAAAAAAATATTTTCTTTAGTCCTAACAATAATCCTCTTATGATTCATCGGCACATTATGATGTTTAGCATCATTTATATCAAGCCAAATAAACCAAATCAAAGTAATAGCCATCACAATTTTGATATGCCCTTTAACAGTATTAAAAAAAAGAGTTAAGATGTTGCATTAAAGTTAAATTACCATTAAAATAATTTAACATAAATAAATCCTCATACCAACCCCAAACATGTCTAACATTCTCAATATGAAAGTAGCACATGCATTTAGACGGTAGATAAAAACCTTTGTCCAAAAGTAAAGAGTCAACAGCAATATAGTCCCTTAAAATTATCCAAATAAGAATAGAATAAGAAGTAGGGATAATATTATTCCAAATTTTAAGAAAATAGAAGAAGAGGAATTTTTTAACTCTAATATGGTGCCAAGTATCTTTAAAAGTAAATTCTCCAATGCTAGAAATTTTGAAAAGAATTTATTCCATGAAATACCATCAATAGGAATATTGATGATGTTATTATTAATCAAATCATGAATCAAATCAGTAAAAAGAGAGAAATTCCAATCACCATTATAAATAAAATGACTAACTTTCAAAGAAGAAGTAAAGTGAGTATTAAGCAAATAATCAATGGAAAAGTCTCCCAAACAATTATCTTGCCAAAAGAAAGAAGAACCATTATTAATAACACTAAAAATGAGAGGTTACACTTTCCATTTAATATCATAGAGCTGTTTCCAAACAATAGACTCACCATGTTTATAATTGCAAATTAAAGGATGCTTACCTTTGCAATATTTAAAATTAATGAATTTAGCCCAAAGAATTTCATTTTTCTGAAAATTTCACCAAAGTTTATAAGAAAAAACATTGGTGGAATCCATCAAAGATCTACACCCAATACATCTTTCATAAATAGTACCACACATATTAGACCAAGAAGTCCAATGAAGCCTTTCGGCCGAATTCCTAAAGCCTCAAAAAAACTTATTAGAAAGTCTTTCAATCAGGATAAGAACAAGAGAATTAAAAACAATATTAAGCTATAAGTAAAAAGGAAGAGACTAAAGAAAACTTTTTATAACAATTAATCTACCATCAAAGGATAAGAAATGAAATTCAAGGATAGAAATTTTATTTTGAATATTATGGATTACCTCATTAAAAAGATGGGATCTCTTTTGACCATAATATAAAGGAGAACCTAAATATTTAATTGGAAGATTTTGATGATAAAACAAGTAATATCCTTAATTTTATTAATTCCTTGAACAAAAATAGAAGTAGATGTGATAAAACAACGTTTATGATTAGTAATCACAAGGCTACATTCCCTTTCAAATTTATTTAAAAAACTCTTAAGCTTTTTAACATAATGTAACAAGCCATTACAAAATATTATGAAATAAGCAAAACTTAAGTGAGAGATAGCCAAAACATCAAGATTCCTGAAATATATACTAGAATTCTTCTAAAAAAAGATTAAGCCAATGAAACCAATATTCAATCACAATAATAAAAAGCGAAGAAGAAAGAGGGTCACCTTGTATTATACCTTGAGAGGAATTAAAGAAGCCAAACTTTTCACCATTAATAACTAATGAAAACCAAACATTTCTAATTATATTGGTAACCAAAGAAACAAAATGATTAGAGAAACCAAATAAAGTGAAAATGCTGTTAAGAAAATCCCAAGAAATGTTATCATAAGCTTTGGTGATGTCAAACTTAAGAAATAAATTGCCACCTTTAGTTTTTAACATTCAAATCATGAATCAATTCTTGAGTAAGTAAGATGTTATCCAAAATAGTTTTACATATCACAAAGCTAGTTTGATTAGGAGAGATAATCTTAGGAAGATACTTATTAAGCCTATTAGTCAAATTTTTAGAAATCAATTTATCAAAAAAAGTACAAAGACTAATAAGTCGAAAGTCATTCTAGAAGTCACGATTATCTTACTTAGGAATAAGAAAAATAGAAGTGCTAGTAAAATATTTAGGAATATAATTCTCTTGAAAAAATCTTAACAACATTAACAAGGTCAGCTTTAAAAATATACCAAGCTTTTTGAAAGAATCAAGTATTGTAACCATTCATCCCTACAATAGAATAAGCATTCATACCATTATGAATATTAAAAATTTCCTCATCATAAGGAGGAGGAACCAAGCACACATTATCCATTGTAAACATAATAGAAGGAATGATAGGAGGATTAGATAAATGCTCAAGTTGACAATTTTTATTTAAAATATTTTTAAAGAAATTAAGAGCAGAAGAGACTATATCCCTTTTTTTAGTAAGCCAAGAATGATCCAAATTCTTGATTTAATGAATGCGACCAAGAACACGCCTTTTCATTACCAAAGCATGACAATATTTAGTGTTTCTTTCCCCTCAGAAAAATGCTTAGAGGCAGCTTTTTGTCTCCAATATGTCTCCTCCACATCCTGAAACTTAATGAGTTTATCTTTTGCAATAGCAAGGTTAAAACCAAAAGAAGAATCAGTAATAACCAATTCTTCCAAATCTTTCACCCTTTGTTCCATATTTATGATATTATCAAAAATATTTTTAAAATAGTTTCTATTCCAGCAAGTGATATTATGCTAAAGCCTTTCAAGCTTAAGCCAAAAATTTCATAGCAATACGTAAAGAAATCTTTTATCTTTTTTAAGAACATATTTTGAAAACAAAAGTTTTTAATGACATTATTATTATGAACGACATCCTTAATAGAAATCAAAAGAGGAGCATGATCTGAGAGAGTTATACTAAGATGCTCCACCAAAGTTAATGGCCAACAGTTTAACCAATAATTATTAAATAAGGCAGAATTAGTTTAGTTATTTTAGGTTTATTAGATTAGTTTTTGGGGCTTTAGATTAGTTTAGTTTGTTTTATTAGTTAGGTTTAAGTTTAGTTTATGTTTTAGTTTAGTTTGTTATTCAATTTTTGGGTTTGTGGTTTTAGTTTAGTTTTCATTAGTTAGTTATTTAATTTAGTTATATCTTTATTATTAGTTGGTTTTAATTAAGTTTATTTTTTTTATTTAATTAGTTTTATTTAGTTTAGTTGGGTTTAGTTATTAGTTAGTTTTTTTTTATTTATTTTATTTAGTTATTTAATAGTTTAGTTTTAGTCATTAGTTTAGTTTTAGTTAGTTTAGTTTTAGTTTAGTTAGTTTTGTAGTCAGTAATAATTTTAAGTAGCCAATAGTTATTACAATCATTAGTTGTAATTATAGTTATTTAGCCTAGGCCTAGTTTTTAAATTTAGGTAGTTTAGCTCAGGGCCTAGGTCAGTGGCTCAGGTATATTAGCCAGTAGTTTTATTAGTAAGACAGATCTAGCCTAGCCTTTAGTTATATTAGTTCAGCCAGTGGCCTAGGTCAGTTTGGGTAAGGCCTGGCTCAGTAGCTCAGGGCCTAGAGATCAGCCTTGTTTTAGTTGTGGGCCTGGGCCTATTAACCTGCCATTTAGTTTAATCATTAGCTCTATTTAGTCATTCCTTCTTTATAGTTTAGAGCCTTTTAGTATTAGTTTTACCAGCTATTTAGGGGTAGCCTATTTGCTAATAGTTATCTTTAATCTAAATTAATAGTCAGTAGTTTAGGGCTAGTTTAGTGATTAGATCAGGCCTAGCTCATGCATTATTAATAGTTTAGTTTAGTAGTCTTTAATCAGTTAGCCAGTAGTCAAAAACCATTAGTATATCATTTAATTTATTAGCCTAGTTTTAGTTTAGCCTAGTAGTTTAGCTATTAGTTATCAATTTAGTTATTTTATTTGTTTAATTAGGTCTTATTAGGCCTAGTTTAGCATTAGTCTTTGGGTCAGCTCAGGGTTTAGCCTTAGTTAGTTAGGTGTGCCTAGTCATTAGTAGTTTAGCCTAGTCATTTTAGTTAGTTTAGCCAGTTTAGTTGGCCTTTAGTTTAGTTTTAGTCAGTTTAATCATTAGTTTACTGAATAGTTTTATTAGTTAGTTATTATTTTAATTTAGCTATTTAGATCAGTTTATAGCCTAGTTTCTTTTAGTATTAATTAGCTAATCATTATTAATTTATTGAGGGCCTAAGTTTAGTTAGTTTTTAGGATCAGGTTTTGTTAGTTTTATAGGCTTCAGAATCAGTTTCATCAAGGATCAGTTTAGTTTAAGCCTTATTGTTGTTAGTTTAATTAGTTTAATTAGTTTAGCTTATTTTATTAGTTATTAGTTTAGTTTATAGTTTCAATTAGTTATAATTAAGTTTATTATTAATTTTAGGTTTGGGTTAGTTAGTTAGGATTTGTGGGTTTTGTTTTTGTTTAGTAACTAGTTTAGGTTTTAGTTATGATTAGTTTATTATTATTTTTAATTATTAGTTAATAGTTAGATTTAGTTAGGTTTATTAATTTTATTTTAGTTTTTAGTCATTTGTTGGTTTAGTTTAATTTTATTATTAGTTTTAGTTTTTTTAGTTTTAGTTATTAGTTTTAATTAAGTTTTAGTTAGTTAGTTATTAGTTTTAGTTTTAGTTTCAATTTTAGTTAGTTTATTTTAGGGTTTAGGTTTTAGTTAGTTTATTTTTATTTCCTAATTTAGCTATTAGTTTTACTTTATTAATCATTAACTTAATTAGTTTAGTTTTATTAGTTTATTATTAGTTTTAGCTATTAGCCTAGTTTAGGCCAGGGCCTAGTTTTATGGCTAGGTTTTAGCTATTATTATATAGTTTTTTATTACTAGAGTTTAACCTTACCTAGTTTATTAGTCTCATTAGTCTCCATTAATCATTATTTATTTATTTATTTAGTAGTTTTAGTTTTTTAGTTATTTCATTAGTTATTGGTTTATTAGGTTTATTAGTTTAGTTTTATTTTATTAATAGTTAGTAGTTTATATTACTTGTTTAGCTCCTTTATTAGTTTTATTAGTTTTTAGTTACTTCAGTTTAATTAATTAGTTAGTACTTTAGCTTATTTAGTTTAGCTATTAGGTAGTTATTAGTTAGTTTCTGCTAGTTTAGTCAGTACTATTTAGTTTATGTTAGTATTAGTTTTAGCTCTATTAGTTTTAGCTTATTATTTTAGTTAGCTTTAGTTTAATATTTTTGTTTAGGCTAGTTTTGGGTTTAGTTTAGTTTAGATATTTTATTATTAGTTAGTTTTAGTTATTAGTTTAGATTTTATCTTAGTTTAGTTATTATTAGTTTAGCTATGGTTTCAGGGTTTAGGCTTTAGTTTAGCTAGTTTTAGTCATTTAGGTTTTGGTTTGGGGTTTATTAGCTATTTTCTTATTTTAGTTTTCTATTATTATTATTATTAGTCTTTAGTTTAGGGTTTAGGATTTTAGTTTAATTAGTTTAGTTAGTTTAGTTATCAATTAATCATTTTCTTTAGTTATTTCTTAGTTATTGGGCTATTGCTTTAATTTTATTACTTTCAGTTTAGTGGCACTTTTTTAGTTGCTTTAATTATTAATTTTTTTGGCCTTTAATAGTTATCAGCCTTTATTAGTGATTAGTTTAGTTATTAGTCTTTATTTAGTTAGTTTAATTAGCTTTATCAGTAATTATTAGTTATTACTATCCATTTTATTATTTCATTATATTATTTTTATTTAGCCTTTAATTTTATTTGTGCCTAGTGGTTTGGCCTAGTTTTCATTAGCCTTCTGGCCTAGTTTTAGGCTTTTAGTTTAGCTATTGGCTCATTTTAGCCTAGCTAGTTATCACTTATTTATTTAGTTTATTTTACTCTTTATCATTAGCCTAGTTACTCATTATCTTATCAGTTTAGCCCAGTAGGCCTAGGGGTCTTGTGGCTAGCCTAGCCTAGTAGCTATTAATAGTTGGCCAATCAGTCAGCACAGGGCTATTAGCCTACTAGTCAGGCCTTTAGTCTAGCCTTTAGTATTTAGTTATTAGCCTACTCAGCCTAGTTTTAGTCTTAGTAGGCTCATTGATCAGCCAGTTAGTCTAGTGGTGGGCTCAGCTAGCCTAGTTTAGTCTTTACCATTAGTTAGTGCCTGGTTTAGTCATTAGTCTTGGCCATTATTTATTCATTTTATTATAGTCTTATTTAGTTTTAGTTGGCCTTATTATAGCTCATTTTTTAATTAGTTTTAGCTAATCAATCAGTTAATTTTTTACTTAGCCTATTAGCCTAGTTAGCCCAGGCCTTAGCCTATTAGTTAATCATTACTAGTTTAGCCAGGCTAGTCAGCTCAGTTTAGCCTATCACTAGTTAATTTATCAGTTTTTGGGCCCAGTGGCCTGTGGAGGGCCCAGTCATTTTATATTAGCCTAGTTAGCCTTATTGCTATCAGCCTGGTGGCCTAGCTCAGCTCAGCTCAGGATCAGTGGCCTTAGCCTTAGCCTAGTTAGTCTTTCATTAGCCTAGTTAGGCTAGGCCTACTTAGATCAGTAGCCCAGGGCCTAGCCTAGCCTAGTCATTAGGCCTATTACTCAGCCATTAGTTAATTCCTTAGTCTTTACTATTACTATCTTTAGCCTTTAGTCATTAGCCTTAGCTTTTTAGAGTCCTCCATGGCCAATTAGCCTAGGTTCACTTATAGTCTGGCCTTTAGTTATCAGCCTAGTTTTTCATTTCAGGCCTAAGCTCAGTGGCCCAGGCCTCTTTAATCAGCTCAGATCTATTAACCTAGTCAGATCTTGGCCTTACTATCATTTAGCCTAGCTTAGGGCCTTTAGTTTACTAGCTCAGCCTATCATAGCTTAGTCATTCATTTCCTTAGTCAGCCTTTAGCCTTTAATTTTCATAGTTGGCCTTGGCCTAGGGCCTGTGGCTTAGCCTTAGCCTAGTCTGGGCCTTTATCTAGTGGCCCAGGCCCAGCTCAGTGGCTCAGACTCAAGTTCCTCAGCCTCTCTAGCCTGGGCCTCAGTTTTATTAGCTCATTTCATTAGTTTAGGGCCATTACTAGCTTTTTATCTAGTTAGTTTACTCAGGTCAGCTCTGTTTTAGCTTTATAGTCATTAGTTTTATTAGTTTAGTTTTAGTTTTAGTTTGGCTCAGTTTAGTTTAGTCTAGTTATTTTAGCCTAGTTTAGGGCTATTTTAGTTTCCTAGTTTAGCCTTAGTTTTAGTTAGCATTCCATTTAGCTAGTTTAATCTTAGTGGCCTAGCTTCAGTTCATTATCTAGTCAGGGCTCCTTAGTTCCATTAAGCTTATTAGCGCCTTTTAGTTTAGCCTAGTTTAGCCTTTATTAGCCAGTTTAGTTTAGGCCTAGCTCTATTCTAGCCTTTAGTTTAGGCCTAGCCTAGCTCAGTTTAGTAATTTAGCTCCATTGGCCTGGTTTTAGCTCTTTAGTCAGGGCCCAGCCTAATCTTAGCCTGGCCTTACCCAGCTAGCCTAGCTCAGTTTAGCTTAGTCTTACTAGGCTCAGTCAGCCTAGCCCAGGGCCCAGCTCATTCCTTAGCCTCCTTAGTCAGTCAGCCTTAGTCAGCTTAGCCCAGCCCATCTGGCCTATTTATCAGTTTTATCAGCCAGGCCTAACACTCCAAGCTTAGCTCAGTCTTAGCCTAGCTAATAGCCTTTAGGCCAGCCCAGCCCAGGCTAGCTCATTTAGCCTAGGCCTATAGTCAGTCAGCCCAGTTTGGGTTTAATCAGCTAATAGCCATCAGTCAGCTTAGCCTTAGCCATTAGTCACTATTTACAAGCCTAGTCAGTGGCTTAGCCTAGCTTAGTCAGTCAAACTAGCTCAGTTAGCCTAGGGTCAAGGCCTAGCCTAGTCAGATCAGCTCAGCCATTAGTCTAGCCTTATTTAGCCATTAGCCTAGTTAATCTTATCAGCCTAACTAGCCTAATAGGTTTAGCCATTAGCCTAGCCTTAGCTCTTAGGCTCAGGCTTAGTCAATTTAGCCTAGCTTTAATTAGTTATTAGTTATCTATTTTGGGCTTTAGTCTAATATTTAATAGTTACTAGTTTAGCCTTAGTCTAGGTTGGGTTTATCAAGTAGTCCAGTAGCTAGCTTCAGGGCTCATGGCTCAGTTTAGTCATTTATTAGTTTTGTCTTTATAGTCATTTTAGCCTAGCTTAGGCCTAGCTCATTAGTTTAGTCTAGCCTAGCTCAAGTTATACTCAGAGCCTAGCCTTACTAATTAGTCCTATCATTATTAGCTTTTATTAGTTTAGTTCTCTTTAATCACCTTGTGCCTAGTCACAGTTTTAGCCCAGTCTAGTTAGTATTTTAGGCCTAGCCAAATTTACTAATTAGTTTAGCCTAGTCTATCAGCCTAGGCTCATGTTTAGCCTAGTCACCAATCTTAGTTTAGTTATGGCTCAGGGCCTCTCAGTTAGTTTAGTCATTAGCCTAATAGCCATTAGTTATTTCAGATCTTTATTTAGCTCAGCTTAAGCCTGTTTATTAGCTAATTTCATTTTAGCTCATTTTAGGCTCTGGCTGGCTCAGTGGCTCTTAGTTAGTTTAGCCTTAGCCTTTAGCTCTTCATTAGTTTAGTTCCAGGATCTTGGGTAGTTTCAGGACTAGCCTATTTGGCCTTGTCAGTCAGCCAGCTTATAGTAGCCTTTATTACTGCCATTAGTTATTTTAGCTAGTTTGGGCTCATTTTAGTTTATTAGTTTAATCCCAGCTCAGTCAGGTTAGCCTTTAGCCAGCTCATTTTAGTCATTTAGTTAGCCTAGGCCTAGATTAGTTTAGTTTTACCTAGCTCCTAGTTTGGTTTAGCTTATGTAGTTTAGGCCTAGCTTCATTTAGCCTCATTTAGTCATAGTTAATAGTCTTAGTAGTTTAATTTATTAGCCTTGCCTAGCTTAGTTTCCTAGCTCATATCTTGGCCAGTCTCTTGGGCCTAGCTCAGCCTCCTAATATCAGTTTTAGTCACTAGCCTATTTCTTAGCTTTTAGCTCAGCCTCCCAGGGCTCAGTTTTAGCCTAGGCCTTGTCAGCTCTTGGCTGCCTAGCCTAGGGCCAGCTCATAATAGTCAGCCAGGTCCAGCTCACTTAGCCTAGTGGCCATTAGCCTAGCCTTAGCTCTAGTCTTAGTCATTAGCCATAGCTCAGCCTAGGGCCTTACCAGGCCTTAACAGCTCAGCTAGTCATTAGCCTAGTCTAGCCTGGGCTAGCCTAGTCAAGCCATTGGCTCTGGTTAGCTTAGCCTTTCCTGGCCAGTCAGGGCCTGCCAGCTTAATCAGTCTGGCTCATTAACCTTCCTTATACTCAGCTCAGGCCTAGTGTCAGCCTAGGTTTCAGCCTTACTCTAGCCTTTAGGTCTTTAATTACTATTTATTAATATCATTTTATTAGTTAGTTTAGAGCTCTCATTATTCAGTTAGTTTTATTAGTTTTAGCTATTGTGGTCATTATTAGTTTTAGCTATTAGTTTAGTTTTAGCTTATTAGTTTTGGTGGCCTAGTTTGGGCTGATCAGCCTAATTACTTTTAGTCTTATTAGTTTAGTTAGCTTAGTTTACTAATTATTTATTAGTCTTTATTTAGTTTTATTAGTTTTATTAGTCACTAGCTCTAATTTTAGTTAGTTAGGCCTAGGTTAGTAGGCTCAGGCCTAGTCTGGCCTAGGCTATTAGTTTAGCCATCATTGTAGGCATTAGGTCTTTAGTTTTATTTATTTTATATTAATTAGTTTTATAGTTAGTTTAGTTTAGTTATCAGCCTAGTCATTAGTTTAGTTTAGTCATTAGCTAGGTTTATTTATTTATTTAATTATTAGCTTAGCCTTTATCTGTCATTAGTCATTATTTCAGTCATCAGGCTTTAGTTTATTAGCAGCAGTGCCTGATTTAGCTAGCTTTAGTCAGTTCCTATCAGTTATCAGTTTAATCTTAGCCAGATAGGGCCTGGGCTTAGGGTCTTAGCCTAGTAGTTTAACTAGCCTTAGTTTATTAGCTTCTATTAGCCTTTAGTAGTCATTATTAGTCTAGTCTCAGTTAGCCTAGCTCAGCTTAGTACTTTAGCCTAGTTATATTACTATTTAACCTTTAGTCACTATCATTATTAGCCTTAGAGTTTGGCCTTAGTTAGTTTCATTAATCATTTTAGTTTAGCCTTTAGCTTCATTAGCCATTAGTTTTATAGCCTTTTTTAGCTAGTTAGCCTTAGCTATAGTTATAAGCCTAGCTCAGTTAGCCATTTGGCCATTTATCAGTTTAGCCTATTTATTGTCCGCTTATGCCATGTTGAAGCCTAGTTTAATCAGCTCAGGGCCTAGTTTATTTTAGTTATTAGCCTATTATTTAGCTAGCTCTAGTATTCTTTGGCCTAGTTTAGTTTTATTTGTCAAATTTTAGCTTTACTTTTATTTCATTATTTCATTTAAGCTTTAGTCATTTCAGTTACTATTTAGCTAGTCTTTAGCTATTTTATCATTATAGTTAGTTTAGTCATTTATTTTCAGTCATTTAATCATATTTAGTCTATTTATTTAATCATATTTATTAACCTCTTATTTAGCCTAGTGCCTAGCTCATTGTTAGCCTAGGGCCTGGGGTATTAGCTTCATTTTAGTCAGCTAGTTATCATTCCTGGCCAGCCTTTTAATTACTTATGTCATTATCTTAGTTATCATAGCTTTAGCCTAGCCAGCTCAGTCTACTATCATCTTGGTCATTACTATCACCAGTCAGTGGCTCATGATCTTCAGCCTGGGCCAGCCTCCAGCTTAGCAGTCAGCCCAGGGCCTGCTCAGTTTAGTCTCAGCCTCAGTCACCACAGTCAGGGCCTAGCCTAGTCATTAATCAATCAGCTCATTAGCCTAACCAGTCATTTCCAGTCAGGCCTAGCCTACTAGTTCTCCAGTAGCTCAGGCCTGTTGCTCCCAGCTCTGCCTGGTTTTAATCAGCCTCATTAATCAGTCAGCCTTTAGCCAGTCCAGTGGCTCCAGTGATCAGTGCTTAGTCTAGGCCTTAGCTCATTTAACGACTGGTCCGTGCCTACTCAGCTACTATTTCAGTACAGTGGCTTGTGGGGCTATATCAGCTTAGCTAGCCTTAGCTAGGGCTTAATTAGCCTAGGGCTTAGTTTTAGGTTTTCAGGCTCAGTTTGGGATTAGTTAGTTACTTTAGTTTAGTTTAGTTAGTTTTCCAGCTCAGTGATCAGCTCTATTTGGCCTTATCAGTATTTACTCAGTGTCTTAAGTTAGGCTCAGTGGCTCATCAGATTTTAGTTCAGCTCAGGTCATGCCTGGGGCCTGTATAGTGTCAGGGCCCATGGCTTGGTGGCCTAGGGTCTTTTTAATCAAGCAAACCAAGAGTTTTAGGTTTATTTAGTTTATTTTTTTATTTTATTTGAGTTTATTTATTATTTATTTTATTTAGTTTATTTTTATTTCTTTAGTTTATTATTTATTTTAGTTTATGTTTTTATTTTAGTTTAATTTTAGTTTAGTTTATTTTTTCAGTTTTATTTTTATTTTGTTTTTTAGATTTAGGTTTTATTTTATTTTAGTTTAGGTTTTATTTTATTTTATTTTGTTTTAGTTTTATTTTAGGATTATTTTGTGTTTTGTTTTAGCTCAGTTTACTTTTAATCATTTTATTTATTTTAGTTTGTTTAGTTTATTTAATCTAGTTTTAGGTTTTATTTATTTTAGTTTAGTTATTTTATTTTATTAGGTCAGTTTTTTTTTTTTTTATTTATTATTTATTTTATTTTAGGTTTATTTTGTTTATTTTTTTAGGTTTATTTATTTTATTTTATTTGATTTTAACTTTATTTTATTTTTAGTTTTTATTTTATTTAGGTTTTATTCCAGTTTTATGTTATTTTAGTTTAGTTTAGTTTATTTTAATTTTAGTTTATTTCTTTATTTTATTTTATCTTTATCTTTAAGTTTTTATTTAATATTTTTGCCTTTATTTTATTTAGCTCAGCTTAGGTTTTATGATTTTAGTTAGTTCTTTAGTCTTAGCCAGTTCAGTGGGCTCAGTGCTATGGCCTAGTGCTCAGCTTTAACAGCTCAGGCTCTGAGTGGTCCAGTCCAGGTCCTCAGCTCAGTGGCCTAGTCTTGGCCTGCCTGTGGCTGGCCTTATGGCTCAGTGCTCAGTGTCACTGGGCTCAAGATCCAGGTCTGGTGGCCCAGCCCAGTTTGTGCCTGCCAGGCTCAGTCTGCTCAGATCTGGCCTGGGTCAGTCTGGGCCTGGGCTCAGCCTCAGCTCAGTGGTCTTGTAGGTGGCTCAGTGGCCCAGGGTTAGCTCCAGGCTCAGCCTGTGGCTCAGGGGTAGCCAGTGGCTCAGAAAGCTCACGCAGTGGCTCAGTGTTTAGTGGCTCAGTGGCCTCAGGGTCTGGGTCCATGGCCTGTGATCAGGGCTCAGGTCATGCCAGGGTTTGTGGCCTTTTAGGGTCTTAGTGGCCTTGGTTTATGATCTTTACCAAGCAAACCAGGCCTCATTTTAGTTTATTTTATTTATTTAGTTTATTTTATTTTCTTCTTTTCATCTTTATTTTTTATTTAGTTTATTTTATTTTAAGTTTATTTATCTTAGTTTTAATCTTGGTTTATTTTAGTTTATGTTTATGTTTATTTTAGTTTATTTTATTTTATTTTATTTTAGGTTTAGTTTTCTTTATGTTTAGTGAGGTTTTTATTTTATTTTTTTAGGTTTAGTTTTAAGTTTATATTTAGTTTATTTTTTAGTTTAGGTTTAGGTTTATTTATTTTATTTTATTTTATTTAGTTTAGATTTTAGCTTTATTTATTTTTATTTTAGGATTTATTTTATTTAGTAGTTTTTTATTTAGTTCAGTAGGTTTTTTTATTTTTTTTTAGGTTTAGGTTTTAAGTAGGGTTTATGTTTTATTTTATTTTATTTTAGGTTTTATTTTTAAGTTTTTTTTATTTTAGTTTTAATTTTATTTTTTATTTTATTTATTTTATTCACGCTTAGTTTTATTTTATTTAGGTTTTTATTTTTGGTTTATTTTATTTTTTTAATTTAGTTTTAGGTTTTATTTATTTAATTAGTTTATTCATTATTTTATTTTATTTTACATTTAGGTTTTGGATTTGGCTTAAGTTTTTTATTTTATTTTATTTTTTATTTTATTTAGTTTATGTTTTTTTTATTTTATTTATTTTTGGTTTTATTTTAGTTTATTTTAGCTCAAATTTTTTATTTGTGCCTAGTGTTAGGTCTGGTGGCTAGGTTTGTATTCAGTTGTGGTTTGTGGTCTGGTGGTTAAGGTGGGGTTTTGGCTTTGAGTTTGTGGTTTTGTGGCCTAGTGTCCGCTTTAGGTTTTAGTTAGTTTTAGATTTTTATTTTATTTTATTATTTTTCTTTTCTTTAAATTAAGTAAACTAGTTGGTCTAGGTTTATTTAGTAAATTTTTTATTTATTTTAATTTATTTTATTTTTTATTTTTATTTAGGTTTAATTTTATTTATTTATTTAGTTTATTTTATTTTAGGTTTACTAATTTTAGTTTAGGATTTTAATTTATTTTATTTTTTTACATTTAGGTTTAAATTTAGTTTTTGTTATATTCTGTTTAGTTTAAGTTTCTTTATTTAGTTTATTTTAGTTTTGGTTTAGGTTTATTTTATTTTTATTTGGTTTTGGTTCTTTTGTTTTTTTTTTTGTTTAGTTTAGGTTTTATTATTTATTTATTTTAAACATATTTTTAGGTTTAAGTTTAAAAGTTTTATTTTATATTTCTTTAATTTATTTTCTTTTATTTTTTATTGGTTATTTTTACTTAAATTATTTTAGTTTTAATTTTTTATTTACTTTTCTTTTTTAGGCTTAGGTTTATGTTTAGGTTAAGGTTTATGCTGTAGTTTAGGTTTTTATTTTATTATATTATTTTAATTTATTTTGGTTCAAGTTTATTATATATTTTATTTTAACATTTTATTTAGTTTAGGTTTATATTTTTAGCAATTTAGGGTTTAGGGTTTTAGTTTGGTTTAGTTTAGCTTTGGGGTTTGTTTAGGTTTAGGGCCAGGTTTAAGGTTTAGGGTTTGTGGCTCAGTTTTAGCATTTTGCCTAGGTTTGGTTTGTTTGGGTTTAGGGTTTATGTTTTAGCATTTTTGGTTTTAAGGTTTAGGGTTTAGGGTTTAGGATTTAAATTTTTTACAGGTTAGGGTTTAGGGTTGAGGGTTTAGATTTTAGGTCTATGGTTTAGGTTTTAGTTTAGGGTTTTTGGTTTTTTTATTAGAGAACAAATTTAGATTCAACATTTCTTCTTTTCGATTTCATCAACCAAGTAACACACTAAGGTTTCTAAGACACAAGCGATGACATAGATAAAAAATGAGCACGCAAAGAGAAAATAAAAAATCCTAGATAACTAGAACCGTCTCTACTATAAAGACACAGATCCAAAAGTAGTAGATCGAATCAGTCCTTTAGTTTCTCCAATTCCCATTAGAACCACCCCAACCTCTCGAGTAGCAAGACCCACCATCATATCCCTGATCTCTCCGTCCACCACCACCACTATATCCGCCGCTTCCTCCCGCCTCCATAACCACTGCTCACCACCACTGATATCCACCAAAGACCTCCGCATCCCCCACCAATACTATGATAAGCCGCCTCGCTCCACAACTAGATCTAGATCGAGCATGCTTGAGTGATGTTCCTCCAAGTTCTACCCATTCTGTGGTTTAGGTTTAGTTTAGGTTAATCGTTTTGTGGTTTATGTTTACTTTTAATTTATTTAGTTACTTTATGTTTACGCTAGGTTTGAGGTTGGGTTTTTAGGGTTTGGTGCATAGGTTGTGGGCATAGGTTTGGTTTAGGTTTAGAGTTTTTGGGTTTAGTTTTGTGGTTGTGTTTAGGTTTATCTATTTGTGGTTTAGTTTTTTTTAAAAAAAAAATTTTAGTAAACTAGTAGGTTTAGGTTTATTTAGTTTATTTTTTATTTATATTAGTTTATTTTATTTTTAATTTTTATTTATGTTTATTTTTTATTTTTATTTTGTTTGGTTTATTTATTTTAGGTTTTTTATTTTAGTTTATTTTTTAGGTTTAAGTTTATGTTTATGTTTACTTTTTAGTTTAGTTTTATTTTTAATTTATATTTTAGGTTTAGGTTTTAGTTTTATTTTAGTTTAGTTAGTTATTTTATTATTTTTATTTTAGTTTTAGGTTTTTTATTTTAGGTTTATTTTATTTTTTAGTTTAGGTTTATGTTTATTTTAGTTTATTTTATTTTATTTAGTGGTTTAGTTTAGTTTATTTTATGTTTAGATTTTAGGTTTTATTTATTTTAGTTTCTTTTCTTTTTATTTTATTTTAGGTTTATTTTTTTAATGTTTAGGTTTTATTTTTTATTTATTTTATTTTTAATTTAGGTTTATTTTTTTTGGTTTTTTTAGTTTTTTTTTTTTTTTAATTTATTTTATTTTATTTTATACATTTAGTTTTTTTATTTTATTTTTTTTTTTACTTTAATTTTATTTTTTAATTTAGTTTAGGTTTATTTATTTTATTTTATATTAATTATTTTCTTTATTTTATTTTAGTTTTTATTAGTTTAGGTTTTTTTAGGTTCTTTTATTTTTATTTATTTGTTTAGGTTTTATTTATTTTATTTTTTTGGTTTTAAGTTTTAGGTTTTTTTTGTGGTTAGGTCTGGGGTTTAAGGTTTAGAGTTTAAGATCAGTGGAATTAGGTTGTGCTGTGTTTTGTGGTTTAAGGTATGGTTTGAGGGTTGTGGTAGGTTTTAGGGTTGTGGTTGTGGTAGGGTTTAGGGAGTGGTTTTTATGGATTGTGGTTTGGTAGTGGTGAGGGTTTAAGTTAGGTCAGGGTTCGTGGTTTAGTGGTTTGTGGTTTTTGTTTAATAGAGAACAAATTTAGATTCAACATTTCTTCTTTTTGATTTCATCAACCAAGTAACACACCAAGTTTTCTAAGACACAAGCAACGACATAGATAAAAAAATGGGCATGCATAAAGAAAATCAAAAACCCTAGATAACTCATGTAGGGGGATCCACCATCATATCCCCGATCTCTCCCTCCACCACCACCATGGCTGTAAGTTCCATCGCTCCTCTCGCCTCCATATCCACCGCTCAATTCACCACCTCGCATCCACCAAGACTCCGATCCCCACCACCACTGGATAATTATCGCCTTCTTCGCCTAATCGCCAAATCTACTTATCCTAACTGATGTTCCAATGCTCGCCAATTATTAGTGTTTAGGTTTTGGTTTAGTCAAGTATTCTTTAGGTTTATTTTTTTAATTTATTTAGTTACTTAAGTTTAGGTTTAGGGTTTAGGTTTGTGGGTGGGTTTAGGTTTAGATTTGTTTGTGATTGTGTGGTTTTACATGATTTAGGGTTAGAATAGGTTTTAGGGTAGGGTAGGTGTAGTTCAGTTGTTTGGTAGTGTGGAGGTTTAGGGTAGGGTGGGTGGTTTTTTAAAAAAAAATCAAACCAGTTTAGTTTATTTAGTTTATTTAGTATTTTATTTATATTATTTATTTTAATTTATTATTTATTTTATTTATTTTATTTATTTATTATTTAGGTTTTTTTATTTTAGTTTATTTTATTTTGTTATGTTTAGTTTAGTTTATTTTATTATATTTTTAAGTTTTAGTATTTTAGTCAGATTTAGTTTATTTTATTTTTTTGTGCCTAAGTTTGTGTTTTTATTTTTTTTTTTAGTTAGTTTAGGTTTACTATTTTATTATTTTATTTAGTTTTTTTTAGGTTTAGTTTTATTTATTTTAGTTTAGGTTTAGATTTATTTTATTTTGTTTATTTAAGTTTAGTTTTTTTAGAGTTGGTTTTATTTTTTTATTTTATTTAGTTTTATTTTTTATTTAAGGTTTAGGTTTTATTTAGTCATTATTTGATTTATTTTAGGTTTTTTATTTTATTTTTTTTTATTTTATTTTATTTAGGTTTTATTTTAGTTTATTTTATTTTTTTTTAGTTTAGGTTTTTTTTATTTATTTTATTTTAGTTCATTTTTTTTTATTATCTTTATTTTGTGCCTAGGTTTAGTTTTTAGGTTTTATTTTACTTTATCTTTATTTAGGTTTATTTTTTATTTATTTTATTTTCTGTTTTATCTTGTCTTTGGCCAGATAAGTTTTATAGTGGCCTAAATCTCAGTGGCCCAGGGTCTGGGGCCCAGTTTATCAGTGGTGGGGCCCAGTAGATAGGTCAGGCCTGTGGCCTCAGCCTAGTGGCTCAGTGGCCTGGCTCAGGTCAGTGTCAGGCAGTGGACTCCAAGACTCATGGTAGCTCATGCTCAGCCAGTTTCAGTGGCCTGGATCCAGTGGCTCAGGGCCTAAGGCTCAGTGGTCTTAAGACTCCATGGGCCTAGTGGCCTGTGAGGGCCTAAACCTTTTAGGCCTGGTGGCCTGGGCCCAGTTTGTGGCTTTGTCAGGTAGGTAGTTTATCTTAGCCTAGGTTTATCTTTTATTTATTTTATCTTTATCTTTTAAGTTTTATTTAGCTAGTTTTTTATTTTATTTATCTATTGGTTATTGGTTATTTTAGTTTTAATTTATTTTAACGTTAGTTTTATTTTATCTGGTTTATTCCTGTTTATCTTTATTTATTTATTCTTTATTTATTTCTTTATCATTTTAACTATCATTTATCTTATCTTTAGGCTGAGGCCTAGGTTTATCTTATCTTTATCTTCATTTATTTAGCCAGGTTTTATTTTATTTTATTTTATTTTTTATTCATTTTAGCTCAGGCTCTTAAGTTTTAGATCTCTGGGGTCTGGGGTTATGGCATGGTTTAGGATTTTAGGGTTGTGGTCTGTGGTTAGGCTCACTTTCAGATCTGTGGCCTGTGGTTTGTGGTCAGCCTAGGTTTTAGGTTAGTTTAGGGTTTAGGGCTAGGGTTTGTTTAGGGCCTAGGTGATTTGGTTTGGGTCAGATCCAGGATTTGGGTTTAGGGTAGGGTTAGGTGGGCTCAGTGGTTTAGGTTGTTTAGGGTTTAGGTTTAGGCAAGAGTGGTAGAGTAGGGTTTAGTGGTTTAGGGTTTAGGTTTTTTTGAAAATTAGAGAAATTTTATTGCCATGAAGAAAAGGTAAAGTCCCAGAGTGAAATCTCTAATGCTCAAAGAGCAAAAAAAGTCCTAAGGAGATAAGCCCCCTAGCTAATACAATAGTAATGAAAGTAAGTTAGTAAAAAAAGAAATAGTGATCCACAACAAATAATCCTTGAAATCAAAGAACTTCCTCTCTTTGAAACCAAAGACAATCCATCAAGAAAAGTCTCCCAACCTATACTGAGATCCGCAACAAGCTTAAAAGGGATGAGTACAAATAATGAAATAGTTAATTAAGCATAAAATATAAGAGTGAGAAGTAAAAAGATAAAGAAAAGGCTGCTCGATAATCATCTTAAGGAGTAGCACCATATGTAAGCATCCAGACTTCAAGTGAAGGGTTACAGTTACATATAGCACTACCAGCCAAAAAAAGGAGTGGGAAACATCAAGGCCATCATTGCCAGCATGCCTCTTGTAGCACCTTATCCAATGATGATCATCATAGAAACCTACATAAAACTTCAAACAACAAATATAACCACAAAAAACCTAGCAGTCAGAAATATAAAACTTAGTGACACAGATAAGGAGGTAACCCATCAAGAAAGCATTAGACCAGAGGGAGCACCACCAAAGCCACCACCAAGAAGTGCTAAAATAGTTGCTAAGAGCAAACCTCACAATATGGAAAAAAGGACTAATCAGAGACCAAACAAAGGCAAAAAGAGGATCATAGTTGATAAGGTCTTTCATTAAAAGAACATGCAAAGAACCATAAATAATAATATCCAAAGTAATAATGAGTCTAACATCGAGAATGTTAGGAAGCAAGGTAACCATCAAAATAGGGAGAGGTTCAACCAACCCGTAAAATGAAAACCAAATAGAAACCAAAAGAGAAGAAAGGGAAAGTAAGCAGCCGATTCCAAACATAGATTCGAAAAGATCAGGAAAATTAAAACTCCTTAGACCAAACCAGCCAACTAAAGCACCCAATCCAAACAGCCAATAAGGCAGTCCACCCTGCGAGCCATCAAGACATCCAAGGATTCAAATCATTAGACTTAGAACCATTAGGATGAAATATAGAAAGAGTCATCCAGTCAAAATTATTGAAAAAATCCCAAGGGAAAGCCATAGAAAGCAGCCACCAATCCCAATCCAAGGACAGGAGAATCAAGTTTAAAGAGCTAGATACAACAGCCAAAAATAGAAAAAAGTAAAAGCCCTTTAGGATCACAAATAATCCAACAACCAGAGATAGCTGCAAACAAGAACCCCAATAGAGTCATCATCAGCCAAGTCCAAAAAATGCAACCAGCGGTTAGTAGCCTTCTAATTCATAACATAAATTAAAAATACAACCTCAGTATTATAAGAGGCACACCCAATATTCAGAAGATATAACAATACAGAAGCATCCAATCTAACACTCATCCAGAATAGCACTAAAGAAAGGACAAATAGTCACAGGAAAATAGTTCTCCAAGCTACAAGAAAAAATAGAGAGCCCTCAAGGTCACACAACGCCTCTTAGCAGCAGAAAAAAAACCACAAAAAATAATTATCAATAGCCACCTTCCGATGAGCAAGCCCCAACCAAGAGACCCACACCCCAAACAACACAAGTAGAATCCACAAGGACAAGAACAAGTGGGAAGGATGAGACCCATGAGAGAAAGGACAACCAAAAACAACTGGAAAAACCATCCTAATCAGCAAACAACAAGTTGATATAACAACCAACCACAGCAGGAGGGTCACAAAAATAGCATGAGCAACACCCATAAAGGGAAAACCCATAGCCGTGAAACACCAAAGAAATACCAACCATAAAATCCAGAAATAAAGAATAGAGAGATCCAACCAATAAAGAGAACCACACCAAAATAAAACAAAAAAACCCAACCTCCACCAGAACACCTCTACTAAAGTTGGGAGAAAAAACAAACTAAAAAATAAAAATTACCACAAAAATCTGCTAAATGGAAAGACAACCCCAACCCATCCACAGAATGGGAAGAAACCAAACTACAAAATAAAAGTAGGTTTAGATGAAGAAAAAAATCAAGCCAAACCAGCATAAGAGAAAACTAGAATTATTCAAACCTAATAACAAGGGGAAAGCCAAAACCCCAGAGGAGGAAAAAAGGCTAAAAGCTTCTAACATAAGGCAAACCAATTTTGTCTAGATTCACAAGACCCCTTAAAAGGAAGGGTATGTAATCATTAGAAAACATTTGCAAAGAAGAATACTTGGCCCCCAAATTGGCAAGAAAGTCAGCACAAGAGTTGGCTTCTCTATAAATATGAGAAATTTGAAAATCTATGTTACCAAAAAGCCTCCTAGTATGTTTAAGTAAATAATACACTTCAACATTACCATGAGCATCAAATTTGAGTAAATCTAAAAGAAGGAGAGCATCAACTTCAAACTAGATCTTATGAAAACCTTGTTGTAAACAAATAGAAATGCCATGATGAAAGCCTTTAAGCTCAGCAAATAACACAGAACATGGCTCTAATGATGCAGCAAAAGCATAGATAACCTTACCACTATGATCTCTCAAAATCCCACCATAGCCATAATAAAACATTAGAAACTCAACCATCAGTGTTAACTTTAATGTAGTAATAATTAGGTTTAATCTAGTATATAATTTTGTAGGTAGGAGAAATATTATAGGGGGGAAGGTTAATCTCAAAATTCAAGGCCACAGACTTGCACCCTTTAAAACTAGAGTGAGTAAGAAGATTAGCTTTGAAAAGAGACAAAATTTTATATTTGACTATAGCAATAATATGATAATTCATAGAATATTATGATGCTTAGCATCATTTCTATCCATCCAAATATACCAAAGAATAAAGTAGCTAAAATAATTTTAACATGACCCTTAGAAGTATGAGAGAAACATGCTTCAAGAAGTTGCATAATAGAAAATGATCCATTAAAATGGAAAGTATTAAAAATATTATCATACCAATTCCACATTTTAGCAAAGAAAATATTCATAAAAAAACATGATCCACACTTTCAATGTGATAGCAACAATAACATTTAGAAGGGAGATAAAACCTTTATCATAAGAGTAGCATCCATGGGATATAATGCTTAATGTGCCAAGTTAAAATCGAGAAGAAGGGACACTAATATTCTAGATTTTAGTAAAAACTAAGGACTGTTAATATTTGAATCTAATGAAATGCCAAACCTCCTTAAAAACAAAATCTCCAGAAGAAGAATTTTTGAAGAGAATTTGGCCAGGTTCATTAGTGAAAGGACAAATTTTAAGGATTTTGTCAACTATCATATTAGGGACAAGGGTATTCAATTGAGCCTCATCCCACTTATTATGAGTAATTAACCGATTATTCTTAAGCAACAGACAATGGAAATGAGTATTAGGGAATCAATAGAGCCCTACCCCAGCCAATTATCTTGCCAAATAAAAGAGGAACTAGAATTGACACCCCAAGAAATTAAGTTCTTAGCATTCCATTTGATACTACAAAGTCTTCTCCACATAGGGAATCCCCAAATTTGAAGGCACAAATGAGGGGATGTTTGCCCCATTATATTTAGCATGCATAAATTTTGACCATTAACTATGTTTATTTCTAAAATTCCACCACATTTTATAGGAAAAATAGTTAATATAATCCTCTAATATTTTTGCAACCAAGCCACCTTCATTATTAGGACCATAATAGTGCCAACTAGCCCAATGTAATCTTTTGATAAGAGAGTTAGATCCCCAAAAAAAATTTATTAAAAGTCTAGATCCTTTTAATAATATAATGGGTAGGAACAATAGTAGACCGTAGATATAGAGGCATAAGAGCAAAGGGTACTTTGATCGATAAGTCTAGCACCAAAGGAAAGTAAATGAAACTCCTAAGAGGATGTTTTTCTATTTATTTTCTGAATAACTTCATCAAATAAAGAAGATCTTTTTGTTCCTCTATATAAGGGAGTCCCTAGATACTTGATAGGGAGAATTTGATGAAAAAACCCATAATATTCTTGATAACATTGATCTTAGATAAGAAATAGAAGAGCTAGTAATAAAAAAACTTTTATCGATTAATATTTAAGCCACTCTCCTACCAAAAAAGAGTTAAGAACTTACACAATTTTTAATATATAAAGAGTAGAGGCATTGCAAAATATAATGAAATCATTAGGAAAACTAAGGTGAGAAATGGGAAACCCACTAATGGTTCTGTAGTACATGTTAGGCATTCTACTAAACATCTGCTCAATACATCTAGAAAGATATTCCACAATAATAATGAAAAGGGCAAGAGAGAGAGGATCCCTTGCCTTAGCCCATGAGAAGAAGAGAAGAAACCATGCACTTCACCATTGAGAAGTAAAGAAAACCAAGAATTCTCAATCACATTCTTAATTAAAGCAATAAATTGATTAGAGAATCCAAATAAAGCCAAAATTTTATATAGGAAAACCCAACCAATATTGTCATAAGCATTGGAAATGTCAAGCTTAAAAAGTAGGTTTCCACCGCAAACTTTGGCATTTAAATCATGGATCATCTCTAGGGCTAAAAGAACATTATCAAAAATGGATCTCTCTTTAACAAAAATGGTTTGATTGCGGGAGATAATTTTAGGAAGCAAGATACTCAACCTTTTAGCCAAAATCTTAGAAATAATTTTATTAAAAGAGAGTAAAGGCTAATTGGCCTAAAATCACTCCAAACTTCATTGTCTTTTAGGAATTAAAACAATGGAGGTACTAGCAAAATATTTGGGAAGGGTGCTAACCTTAAAAAAATCAAGAACATCTTTAATCAAATCTTTGATGATAATCCAACATTTTGGAAAAAAGGGTAGTATAATCACCACTACCATGAGTCTTTATTCATACTGCAGTGTCAATTTTAGTCTCGTAAGGTAAGAAAGAAAGCATATGATCATCATCAAAGATTAGAAATCAAGAAATATCATCAAGCAATTTTATTCTTTTTATAAAAGAAATAGTAGAATCATTAATTTTAATAATGAATGTGAAATTAACCATGAACCATTATTATAGAAGATGCTTTTGTAGCCAATAGGTCTCCTCCATGTCTTGAAAACATGTTAACCTATTTTTAGCTTGAGCCAAGATGAATTTTAGAAGGATCATTAACAACAAAGATCTTCCAAAACTATAACCTCATTCTCCATTTCTTTGATATTAACAAAAGGTTCTTGAAATAATGTTTATTCCACCAATTAAGGCATTGCTTAAGTCTTTTTAATTTGAACCACAATCTCATCATCCCAAAAATAAAATCATTAAGATGGAGAGGTTCACCCCAGTTACTAGCAACAACATCTAAAAATATATCATCCATGAGCCACATATTTTGGAAGCGAAACGAGATAGGGGAGGACTATTTACTAGCATAAAAATCAAAGTGATAAGCAAGGGAGAATGGTCTGAAAAGGTTCTTCTTAAGTGCTCCACAGAAGTACTAGGGAGAAGATTCATCCACAAATGATTAAAAAGAACCCATCAAGCCTTTGCCGAGTCTATAATTATTCCAAGTGAATTGAGACCCACTAAAGCCAATATCAAGAAGATGACAATCAAGGATCATGTTATTAAAATCTTCCATAGAAAATAAGTTTGGAGCATTACCACCAACCCGCTTTAGAGGAAGAAGAGATAGTATTAAAATCCCCACCCACAAACCAAGGAGCATCAAGAGAAGAAGAAAACTAATAAGATCCTCCCAAAGAAGCCTCGCTATTTCTATTACAAGAAGCATAAAACAAATGAACCAAAACAACACCAATTATCATAAGTAATCTTAACATTCACAACTTGGGATAAATCATCTAAAACCTAAACATAGGGACTATTCCAAAAAAATTTTATTGCTGAAGTTAGCAAAGAAATTACCAAAACCTATCATTCTAGTAACAAAAGAAATGTTAGAAGGAATAATTAAGGGTTCCAATATAGCCAAAAAGGAGATGTTATGAGAATGAACTAAATTTCTAATTTTATTTCTAACAGAGAGGATACCAATCCCTCTCACATTCTAAATTAAGAATGAAACCATTTATTTTTGGGCAAAAGAGCCAGATCTAGTAACTCATCAAAGTTAAGAAATTTAGTTTTAGAAGTTTTATTTTTCTTTCTAAAAACCATTTGGAATTTATTAGTCATATCCACAACATCACCATCCAATAGAGATTGTTCAGATATGTTTGGAATAAGGTTGCACATTTAAAAGAACATTGCAGGATGCTTCACCTTATTCCAAATCATTATTATGTTGAAGTATTGGATTAGAAATGAGTTCAACATTAGATGAAGAAGTAGTAGAAGGATTAGAACCATTTAAAGCCTGAGTTCCCAAATCATGATTATAAACTTTATCATTAGTTTGCTCACCATTCAAACCCTCATGAAGGATCACATTTTCTTCAATTAAAGGTGATAAAGAAGTAGGAATGGAATCATTTGAGATAGAATCATCATCCATAGGTTTCAAAAATATATTATTGACCATATTATTACCAATATCAGTGATATTCAAATGTATAGGCCCAATGCAAGGTAATGCATCCTTATTAACATGACTAACATCCAAAAGCTGATTAGGCTTAAGACCACAACATTGTCCAAAGGAGTAGTGGGAGGATCAAAGCAATGTCCCTCGGCTATGAGTAAGGAGTTATCCATTGGAACAACTTTTTGTAGTTTAACCGAAGGCACCTTAAGATTGGGATACAATTTTTTAAGAATGGGTTTGGGTTTCTTAAGGTGAGGATGAACCACAAAGCAATTTGAAACTCCATGACCATGAATTTTGTAATGGGTAAAAAAAATAGAAAATTCTCAAAATCCACTTTTGCAAATATCCATATTTCTCAACCTAGCCAAATTTCCTTTGGAAATTTTTTAGTTATATCCAACTGACTAGAATCCAAGCAAATGATGGGTATTAAGCAAATATTGATCAACTTGAAGAGGATGACCAAACAAAGGCACCCATAGCAAGAAGAAACTCATGATTAATGAAATGGACACAAAGAGAGATCCAAACCAAAAAATGATAGAGTTTCCTCCTTAATATCAAAATGAGGCATCTATTTCAATAATCTCATCTAACAATTGAAAATAAAATATGAGCGTGGCAAAAAAAACTCGAGAATAATCTAAGTCATTTGAAAGCTGAATCAAGACATGACGGGAATCGATCAATCTGACAGAAAAAAATACCAGAGAGTTTCAAGCTATGAAAAAAATGATCGAATATTTGCCAAAGTAGGATGACGCAAAGCAAATTTACCCACCAACATGAATTCAAAGGGTTTCACAAGCCTTTCCACAATTGAATTAGAACACATTATCATGGGTACAGACCAGAAGGAGGTAGAGATAAGCTCGAGAGACTCACCAGCGGGAAGCAGAAATCGATGCCATGATCAACAGCAGCACATGATAGGAGAAGTCAAAAGCTGAGAAAAGCTAACGAGAAGGAATCACCAGCCAAAAAAGAAGCACGAGTCAAAAAGTCCCTAGGAAAAGCCACAAAGGAGATGCGCCTCCATAAGGGAAATGAAATTTGCCAAAGCACCAAAAAAATGGAGGAGGTTTAGGATTTAGGTTTATTTTAAAGTTTATTTTTTTTAGGGTTTAGTTTGGCATAGTTATAGGTTTTAGGGTTTTGGTTGTGGCAAGAGGTTTAAGATTTAGAGTTTAGGGTTTAGGGCTAGTTTAGGGTTAGGTTGTTTTTTTTTAAAGCAAGTAAACTAGTAGTTTAGGTTTATTTAGTTTATTTTTATTTATTTTAGTTTATTTTATAGTTTATTTTGATTTAAGTTCATTTTATTTTTTATTTAGTTTATTTATTTATTTTATTAGGTTTATTTTAGTTTATTTTTAGTTTAGTTTATTTTTTAGTTTAGTTTATTTTATTTTATTTTATTTTTAGGTTTAGGTTTTAATTTTATTTTAGTTTAGGTTTATTTTATTTTATTTTTTTACATTTTTATTTTAGGTTATTTTTTGTTTTATTTTAGTTTAGGTTTAGGTTTATTTTATTTATTTTATTTTATTTTAGTTTTAGTTTATAGTTTGATTTTAGTTTTAGTTTAGGTTTTATTTATTTTAGTTTTATTTATTTTAGTGTAGGTTTAGGTTTTATTTTATTTTTTTATTTTTATGTTTTCTTTATAGTTTAGGTTTTATTTTATTTATTTTAGGTTTTATTTTAAGTTATCTTTAGGTTTAGTTTTATTTAGTTTTTTATATTATTTTAGGTTTATTTTATTTATTTAGGTTTAGTTTTATTTAATTTATGTTTTAGTAGTTTAGTTTATTATTTATTTATTTTATTTAGTTTAGTTTTAGTTTTATTTTATATTTTAGTTTAGGTTTTAGTTTATGTTTTATTTTATTTATATTTTATTATATCTTGGTTAGATTTTATTTATCTTATTTAGGTCATTTAGTTGGTTTTATTTTTTGGTAGGGTAGGTCATAGGGTTTAGTCTTTGTGCTTAGATGGTTTTAGTCTGTTTAGGTGGTTTAGTTAGTTTATCTTTTTATCTTTAAGCTCAGCTATTTATTTTTATTAGTTTATTTTATTTTATATTTTTTGTCTGTGTTTTTTTTAGTTTTAGTTTAGGTTTTTATTTCATTTATTTTATTTAAGTTTTAAGTTTTATTTTAGGTTTACTTTAGGTTTTATTTTTATAGTTTAAGCTTATTTTTAGTATATTATTTAATTTAGTTTAGGTTTTGGTTTAGTTTATTTATCTTTAGTTTTTAGTTTTTATTTATTTTAGTTAGTTTTATCTTTATTTTATTTATTTATTTTATTTTTTTTTGTTTAGGTTTTCTCAGGTTTGGTTTAGGTTTTTTATTTATTTTAGGATTTATTTTGTTTATTTTAGGTTTAGGTTTTATTTTTTATTTTAAGTTTATTTTAGGTTTATTTTATTTTTTATTTTACATTTAGTTTTTATCTTTATTTAGGTTTATTTTATTTTATTTTTACTTAGTTTTTTATTTATTTTTTTTAATTTATTTTATTAGTTTAATTTTATTTTTATTTAGGTTTGTTTAGTAGGTTTTTCTTTTATTTTATCTTTTTTAGGTCAGGTTTTTTTATGTATCATTTTATTTTATTTAGTTTTGTTTTAGTTTTGGTTTTGTGGTTTGGTTTTAGCAGTTTAGGGTTTAGGTCAGCTGTGGTTTGTGGATTAGGTAGCCTAGGGCCTAGGCCTAGGCCTAGGGTTTTAGGGCCTCATTTTGTGGTTTTAGGGTCTCCAGTTAGTGTCCTTGTGGCTCTGTATTTTAGTGTCAGTTTCTTTTATCATCTTTATTTCATTTTATCTTTAAAATCACAAACCCATCTAGGTCATTTAGTTTTATTTATCTTTATCTTTTATCTTTGATTTAAGCTTTTAGTTAGTTTATTTTATTTATATTATCTTATATTTTATCTTTTTCAGCCTAGCCAGTTTAAGTTTGTTTAGTTTTTTTTTTAATTTAATTCTATTTAGGTTTAGTTTTATTTATCTTATTTTTTAGGTTTTATTTAGTTAGGTTTTGTTTTTTTAGGTTTGGTTTAGGTTTTGGGGTGGTCAGTGGGTTTAGGGGTTGTGGGTTTGTAGATTTAGCCTAGGGTTTAGGTTTGTAGGTTTGGGGTTTAGGGTTTAGGTTTAGTGGTTTAGGGTTTAGGGTTTAGTTTTGGGGTTTAGGGTCTGTGTTTTAGTTTAGGATTTAGGGTTTTGGGTTTTTTTAAATAGAGAATAAATTTAGATTCAACATTTCTTCTTTTTGATTTCATCAACCAAGTAACAAACAAGAAAAGAGAGGTAATCAAATGACCTCCTTGGGGCTAGCTAAAGCCTTGTGTTCTTGGGATGTCTAGACTATATACCCATTACCATTCAATCTTATATAAATCAACACATGAATAGATGAAAGAGAACATGATATTCATACACTTAAGCTATAAGCACATGGATTTCTTATGTATTTATAACTAGCATCATAACACATATTATTATTCATTTATAAGTTTTGAAAAATACATTTGATTTAATAGTGATAATAGTAATGCATATATTAAATTAAATCAACACATGCAAGCTTACATAAAGGAAATCCATTTTATTTTACTTGATTTTGAAAAGATGGATGCATGAATTCAAATGACATACCAAATTTAACATGATTGGAAAGAAGACAATCAAATATAAGCATGTGATTCATTCAACCAAACTAGTTCTTAAGGACAATCAAATCAAATAAGATTATTTAAAGCAAACCAAAGCATCTTTATTAATTAAGTTTTGGATTTGATTTGATTTAAAGAGGATAAGAGAAATCATCACTTGTTATTTTAAACCCATTCACATTAGATTTGATTTTATTTAAGAAAATGTAATTAAGTAATTTTATGGGTTAATTAAGTTGAACCCTTAATTAGATGAATTAATTACCCTTACCAATGTCCCCTTAAAGTAATTAACTAAATAATTATGAGCCAACATGATATGCATGGAAAATAAACTTGCAATGATCAGGAAATAAAAGGGGCCTTATGCAATTAGCACATGATTAATAGTTAATTAGATTAAGGACTTAATTAATTACTATATGGTTTTCTCACACATGTGGACTAATAATAATTTCATTAAACCCCTTTAAGTTATTAAACAACTAAAGATCTACCCCATGATTTAATTAATTAATGTCTGATGTGATTATGATTTAAATTTGATTAAGTGATTTAATTAATTAGTTAAATCTTAATTAATTTCATTCCCAACCCTATTCCTTAGTTCACTTATTGTTGAACAATGATTAATAAATAATATTAGCTAATTTGTTACTATTCATGGGATTAATTAATCATTATTAACTTAGAAGGGTAGTTAAATTTTAATTAGTCAATTTTCTTAATTAAGTGAGCAAAATCCCAAGAAAATCATGGGAGGCGATGTCATCCCATTAAATTAACCCACAAAATTTGGATTAATTGCTCAAGTAATTAAAAAAGTAATTAAGCTAATTAATTTTATAATTAAACCTTAACTATTCAAAATTAGTTAAGATCATTTTAATTAATTCTCTAAAATACCTTTAAAATGAGTATTTATTTGCATTTTTTTATTAAGTATGATTTTTTTTATTTTTAGAAGTTTTAGTCATTAAGAATGATTAATTAAGCTAATTCTAATCAGGTGGCACCACATGGCTTGATACGATGCACTTTCCGTGAGTTGGATACTTAAAACTTATCGACTCTATGTGGTGGCGGCGGACACACTTTCTTAGATCCGACAGCAATGATAAATCTAGATCTAATCAACATTTGTTCGTTCATTATGTGGAATGCGGTGCATGATCTAACGTCACTTGTGAGGAGAATGGAGTTTGTCCACCATTGCTCACTTGATTGAGCTTACGAGCTGGATCAACTCAAGGATCCACACCTTCCGACATCATGTCGAGAGGGATCAAGCGGTCAAGATCACACAAGATGCAAGTTTTCTTCAAAAGCTCAATCCCATTTTTCCTAAGGATCATTATGGAAGCATACATCATAAGAGCTCAAGACCGGTGGCTCGATGATTAAGGAAGCTTCATCAAGTGGCGAAGCCTGTTGAGTAGCAATTGGTTCAATTCCTCGGCGTTCACTTGGAAGGCCATGAACAATGATTTGGAGCTCGCTTTGATCAAAGTCCACCTCCGGTGCAGGAAGCTTGGGAGAAGATTTTTCTTGCTTGAGGCTAGGGAAAGTCTGCAAAGTTAATTTGATTTTGATGGAGAAATGGGGAAGTTATGTTAGAAATGAAAGTGTTTTATTTTAGGAAAAACATGAATGGCATTTTCTAATTGAGGAATGAGTTTGGCAGCTTAAGAAATGGCTCTAGTGGCTCATCTTGGGTAGTTAGGGCTCTAAGAATGATTTTTGTGCGTGTTTGAGTGGAAATAAAGGGGTGTATACCCCCTTCATCTTGATCGGATGGTGGGATGGTTTGGCTTCCGGTGGTGTCAGACCATCTCGAGGTGTGGGTGGCAAGGAGGAGGTGGGTTGGCTTGGTTGGTTGAAGGTGTGGAGGTGGCTTCCAAGAAAAAATCATGGGTTTCCTATGGGTTTCAAATCCTTCAATGGGGAGGCTGAGGTGATTTCACCACCCATGGGTCATGGCCAACCCAACCACCCTTGGTCGGGTTGGTGTCCTAAGTGCTTAGGTGGACCATTAGGAGAGTACCAAGTGGCCAAGGAATCGTAATGACCACTTATATCATTGATTTGTCTCATGTGATTTTCTTGACCCAAGTCTAGAATGATCATTTGGCATTAGATTTGATTTGCAGATTTGAAATGAGCCAAAAGTGTGTTGTAAATTTCAAGTCAATTGGAGTTGATTTGGTTAGGTTTGGCTCAATTTGACTCATTTAGGTCAAATTGGGTTAGGTTGGGTCAAGTTGACTAATTGGTCAAAGTAAAACTAAGGGTCAAGTTCATATGATCATTGGGATGTTTTGGTTTAATTTGTTTGGTTTAGTTTGGCTTGATTTGATTTTGGCTCATTTGAATTCATTTGGGTCAAATGGGTTAAGTTGATAATTTGATCAGCCAAATTGGTTTGGGTTGGGTGTTGGTTTGGGTTTAGTTGACCAATTGAAGTTGATTGTAGGCTTTGGTTTCAATTAATTTGGATTTGGTTTTTATTTAGGCCAACTTGAACCATTAGGTCAATTTAGGCTAAGTAGGTCAATTGGATTCAATTGGGTACAATGATAGCTTTAGTCAAGTTCAACAATCAATTTGGAATGAACTTGAGCCATTGGTTACAATCAATTTGGTTTATATTTTGATTTGACCCAATTTGGTCTTTTAGAGCAATTTGGGTCAACTTGGGTCAAGAGGGCGAATTGGATTTGGTTTGACTCAATTGAAGGTCAAGTCATATTCAAATATTTATTTTGATTTGGTATAAATCATTTGGTTCAAGAGATTTGGCATAGGTTACAATTTGGCTAGTTTGTATTCATATAGGTTAAGGGGTTGACTGGATCAAATGACTAAATTGACTTGGTCAAATGACCAAGTTGACTTGGTTTGACTCAATTTGTGATAATTGATCAACATAGGGTGATCAACAATCATGATGGGAGGTTTTGATGGCTTAGTTCAATCCAATTTGGGTAGGATTAGAATTGGTACAAATAGGTCAAATTAGCCACTTTGGGTCAAGTGGACCAATTTGATTTAGTTGGCTTGATTTTAGGTTGAGTTTATATATGGATTTGGGATTAATATATAAATTCATTTCCAATTGGCTTGGGTTCAAATGGGTTTTGGTTCATTTGAACATTTCAAGTTAAAAGGTTAAGTTGGGTTTGACTTGGGTTGATTTTGGATTTAGCTTGATGATTGTAGATTTATTTATATATGAATATGATTGAAGGTATGATTTATTCATGAGAAAATCAATTGAATTTTAGTTTTGGAATGAAGGAATTTGGCTAAGTCCATGTAGTTGGGTCATGTGGCTTAGGTTTGGATTTTATTTGGTTTGATTTAGTTTTGAAGATTTAAATGTATATTTTATTTAAATTTGTGAAGATGATTGAAAATATGACTAAGTTGTGAGAAAATCAATTTAGTTTGACTTCATTTGGATTAAAATTTGGCTAAGTCCAAGGGAATATATGCCTTAAAAGGTTTGATTTAATTTGATTTAGTTTGATTTAGTTTTGATCATTTGAATGTAGATTTGATTTATATTTTGGAAGATGATTGGCGATATAAATTATGAGAAAATCAATTGATTTTTGGATTAAGATTTGGCTAAATCCATGGGATAGGAGTCATTGCTTAGGAAGGTTTATTTGGATTTGATCATTGCCTTTGTCAGTTGGTTTTGAATTTGGATTTGGATTTGGATTTGAATTTGATGTTTGAATTGAGGTTTGGTTTGAGAAGGTGAACATGGATTGGATTTGGGATGTACCATAGGTGGATTATCCTAATCCCTAAGGCATAACCTAGTCCTATAGTTAACCCTTCTAAGTCTTTAGGCCTAGGTTAATTGTTTACCTAATTGTTAGAAGTGTCTTATATCTAGGGAAGTCTTAGTGTCTAGAAAACTCTTAAGTCTATGATGTGAAGATTGAATCCGCACTCCATAGGTAAGGTCAATAGGCTTTAGGATCTATAGTATTTCCCTTAGAGATAAATGATTAGAGGGTCGAAGCCAAGTTTCACATTATAAGCTCTGAAGCATCTTTCAATGCTTTGCTTGGGAGACCATCGATACATGAAAACAACATAGTTCTATCTTCTCTACACCAATATATGAAGCTTGTGAGAGGTGGTATCATCTACTATGTCAAAAGAGATCCCAAGCCATTTATAGTTCATGAGGTCCGGGAGCGACTACCTCTCAAAATCAACAAGTCTATTCTTGAACTTGGCCAAAGTTTAAAAATAAAATAAAGAAAAGAAAAGAAAATAAAAAAAGAAAATAAAGGGGCGAAAATAGACTTGGAAGAGGTGGAGCCTAACATTAGATTCCACGGTTAGTTCTATTATAACATATGGGTAGGATGACGACCACCGAGGAAGAGGCGGTTAGGAGGCGGTCTCGGGGTGGAAAATCTCTTATTATTGGCCACCCAATAGAAGATATACCAACTACCAAGAGTACTATCCATATAGACTTAGAATCTAGTTCATAAGATCGTCTTATATGTTTAGCACACTAGTAGTTCTCAGAGTAGCTTGGAGGTGACACTTGAGCCACAGCGATGAATATTGCTCCAAAGCAAAGCATAAGTGTATCCAAGTCTATATGTGAAACAATTAGGCATCGGTTGGGAACCTTAGCTCTAACCCACTTTCCTCTAAAAAGTTGAGGGTTTGTTAGTTAAGGAATCCAATAGGTCATCCACAGTGTGAAGACTCAGAGATTCTTTCTAGGAGCATCATCCTCAAGTCAAGAAGTTAATGTAAAACTTGAGGATGATTCATATAAATTTAATAAATTACCTTTTGATTTGGTACTTTTGTGTTCATAATTTAGCAAAGAAAGGGTTAATCCCACATACTTGGTCAAAGCATAGGTCCGACTACTTCGAAAGAACATGGAAGAATAAATTCAAAAGCTCTCAATCAAGACTGGGACTAGGATTCGGTATAGTGGGTCCAGTCAAAGATGACAATTATTGCTTAGTCATCTTCAATCATTTGGAATCTGATAGGTTATTTTCAAATCACATTAAATCATATGAGGAGTTGTGCTTAAAAACTTCAGATGATCTTGATGATTTTAAAGTCAAAGGTGCACTGGCAAAGTTTAAAGAAGAGATCAACTCAACCATCGGCGAAATCAACTTAAGAAAAGAATTAGAAGATCCACTTGACATACATCTTCTTTATTAAATGAAATTGAAACCAATGACATGACTTAGTTATATTATGAGTTTAGCTTTGCATGAGTTATGAAGAGATGCGGATTGGCTCTAACAGTGGTCCTTAAACTACCAATAGCTAACCTATCAAGCGCCTAGATGCATGTGAATAGACATAGAATAATAGGTCATTTCTAAAGTCAAGAAACTGATCGATGTTGGCTTCATCTCGAAGAAAAATACCCTTCATGGTTAGCTAATGTTGTCCTAGTTAAGAAAGAGAATGGCCAAATTCACATATACGGTAATTTTAGGGATTTAAATAAGGCATGTCCAAAAGATGAATTTTAACTACCAATCTCAGAACTGATAGTGGACATTACCTCATCTCATGCAGTCTTCTCTTTCATGGATGGCTCATTTGGATATAACCAAAAAATGACGGCCCTTGAAGATGAAAGAAACACTGCTTTTAGAACACCGATCAGAATCTATTGCTATAAGGTCATGCCTTTCATCCTTAAAAATTCATGTGCTACATACCAGTGAGCTATGAGTTGAATATTTAATGAACTCATTCATCATCAAGTCAATTGCTATGTCGATGATCTTGTGGTCAAAAGTTGAGAAAAGGAATACCATCTCTTTGACATGAGAGTAGTTTTCGAACAGTTAAGATAATTTAACCTCAAAGTGAACCCTTGAAGTGTTCATTCAGTAACTTGAGTAATTCCTTGGGTTTGTCCGACATCGAAATCGATCTAGAGAAGATCAAGGCGATATTAGAAATGCCCCCCTAAAAGTTTAACTCAACTCAGATCATTCCAAAGGAGGTTGGCATATCTAAAATGCTTTATATCCAACCTATCAGGAAGATGTCAAGCACTTGCCAAAAGTATGCCAAGTTTAAATGGGATGATAAGTGTGTTGAGACATCAACCATTGATGATGCCATCTGGTTCTAGCATTCTTATCCCGGGCATTACACTACAGATGACTCCCTTGGTGCTTTGTTTGCCCAAATGACGAAGGGAAGAAAAATGCACTCTACCTACTATCGACTAATCTCTATGGAGGCTAATTATCCACCCATTGCTTTAATCTTTGCATCCCAAAAGCTACAACATTACATACTTCCTCATAAGGTGAACTTAATCTTTAGGATCAATCCACTGTATCTCATGACATGGCATGGATGGTTGGCACAATGGTCCATGATCCTCTCACAGTTTGACATTACCTTTGTTCCCCTCCGTGAAGTGAAAGGATAAGTGCTAGCAGATTTCTTAGCAACACACCCACTTCTTGATGACTCTCTACTTAGTGATGATCTCCTCGATGAATAAATCATGAACTAAGGGGATACTAGAATTCACCACCCAGAGATTTACTTCGATGGTGCGACCTCCTCTCAAAAAGGAGAAGAACCATAATCTACTTCGATGTTTTGGAATAGTTCTCTTTACTTTGGATTATGATGTGATGAGATTCTCATATTATCTGTCCAATCCTTGTACTAATAAAGAAGCTGAATATGACACTATAATTGGCTGTCTAGAGTTAGCCATTACTCTAACCATCCAAAACATCAACATCTTCTAGGATTCTCAACTAGTTATTAACCAAATCATTGGGTCCTATAAGGTTATAAAGCCCAAGCTCCATCACTGCCACAAGTACACCATGGAGTTATTGGTGAAAATCCCAAAGGTTACCATTGATAAGATTCTTTGAGGAAAGAACATCATAGCGTATGCCTTAGCCAAGCTTGCAAAGGAGTTGGCCTATCCAGAGGATGAGTCCATATAAATAAAGGTCCAAAATAGACAAGTCTTATCCCTTATTGATATTGAACTCATAAAAAAGTACTCTCTTGAAGGAGTGGTTGCCATTATGAAGAAGGCTGAGAAGTTAGATTGGAGGCAACCATTCATGTATTATTTAAATAAAGGCAAACTACCTCAATAGAAGTCCCAAGCCCATTAGATGAAGTAGATGGCACTTTTCTACGCTCTTGTAAATGGTGTCTTGTACTTGCGATCTTTTGACCATATGTGGTTACATTATTTAGACAAGCATGTAGCCCGTAAGATTGTGACCAAGGTACACTCAAGATTATGTGGAGCCAACCATTCAGATCAAATCAAAATTAAGAGATTAGGATACTTGATGATCAAAGATTGCATGGATACTGGCGATGCCAATGTTAAATACAGGTGTGGTCCTACCAATTTCTACATCCCATTGGCCTCGTGGCCATTCGAGTGTTGGCGTATCGACATAGTGGGTCTGATTGATCCTCCTTCCTACAAGGGTCATTAGTTTATCTTAGCTGCTACTGATTACTTTTCCAAATGGGGGAAGGCGATTCTGCTCGGAGAGGTCACAACTTAGCATGTGCTCTAAAGTTTTAGGAACCATATCGTATATAGGTTCAAAGTGTCTTGATGAATTATATTTGATAATGGTACTGCATTCAAGAGCACCGAGATCAACAACTTTTCCTAGAGACACAACATAGATTGGTGATATTCTACCATCAACTAGGGAAATTGTAAGCCTTCAACAAAACTATCATCCAAATACTGAAGAAGATACTCGATAATAATAAGTAATAGTTGCATGAACATTTAGTTAAAACCTTATGAGCCTACCACACCACATATAGAACTCCAACTTAGTCTACTCCTTTCTACTTAGTGTATGGGTCTGAAGCTATTCTACCATTAGAAATCCAACTCCCATCACTAAGGATAGTTGTGGGTAGCAAGATCACAATAGAGCAAAATGTCAAGTTGTGATTAGAAAAGCTCAAAAGTTTGGAGGGAGATGCTTGTGGGCATGCCAAAATGTCTAGTTGTACAAGGCTCAAATGATTCAAGCTCACATTAAGTTGGTCCATCCTAAAGCTTTTCAAGTATGAGAGCTTATTTTAGTTCTAACGAAACTGATTGTTGCCCGTCGTAAGATGGGAGGCATGTTTGAAATCACTTGGGAAGGTCCTTTTGCCATAAAGAAGGCCTACCAAGGAGGATCTTATTATCTTATTAATCATAAGGGAGAGCTCCCAATGCTTCCAATCAGTGAGCTCTACTTAAAAAAGGTATTATAAATCATGTTTGAAAATAATTATCATCAATGAAAATTCCTTTTTGAATTCAATCTCTTCCATGTTGATAGTATTCTTGTTTATGAATTCACCATGATGTGTTTAGGGTAGGTGTAAGGAACTTGAGTGGCATCTTATCCATCATCGACATAACACAAATGTAAACTACACACAAACATATAAAATAAGCACATATCTTTTCTCTCGGACTACTCTGAGTTGATATAACGCTCCAAGTAACACTCACTCAATAGCTGCTCTAGGTGGTAGTGTGTCACCCCAATGGTTTTCTTGCTTTGGAGGATGTAAGTCTCCTGCTTTCCTTCCTTGCTTACCACCTGACCTTGTTAGTTTGGTAAGCCTTATTACACCGGTAAGCTACCTCATGTTGGCTTCATTTAAAAGGATGTGAGTCTGCTATGCTTTCTTCTTAGATTAGCCTTCATGTACTGATTGGGTTAAGTATATTTGAAGTTTAGGATAAGTCTCCTAGTGGCTCCATTCATCCTGACTATGGGTCTATTCCTTTCTCGGGGCAACCCACTTAATAGTCGCTCTAGGTCAGACAACATCTGTCCCGCCGATGATAGACTATCTTGATGATCAGTTCCACTTGAACAGTTGTAAGCCTACATGCTTTCTTTCCATATTGATCATTGTACACTGATGGGCATGTTAGGTTGGTTCTTATTATGCTAAGGGATACACCACTCATGTTAACGGATACACATTAGGTTGGTTGGTTCTTGCGGCTTAGAATACACCATTCATGGTAGATGTAAGTCTGCTACACTTTCTCCTTGGGTTGGCCACTGTACACCTACAGGCTTTCTTTTCTAGGGCTCAGAATAATGCCCTTAGTAGCACCTCCCTTGTTGGCACTATATTTGGATCACATCCTTTCTGACCCCATTTAGACACTACTAGGGTTACTATCGAAATGGACAGTTCCGCTTTCCGAGTAACGACCCCTATGGTTAGAGAATCCATCCTATGGATGTGCATATTCTCTCTTGGTCTAGTTAATCTAAGATAGGTAAAGGCTGACATAGCCCCTTCTCAGTGTGGTCCCTCAGACACCAACAAGGTCCATGTAAACATATAAACAAAATATATATTCACTTGTGGATTTGGAGGACACCCCTAACGGTACTTTTCCCTAAGCAGACATCTTATCTTTAGGGCAGTGTCAATAAAACTCCCTTGAATACTCTTGGGTTGTTATATGTCCCCAGAGGCATTCACGGAGTAGTCAACCCTAAGTCAGGTTTGATTTATTGTGCTAACAACAGGTTACCCTAGCGATTGTTCCCTGCTTTAGAAAATGGAAGTACACCTTCACCTTCTTCTTTAAAGGAAACCCCTGAGGTTGGCTAGGTCTACCCCACGGCCAGTGGACTATCCCTTTGGATTTGTAAATTTGAGGTAGGACAAGTCCAATATATCCCCTTCTCAGTTGGTCCATTGCACACCGACATGATCCATAAATTAAATCTATTAAATTTGATCAAGCTCACATCCCTAGCGGATATGCCCTCAATCCAAAATTAAACTAAACCAAACAAACCATATCAAATCACATGAAATTAAAATAAAATTAATCTTGACTACTTTTGAGTTGACATAAATCCCCAACAGCATTCACTCAGTAGTCGCCCTAGGTCAAGTTTGATTTGTTGTGCAGCCAACAGGTCACCCCAGCAGTTGTTCCTTGCTTTGGAAGATCTAAGTCTACTATGCCATCTTCCTAGCACATTCATTGCACATCGAAAGAAAACCCCTTAGGTTGGCTAGCTCTACCCAGCAACCGGTAGACTATCAATTTGGATTTGTAAACCTGAGGTAGGTCATAGCCCCTTCTTAGTGGGTCGCATGTTTCATATATTATATTGATTAAATTAAACTCAATTTTATTTTCCCTAATGGAGTTAAATCACACCCTCCTCGTGAGTGGAGCCTCAAATCATATAAAAACAATTCAAGAGAACAAAGCAAATTCAAAAAAAAACCTCCCCAGTGGAGCCAAATTAAACCAACTCCCCTAGTAGAGTCTAAATCATAGAAATCCAACCAAACTCTTATCCCTAGTGGATAAATCCCCAAACAATTCTATGAAATAAAACTCTAATACCAATCCCTGGTGGATAGCTCGAACATGTTTCCCGAGTGGAAGGCTCATATACCCGATCCCCAATGAACTCGAGCCCATATCTCTAGCAGATTTGCTTCCACATTAATTAAAACAAAATAAATTAAAGTTGATTTGATCTTAATCCTTGATGGATTATAAATTCTTATCCCCAATGAATCTTCTTTCCATAAATCATATAATCAAATCAAATTCAAACTTTATCCCTAGTAGATTTTCCTCTTTTATGCCCTCGACATAGATCCCTCACATATTATGTCCAATGCATGTGTGATCCCCTAGCGGATCCCCCTCCATGTCCTTGACATGGAATTCTCATCAAATCTTATTTCTTCTCTTATGCACACCTTTAATACTTTAACCGAAAGCCTAATAATGTATTCGTTCAAATTACATCATCTTAACATTGCAATCAACATTTTATGATTTTTGATGGTGCAAGATCAAACTAACTATACAATATCATGCTAAACATATTATAGTGTGAATTAACACACTATATTATATTATAATATATGATGTTATATTATAATTTGCTATAATATAATATATTGTCTAACATTACACCTCATTAGAATCACTTAAAAGTAACAAATAATAAATTTTTCTCAAAATATGAATAATGTTCATTTTGAATGTAAATTTGTTATTTTTTAATTAGAAATGGTACAAAATAGCATAATTTTGGTGTTGCTTCATGGTGTGTGTCATAAATTTGGCCAAATTCTTCCATGTCAACCTTTAATTTTACATTTTTATGAGTTTTGACCCAATGTATTATAACAGAAGTAAAATAGACTAAAATGTACAATAACATTTAGTAACACACTACCACATTTCATATATATGTCAAGTTATATTTTTATGTACATTATATTTTAATATGCTTTCATATAATATATTATCTTACATTACACCTTAAAATGAATCACTTTAAGCAAAATATTTATAAAATTTGGTTGAAAAATGAACACTTATTTTGGATGCAAAATTCCATTCTTTTGATTAAATCACATACCATAGCACACCCCCAATGATGTTCCCTAAACTTTACATTAAATTTGGCCAAATCCCATCATCTCGGCCTATAAATTAGTATTTTCAGTGTAGGCTGAACCGCATGATTGTAAAATACTAAAATAATTTAAAATGTATAGAACAATATATTTTGATATATGATGATATACTATGCTACAACATATAATATTTATTTTAAACATAAAATCTTACTTTTCAGAGTACAAGTGGTGTAGCAAACCTTTGGTACTACAACATAATTCCCACTTCAAATTTAACAAATTTCATCATCTGATTTATTAAATCAATATTTTTATGATTTATATTAATATAGACTATAGGGCACAATACCATAATATACTAAAAAATTTCAAAACATCTTATAACATCCAAAAACACATCACTACATGCTCAAATATATGATGCTGCATTATACTATAATATATGGTATTATAATATGATTTAGGGTTAGGGTTAAGGGTATTCAAATCTTTGATAGTCAAGGAAAAGCCTCTTGAGTACATCAAAGGGTTTGCTCCAAACCTAGAAATACATGAGAAAGGTGTCATAGAGGGCTTGCTCCCATCTCAGGTTATGTATAGGAAAGGTGCCACAAAGGGCTTGATCCTATCCTATAGGTGATATGGATGAGGAAAAGGGGTCAAAGTGACTTATTCCTGATCCTCAAAGGTTTCGGCTAATAAGCAAGAGTCTCAAGGACTTAATCCTTACTTGATTAGTCTAACTTGATGAAAGGGTTATGGAAAGTTTGCTTCCATTTCTAAGTACATTTACAAATGAGTTTCCAATATTTCAGCTAAATGATACAAGTTGAAGCAAAAGCAATAAAGAGAAATAAGCTTTTATTTTATTTATCTTTATTTTGGCAACAAGTTACAAGTTACACATGATATTTCTTTAAGTAACATCCATTAATAGGTGGTATTGGACGTTCACCATCATAGGTAATAAGTTGGTATGAACCTCCTTCATAAGCTTTTTCCACTACAAATGGTCCTTCCCATGTTGGCTCAAATTTGTTATCGATTCTTTGTTGAGCTAGGATTGGTCATCTAAGAACTAAGACCAAATCTCCTACTTGGAAAGTTCTAGGATGAACCAATCTATCATGTGTCTGAACCATACGTGATTCGTATAGTTCAAGGTTTTGTTGAGCTTTTAATTATTTCCTTCAACATTATCTAGTTCTTCCAAGAGAATCTTATGATTTTGATTTTCTATAACATTATTATTAATAGCTATTCTTAATGGAGGTAGTTGCACTTCTAATTGAATAACCGCTTCAGTCCCAAAAACTAAAGCATATGGTGAAGACTGAGTTGGTGTCCTATATGTAATCCGATAGGCCCATAAGGCTTCAACCAACTTTTCATGCCATTGGCGCTTATTTTCATCAAGTATCTTTTTTAGAATTTTTACTAATATTTTATTAAATGCCTCAGCCAATCCATTCACCCTAGGGTAATAGATGGTCGAGTATCTCCAATCAATTTTGTGTTTAGCCACAAAGTGATTTATTTTTGTGGACCTAAAAGATGAACCATTGTCAGATATGATGCGCGAGGAATACCAAATCGATATACAAAATTTTCCTGAAAGAATTTCAACACATGATATGCTTTAACCTCTTTCAGTGGTACTTCTTCAGCGCATTTGGAAAAAAATCTGTTGCAGCTAAAATAAAATGATGACCTTTTGAAGAAGGAGGATCAATAGATCCTATGATGTCGGTACCCCAACTCTCAAATGGACAGAAGGTAACTGAAGGGTGTAATACATTGGGTGGTTGATGTAATACCACACCATGTACTTGGCACTGATGACAATGATGTGCAACCTCCATGCAGTCATTTAGTATTGATGGAAAATAATACCAAAGTCTCTTGATTTTTAATTTCATTTTGGGCCCAGATTGGTCTGCTCCACACAATCCAGAGTGTATCTCAGTCACAACCTTATGAGCTTCCAATTTGTCTAAACAACAGAGCCACATTTGGTCGAATAACCTATGATATGAAGCATTATTAATTAATGCATCAGATAAAGCACGTTTCTTTATTTGATATGCTAAAGATTTATTTTCAGGAAGCCTCCCTTTGCTTAAATAGTCAATAAACGGTTGCCTCCAATCATAATTTTTTGACCTTCAGTAAGAGTGGCTATCCTTTGCATTTCTTCTTTCTTATTAATGCAATCTAAATCTATAGGAGACCAAACCTATTGATTTTGAACTTCTATAGAAATTGATTCTTTTTCTAGGCATATGATTTCCTTAGCTAATTTAACCAAAGCATCTGCTACTGTATTCTCTTGGCGAGATATTCCACACAGTGATACATATGGAATCCTTTCAAGTAATTTCATTGTATATTTATGATAATTGAAGAGTTTTGGATTCAAAACCTTATAGATTCTATTTACTTGGTTTATAACTTGTTGGGAATCCCCAAAAATTCATATATTTTAATTTCCATAAGGATTGCCAACTCTAAACCAGTAATTAGAGCTTCATATTCAGCTTCATTGTTTATGCAAGGCTCAGCCAAATAATATGAATATCTCATCATTCCCTTTTCTGGGGTTATAAAGATTAACCCAATTCCTTCCCTGGATAGATGAATTTGATTCTTTATGTCTTCTTGATGATGATGCACCATCAAAATATAATTCCCAGGTGGTACTAGGTTCACCTTCTAATGTTATGATCTCTTCATCTAGGAGATCATCATTTAAAAGAGACCCTTCAAGCATAGGGTGTGCTGCTAGAAAACCTACTACTATTTGTCCTTTTACAGCACGAAAAGGAATATAAGTGATCTCAAATTGTAATAAAATCATTGACCATCGTGCTAGATGCCCAGACAACATCGAATGGGTCATGAGATATTGTAAAGGATTCACCCTTGAAATCAGGTTGATCTTATGAGAAAGCATATAATGCCTCAATTTTTGAGCAGCAAAAACTAAGGCTAAATAATGTTTCTCAATAGAAGGATAATTCATTTCTAATGGGATAAGCCTATGACTTAGATAATAGAGGGCATTTTCCTTCCCTTCTTCATTTGTTTGGGCTAATAAAACCCCAAGAGATTCATCCATAGCCATGGTATAGAGGATTAATGGCTTTCCTGGAATTAGGGAAACCAAAATAAGAGGTTTCATTAAATATTGCTTTAGATTTTTGAAGGCATCCTGACATTTTTTATCCCAAATAAATTTGGAGTCTTTTTTTAATAATGCTGAAAGGGTTGACACCTTCCAGATAAATTTGATATGAATCTTCTTAAGTATGCAAGCCTTCCTTGGAATGATCTTAGTTGTGTAAGACTTCTAGGTGGCGGTATTTCTATAATAGCTTTTATCTTTTCTAGGTCAATTTCTATCCCACGATGCCGCACTATGAACCCTAAGAATTTCCCTGAAGTCACTCCAAAGGCACACTTCAGAGGATTCATCTTTAAGTTATAGTGGTGCAATCGTTGAAAAATGACCGTAAATCATAAAAATGTTCTTATTTTATTTTGCTTTTGATGACTAAATCATCGATATAACATTCAACTTGATTATGAATCAAGTCATCAAATATTCTAGTCATAGCTCTTTGATAAGTATGTCCAGCATTTTTGAGACCAAATGGCATGATCGTGTAATAGAAAATCTCTATTGGAGTTCTGAACGTCATATGCTTTTCATCTTCTAGGGACATCTTAATTTGATTATAACCAGATGATCCATCCATAAATGAAAAGATCTCATGCGAGGAAGCTATGTTGACCATGAATTCAGGTATAGGCAAAGGGAACTCATCTTTGGAACAAGCTTTACTTAAGTCTCTAAAGTCAACGCAAATGCATATTTGACCATTCTTCTTTTCAACTAGAACTATGCTGCCTACCCAATCAGGGTATTGTTCTTCTCGTATAAAGCCAGCTTCAATTAGTTTCTTTATTTCAATGATCACTTTTTGTTCTAATTTTAAGTGCATTCACCTAGAAGCTTGCTTCACTATGATGGCATCAGGTTTAATTCCTAATTTGTGTACAGCCACATCCTGGGATAAACCTAGCATTTCATCATAACTCCAAGCAAAGAAATCTTTATACTCAAAGAGTAAAGTGATTAATTCTTCAGAATCTTCTGGACCCAATAAAGAGCTAATAAAAGTCAATTTTGGGTTCTCAGGAACTCCTAGGTTAACCTCCTTTAATTCATCTATAGTAGATTTTATCTCTTCCTCATATTCAAGAGGTGCATTCTGAAGTGAATCATCTTTGGATTCCTCTATAGTTTTTATGAATGTTCCTCCAAGAAGAGTAGAAGAGACTTCAAAGAGTTGATCTATTTGATGATTACTTATCATTAAACAATGCTCTATATCATTAAATGATTCAACAGTACCAAACCCAATGTCTACTTTGGAGTGGAAATTTCTATGGTTTTGATTCCGTAAGCTCTCCATGCATTGGGCTTTATCTTTGGGCCAAATATTTGTGATAAAACCATGTTTCATAGAATTATTTACACAAGTCGAATACCAATCAAAAGGAAGTTATATTATTTCATTGAATGATGGTTCTTCAAGCTTTACATCTCCTTCTAAGCTTGAACGACCGGGTACAACATAAAATTTTGCTGACTTTCCCACTTCTCCTGATAAGTTAGGGGCTACTTTGACCTCTAATTGAGATATTTTATTTTGATTTAGAGGAGTCAAATTCAAAGTATCCACATAAATTTTCAATTTTTCATATGTGGATAGTTCAGACTCTTCCTTTAATGCTTTGATTTCTTCCTCAATAGTGTCTGATTCTAAGGAAATCTCAAACTTTTTTGAACCATTTCTATGATGGGAATTATAATCTTAGCTAGATTCCAAATCAATATGAATTATTGGAGGTTCTTTTTCTATTTCTTTTTCTTTTTCCTCCTTTTCTTTCTTTTCATCTTTCTTGATTATTGTATTTTGTGCTTCAATAATAATGGATTTCATAGAATCAACTCTAGGTTTCTTAGGCATATAATAAATAGCATCTTCATAAAGCTCAATCTCATGAATAGTGAATGGTTGTATATATCCTTTTATAACATTTTCCACTCCATCCCTATTGTACTTAATACACTGGTGAAGTGAAGATGGAACCATTTTATACTCATGGATTCAAGGTCTTCCTAAGAGAGCATTAAAGGGAGTTTCTAAATCTATAATGTGAAATTTAGCTTCAATTTTCAATCCTTCTATTTCTAATAATAGAGTGATTGAACCTAAAGCTTTTTCACCTATTTCATTAAAGCCCCTTAACAACATCTTATTAGAAATAAGTCTTCTGCTATCAATTTTTAAGAATGCCAATGTTCTAGAGTTCATGATGTTAACAGATGCACTAGGATCTACCAGAACTCTTGACAATCTTGTATTTTCAATTTTTACAGCAATATAGAGAGAGGATAATTATGGTCACTAGTACCCAAAAGTAGATCCTCATCAGAGGATGTAACCCCTTGGATCTCCTTAAAGTTATAAGCCTCTTCTAAGGAAGTAGCTGCTAGATGAGTCAGACATATCTCTGGATCAAGTAATGTCTATACTAGTGACTCTCTCATTTCTTTTGAAAGAATGAGAGCTTCATAAATGCTTAATCTAGCAGGGAGCTTCCTAAGATGGGATGGAACATTATAATCTACTTTGGGAACCTTTATTTCTGTTGGTATCTCTTTAAGTAAAGAATCTAAACTTGTGCTTTCATTCATGATTTGCTTCCCTCTTCCTTGAGGAGCAGGAGGTAAGCAAGGCAGTAAGACTCTTCCATTACAGATATTTATTTTGGAAATATCTCCAGGGTTTGAATCAACCTATTCCTCATTTTGATTATCCTTTTCTGATGAATAATCAGATTCTGACATTTCTATATCTATGATAAGTGGGACACCATGTAAATCTTCCATGTAAGTTTCTTACCCTGAGTCATGTGAAACATCATGAGATTCATATTTTTTGATATTTAATTTTTCAATATTTTCATTCTCATTTTCATTAGAAATAGTATGAATATAAGAAATGTCAGTAGAGATAGATTTTTTATTCATTCTTTTGAGATAGGTACATGAATATAAAGGCTTATATGGTACCATCTTTCCATCTTTATCATATAGAGTTCTTTCGCTAGATACAGATGTCTCTCCCTCACCACACTTTTTGATCTTCTATGTAGTTGAAAATGTTGAACTGGGCTAAGGTGGAACTCATACTCTAGACTCTAGTGGATCAACCTGGCTGATCACCTCCCGGGTCTTACTCTGATCCTGCATGGCAAGTTTCAAATTTTTATCATATGTTTCTTTGTAGAATGGGATAAACCTATATCCCATTCATTTAGAAATGAAGAACTGGAAGAAGAGCTACCTGTTATAACCTTAATGGATCCTTGTCCAGGGTCCATCAGGTACTCCTTTGGAATAGTCACCAATCCTTTCTTAAAGTTTCTTTCAAGCCATTATTTGAAAGAAAAGAAATCCTCAATTGTATGCCCCAAACATCTGATGATATGGGAAATAATTGGGATCATTTACCTTTCCTACCTCCTCTGGCTATTTTGGATCAGGGAGTTTAAAGTCTGGCTTTTTTATCATATTTTAAAAAATTTTCCTCACCACCTCTTTCTTAAAGGAATAAGTCTGGTTCATCCTTTCTGAGAAAGTGTAAGTTAGAAAATTCCTAAGAGATGATGATTGCTATTATGTGGTGGTTCATAAGATGAAGCTCACTCTTACTGTACTTGCATAGGAGCTTTCCCTCTATCCACTGCAGAGACACTACCTACTCTTTTTTCTAAAGGCTTCCTAGGATTGGATGACTCAGCTTCATCTTTTAAGAATGACATCCTAAGAGCTTCCTCTTGTAAACTATAGGCTTTATTTAAAAGTTTCCCAAAGGTTTTAATAGTAAAGCCTTTGAGCAGAAAGGCCATAGGACCATGTATATTGCTAAGGAGGATCTCTACAACATGTTGCTCTTGTAGGTGAGGTTCACATTTTAAGCTGAGGATTCTCCATCTTAGGATATAATCTACTAAGGATTCTTCAAGCTTCTGTTGTGCTACCACTAGGTCTCCTACAGTAACATGATGTTGAACATCTATGAATCTCTTCACAAACATCTCTTCCAATTTGGTGAAAGTGCGTATCGAATCATTTGGCAAATCAGCATACCAGTCGAAAGTAACTCTGCTCAAGCTGCTAAAGAACTGTCTAAATAAAAGAGCATTGCTCCCTCCGACATTATAGAAAATTGCACAGAAGTGAGCCAAATGCTGCTTGGGATTTCTATCCACATCGAATATTTTAAAAGATGGGGACACAAACCCCTTTGGATAAGGAATGAAATCAAACTCCCTAGGGTATGGCCTACCCCTTGGAATCATGGTTGTGCCCTGAGTTTGTGCAAATGCTTTTTTCACTTGTTGTTATACCAATGTCTTTAGTTCAGTGTTGTAAGGTACAATGACTACAAGTTTTGATTTCTGTCGGTACTCTTCCAAACTGAATCTCAAATCATCGGTAGTATGCAATGAATATGAAGGGTCAATCTGATGGGGTTGAGAAGGTGATGGAATCATACTTTGGAGTGATTGCATGGTAGCAATCATCTCCTCCATCTTCTTGCTCATAGAATCAATATTCTCATCTTTCTTTTGAAGCTGAAGGATAAGCTATTGGTTTGAAGTTAAAGCAGTATCTTCTTGTGTCTCTTCCTACTTTTTTTTAGATGATCTAGTGTCAACCATATAGATATGTGCTATTGGAAACCTTAAATCATCATCTAACATGTCATCTTTCTCATGATCAAAATATTCAGAACTTGTTTTCAAATTTTCTTTTTCTTCATCTTCTTTAATGATGTTTTCTATCTCTTCTTTGGACAAAGAGAGTGGAATACCATTACTATCTAAGATGACATCTGTTGGTTCACCAATTTCCATATGTCTCAATTCAAATGGTTCATTCATATTCCCCTGGGATGTAGAGATGCTGTCAATGAAGGCTCCCAAGCCTAAGTGACTGTCATCGGTAGTTTTCCTAACATAAGGAGATGGAAAAGAAGAATCCATTCCTTTACTACGAACATCTAGTGAATGTACTTCAGCCTGAGGCAATCGTGATGAGAGTAAAGGCTTATCTGAACTGGGTCTAACAGAAGATCTTAAAGGTGAAGAAGGTAAGGTTGGTGAAGGAATCTTATGCTTAGAGGTAGAAGGAATCCTAAAATAAACTCTTTTATTCTTCTTCTTAGGATAAGTCCTATCATTTTTTGACCTAGTAGTTTGATCTTTATGCCATGTAAGTGAGTGCAAAGGATGAGAATATCACCCTGATACTATAGGTACAGGGTAAGGAGGTCTTTTCCTATCAAACGTGACCACCCTCCCTTCTTTTGATGATGGAAGGTGGCATGTCTTCTTGATAGTTTTCTAGCTAGATTTTGAGAAGCCTTGATTTTTCATGGTTCTCAATAGATCTTCTTTAATGTAGGAAGAAGATCTAGGTATCCTATGTAAGGTTTGGTGAAGTTGACCATGGGATTTCTTATTTACCTTCTTAAAGCTTTTCATTTCAGGATGGATGAAAGGATGGGGTAGGGAACAAGCAATCCTCATTACATCCTCCTCCTCGAGGGAAAAAGACAAAGGGTAGAACATGCTTCCACCTAAGAGTGGGGAAGTGTCAGGAAGAGCATATCCATTCCTCTTCGTAGCTAGTTTCATATCTAGCATATCTCTCTGACTCCGCTCCCTAAGAGCTATCATCTTGAGTCTCCTCTATCTTTTTTTTTTTTTGACTTTTAGTCATTTCAGATGTTTTAGAGGTGGAACCTACTTCAAAGGTGCTAAAGGGGACTAGAGCAGGCAATGCCTCTGAAGTGGGCAGATTTGATTTCTTTTGAACAGGTCCCTGTTGGACCCTTTCAACAGTCTGGCTAGTAAGCATCTTATCTCCAATAGGATCTGAAATACTAAAAATTTCTAGAATAGGTTGCTTATTTTTCAAAGTTGCTTTAGCGACAGGAGCAAGAGCCACTCTGTTGGAAATAATGTTGAGGTTTTCAAATCCAGCCCTAAATTTGATGATGGAGCCATCAGGTAAGCGACTACTATCAACCGAAATGTGAATACCAGAAGTGGCTGTAAAGATCAACTAGCCAATCATTTTCCTGTTTATAGAAACAAAAATTAATCTTATTAAAAAATGTAAAATAGCCAGGATATGGTCAAAATAAATTTTTTTGACCTTCAAGAAATTTTAGCCAATAATAAGGCCAAGATTATCTCTCACCTCTCATTTTATTTTGAGATTTGGTTTTAGGACCCAATCATTTAACTATGATAAATGAAGTGTTCTAGAACCTCTATTCAAGATGTTGGATAAGCTTAACCAAGAATGAAATGGAGAGGTATCCAACGTAAACAAAGGTAGTCCTGACCAGTGATGGGCACTAGTACATTGCCGATATATAGAAATATCCACCTATTTCTAAAGATGGAGAGAGGAACCATTCCCCAGTGGACCCGCCAAAAAAATATGTTGGTTCTTTTTTTTATGTTTAGGTTTAGCTTTAGCTTTATATTTTATTTCTCTAGGTTTTAGTTTTAGGATTTTATTTTAAGTTTATTTTTAGGTTTTATTTTTTAGTTTAGCTTTAAGTTTATTTTTAGTTTATTTAATTTTATTTAGTTTAGGGTTTAGGTTTATTTTGTTTAGGTTTAGGATTTTTTTTAGTTTAGGGTTTAGGTTTATTTATTTATTTTTTGGTTTTATTTTTAGGTTTATTTTTTAGGTTTAGGTCATTATTTAGTTTTTATTTTATTATATTTTAAGTTTATTTTAATTTTATTTTATTTTTAATTTTTTTTTATTTAGGTTTTTTATTTTTAGGTTTATTTTATTATTTATTAGTTTAGGTTTTAATTTAATTTATTTTATTTTAGTTTTTAGATTTTATTTTATTTTAAATTTAGGTTTAGGTTTTGGTTTAGTTTTTTATTTTTTATTTTTATTTATGTTTTTTAATTTTTTTTATTTATAGATTTTATTTAGTTTAGGTTTAAGTTTTTAGGTTTTTAGGGTTTAGGGTTTAGGATTTAGAGTTTAGGGTTTAGCATTTGGGGTTTAAGGTTTGGGGTTTAGGGTTTAGGGTTGTAGGTTTTAGGATTTAGGGATTAGGGTTTATGATTTTAGGGTTTACGGTTTAGGGTTTAGGGTTTAGAGTTTGGGGTTTTAGGGTTTAGAGTTTAGGGTTTAAGGTTAGGGTTTTTTTATTTTAATTATTTTATTATTTTTTTAAATTTAGTAAACTAGCAGGTTTAGGTTTATTTAGTTTATTTTATATTTATTTTATTTTTTATTTTTATTTTTATTTAGGTGTTTTTTTATTTAGTTTAGTTTATGTATTTCAGTTTAGTTTATTTTATAGGTTTAGGTTTAGGTTTATTTTTTAGTTTAGCTTTGTTTTTTTTAAATTTTTTATTTTTAGGTTTATCTTTAGGTTTTTATGTTATTTTTTAGGTTTAGGTTTCAGGTTTTTATTTTAGGTCTATTTTTTGGTTTTATTTTTTAGTTTAGATTTAGGTTTATTTTTAGATTATTTTATTTTCTTTAATTTAGGTTTAGGTTTAGGTTTTATTTATTTTAGTTTAGTTTATTGAATTTTAGGTTTAGATTTATTTTATTTTTATTTTAGGTTTAGTTTTCTTTTTAGTGTAGGGTTTTGGCTTACTTTTATTTTTATTTATTTTTAGGTTTTATTTTTAGCTTTATTGCTATGTTTAGGTTTTATTTAGTTTTTATTTTATTTTATTTTAGATTATTTTATTTTTATTTTAGGTTTAGTTTTTATTTTATTTATTTTTTTAGTTTAATTTAGGTTTTTATTTTTTATTTTAGTTTAGTTTTTATTTCTTTTTCTTTTTAGGTTTAGGTTTTGGTTTAGGCTTAAGTTCAAGTTTTAGTTTATGTATTTAATTTATTTTATTTTATTTATTTTGGTTTAGGTTTTTTTATTTATTGTTTTCTTATGTTTTATTTAGTTTAGGTTTAGTTTTTTAGTTTTTTAGGGTTTAGAGTTCAGGGTTTTAGGGTTTAGTGTTTTAGGGTTTAGAGTTTAGGGTTAGTGTTTAGGGTTTAGGGCTTAGGGTTTTTTGGGGTTTAGGGTTTAGGGTTTAGGGTTTAGGGTTGCAGGTTTAGGGTTTAGGGTTTAGGGTTTTAGGTTTAGGATTTAAGGTTTATAATTTTTTTTTTAAAATTAAGTAAACCCTAAACCCTAATTAAACCTAAACCTACCAGTTTACTTTATTTTAAAAAAAAAAACTTTCAACCTTAAACCCTAAACCCTAAAACTAATCCAAAACCAACAACCCCAAACCCTAAACCGTAAATCTTAAACCCTAAAAAACCCTAAACCCAAAACCCTAACTCTAAACCATAAACCCTAAAGGCATAAACCCTAAAACTCTAAACCCTAAACCCTAAACCCTAAACCCTAAACCCTAACCCTAAACCCCAAACCCTAAACCTAAACCTAAAGTAACTAAATAGATTTAAAAAAGAAACCAAAACCTTAAAACCTAATAAACTGAAACCCTAATAATGGATAAAACCTTGACAGAACATCAGTCCACTAAAAAAGCGGTGGAGGAAAAGCGGAGAGTGGGTAATGGTGGTGGGGATCCGGAGGTCTTGGTGGATATGGAGGTGGTGGTCGGAGCAATGGTGATTATGGTAGTAGGAAGAGCGACGGAGGTTACAATCGTGGTGGTGGCGGAGGGAGAGGTCGGGGATATGATGGTGGTGGCACTACTCGAGAGGCCGAGGTGGTTCTGATGGGAACTAGAGAAATTGAAGAATGACCGATCCGATCAGCTACTTATGGAACTGTGTCTTCACAGTAGAGATGATTCTAGTTATCTAGAGTTTTCGAATTACTTTATGCGTGCTCATTTTTTATCTATATCATTGCTTATGTCTTAAAAAACTTGGTGTGTTACTTGGTTGATGAAATTGAAAAGAAGAAATGTTGAATATGAATTTGTTCTCTATTAAAAAAACCAAAAACCCTAAACCCTAAACTAAAACTTGAACCCTAGACCTAAAACCTAAACCCTAAATCCTAAAAACCATAAACCCTAAACCCCTAAACACTAAACCTTAAGCCTTAAAACCCTAAACCCTAAACCCAAATCCCAAAACCTAAAACCTAAACCCTAAACTCCAAACCCTAAACCCTAAACCCTCAACTAACCTTAAACTGTAATCCCTAAACACAAAACTCTAAAAAGGTAAAAACCTAAAATTCAACTAAATAAAACCTAAAAATAAAATAAATAAATAAAATGTAAACCCTAAACTAAAAATTAAAAATTTAAACTTAAAATAAAATAAAATAAACCTAAACTTAAACTAAAATAAACTAAACTAAAATAAACTAAACCTAAACCTAAACCTAAAATAAACTAAACCTAAACCTAAACCTAATTAAAATTAAGTAAATAGAAAATAAACCTAAACCTAAACTAAAAAAATTAAACCTAAAAATAAACCTAAAACCAAAACCTAAAAAAATAAAATAATAACCTAAACCTAAACCTAAAAATAAAAAATAAAACCTAAACCTAAAAAATAAAATAAAAATAAAAATAAAACTCAACTAAAAAATAAACATAAACCTAAAAAATAAACTAAAATAAAAAAACCTAAACAAAAATAAATAAACTAAACTGAATCAAAATAAAAAAATAAAAATAAATTAAATTAAAATAAATAAAAAATAAACTAAATAAACTAAATAAACCTACACCTATTGGTTTACTTAATTTTTTTTAAAATCCTTATATTTTAAACCATAAACCCTAAACCTACAACCCTAAACCTACAACCTTAAACCCTAAACCCTAAAAAACCCTAAACCCTAAACTAACCCTAAGCCCAAAACCCTAAACCCTAAACCCTAAACCCTAAACCTAAACCTAACCCTAAACCCTAAACCATAAACCCTAAATTATGAACTCTAAAACCCTAAACCTTAAATTCTAAACCTTAAACCCTAAAAACCTTGAATCCTAAAGCCTAAACCTGAAACTAACCCTAAACCCTAAACCCTAAATGCTAAAACCCTAAACCCTAAAACCCTAAACCCTAAACCCTAAAAGCATAAACCTTAAAACCCTAAACCTTATGTACTAAACCCTAAACCCTAACCCTAAATCAAAACCTAAAGTAACTAAATAAATTAAAAAATAAACCTTAACCCTAAAATCTAATAAACCTAAACCCTAAGAATGGGCAGAACCTTGCTGACAGGAACATTGCCATCAACTAGGCTCAGTCTAGAGATGGGTAGAGGTGAAGGCGATGATTATCATAGTTACGGTGGAGGATCTGGAGGTGCTGGTGGATATGGAGGTGGTGGTCGGCACAGTGGTGGTTATGGAGGCAGGAGGAGCGATGGAGGTTATGACCAAGGCGATGGCGGAGGGAGAGATCAGGGATATGATGGTGGATCATGCTACTCGAGAGGCCGAGGTGGTTTTGATGGGAACTAGAGATACTAAAGAATGACCAACCCTTTTAATTGCTTATGAAATCATGTCTTTATAGTTGAGACGGTCCTAGTTATCTAGGGTTTTCGATTTGCTCTATGTGTGTTCATTTTTTATCTATGTCATTACTTATGTCTTAGAAAACTTAGTGTGTTACTTGGTTGATGAAACCAAAATGAAGAAATGTTGAATCTGAATTTGTTCTTTGTTTAAAATAATAATACCAAAAACCCTAAATCCTAAGCCAATGCATCAACACCAGAACTTAAACTCTGAACCCTAAACACTGAACCTACATCCCTAATCCCTAAACCCTAAATCCTAAATCCTAAATCCTAAATCCTAAAACTTACAACCCTGAACCCTAAACCCTAAACTCCAAAGCCTAAATCCTAAACCCTAAAAACCTAAAAACCTAAACCTAAACTAAATAAAACCTAAAAATACAATAAATAAAAAACCTAAACCTAAATAAAATAAAATAAAATAAAATAAAAACTTAAACTAAAACCTAAACCTAAACCTAAATGTAAAAAAAAATAAAATAAAAAATAAAAGCTAAACTAAAATAAAATAAATAAAAACCTAAATGAAACTAATAACATAAAATAAGACTAAAAAAACCTAAATAAAATAAAAACTACATGTAAAATATAAAATAAAATAAACCTAAAAAAAAATAACTAAATAAAAACCTAAACCTAAAAAATAAACCTAAAAATTGAATAAAAATAAAGCCTAAACCCTAAACTAACAAAAAAAATAAACCCAAAATAAATATAATTAAATAAACTAAACTAAAATAAATTAAACCTAAACCTAAACCTAAAATAATCTAAACCTAAACCCTATACTAAACAAAATAAAATAAACTAAAAAAAACTATACCTAAACTTGAAAAATTAAAATAAAGACCTAAACCCAAACCTAAAAATAAAAAATAAAAGATAAACCTAAAAAAATTAAAATAAAAATAAACTAAAAAATAAACATAAACCTAAAAAATGAACTAAATAAAAAAACCTAAACTAAAATAAATAAACTAAACTAAATAAAAATAATAAATAAAATAAACTAAACTAAATAATCCTAAACCTAGCAGTTTACCTAATCAAAAAAAAACCCTAAACCCTAAAACTAACACTAAACCTTGAAACTAACCCTAAACCTACAACCCTAAACCCTAAACCCTAAAAAACCCTAAACGTTAAACCCTAAACCCAAAACTAACCCTAAACCCTTAGCCTTAAACCTTAAACACTAAACCCTAAACCCTAACCATAACCCAAATCCTAACTCTAAACCCTAAAGCCTAACCCTAACCCTAACCCTAACCCTAAACCCTAAACCTAAACCTAAAGTAATAAAATAAATTAAAAAGTAAACCTAAACCCTAAAATCAAATAAACCTAAACCCTAAGAATGGGCAAGACCTTGATGGCAAGAACATCACCATCAACCAAGCTCAGTCTAGATCTGGAAGTGAAGGCGAAGGCAAAGGCGGCTGTTATCGTAGTGGCGGTGGGAGATCGAGAGGTGCTGGTGGATATGGAGGTGGTGGTCAGAGTGGTGGTGGTTATGGAGGCGGGAGGAGTGATGGAGGTTACAGCGGTGGTGGTGGTGGAGGGAGAGATCTGAGATATGATGGAGGATCACGCTACTCGAGAGGCCAGGGTGGTTCTGATGGGAACTTGAGAAATTGAAGAACGACCTATCTGATCTGCTGCTTATGGAATTGTGTCTTTATAGTAGAGACGGTTCTACTTATCTATGGTTTTTGATTTGCTCTATGGGTGCTCATTTTTTTTCTATGTCATCTTTTGTGTCTTAGAAAACTTGGGGTGCAACTTGGTTGATGAAATCGAAAAGAAGAAATGTTGAGTCTGAATTTATTCTCTATTAAAAAAAACCTTAAACCCTAAACCCTAAACTAAAACTTAAACCCTAAACCTAAAACCTAAACCCTAAACCCTAAATCCTAAACTAACCCTAAACAGCTAAAAACTTAAACTTAAACTAAATAAATACAAAAACTAAAATAAATAAATAAACCTAAACCAAAATAAAACAAAAAATAAAATAAAATAAAAACATAAACTGAAACCTAAACATGAACTTAAACCTAAACATAAACCTAAGTAGAAAATAAAATAAAAATTTAAAAGTAAGCTAAAAATAAATAAATAAAAACCTAAACTAAACTAAAAAATAAAAAAAACATAAATAAACTAAAAACTAAACGTAAAATAAAAATAAAAGAAACTTATAATAAATAAAATAAAAATTAAATAAAAACTTAAACCTAAAAAATTAACCAAAAAATAAAACATGAATGTAAAAAACAAATAAAAACTAAACCCTAAAATAAAAAAACTTAAACCTAAAATAAAAATTAAATAAACAAAATAAAATGAAACTAAGCCTAAACTAAAATAAACTATACTAAAATAAATAAAACCAAAACCTAAACCTTAAAAAAATAAACCTAACCTAAACCTAAAATAAATAAAATAAAATAAACTAAAAATAAAACAAAACCTAAAAATAACCTTAAAATAAAAACCTAAAACATAAACAAAAAAAAAATATAATAAAAACCTAAACCTAAACTTGAAAATTAAAAATAAAACCTAAACCAAAAAAATAAAATAAAAATAAAATTCAACTAAAAAATAAACTAAAATAGAAACCATAAACTAAAATAAATGAACCTAAAATAAATAAACTAAACTAAATAAGAATAAATAAAATAAAATAAAATTAAAATAAAATAACCTAAAATAAATAACAAAAAAATTAAATAAACTAATTAAACCAAAACTTACCAGTTTACTTAATTTTTTAGAAAAATAAAACCTAAACCCAAAATCCTTAACCTTAAACCCTCAACCTAAATCCTAAACCCTAAACCCTAAAATAATGGGTGAATCAGAATCCTCCCTAAAGCCTAAAAACCTAAACCTAAAACAATCTACCACTAAACCCTAAACCACACCCTAAACCCCAAACCCTAAACCTGCAACCCTAAACCCAAACCCCAACCCACCTCCCTAAACTAAATCCTCCTAACCTAACCTTAAACCCAAACCTCCCTCCATAAAACCACTCTAAACCTAAACTCTCTACCACCCAAACAAACCCCCAAATCACTAAAAAAAGCTAAAGCACACACTCCTAAATTGCCCTAAAGACCTAATCATAAACTAAATAAAACTTAAAAATAAAATAAATTAAAAAACCTAAACCTAATTATAATAAAATAAAAAAAACCTAAACTAAAACCTAAACCTAAACAAAAAAATAAAATAAATTAAAAAAATGTAAACCTAAATAAAATAAATTAAGAAAATAAAAACCTAAAGTAAAATCTAAACCTAAACCTAAAAATATAATAAAATAAAGAACAAAAATAAACTAAAATAATATAAATAAAAAGCTAAACTAAACTAATAAATTAAAAATCTAAATAAAGAAAAACTAAAAATAAATAAACTTAAAATTAAATAAAAGAAAAACAAAATAAAAATCTAAACCTAAAAATATAATCCTAAAAATAAAACCTGAAAGAAAATAAAAAATAAAACCTAAACACTAAACTAAAGAAAACCTAAACCTAAAAAAAGAATAAAATAAATAAACCTAAACCTAAACTAAAATAAACTAAACCCAAACCTAAACCTAAACTAAATAAAAAAAATAAACTAAAAATAAACCTAAACTTGAACTAATAAATAAAATCTAAAAATAAACCTAAAATAAAAATCTAAAACCTAAACCTTAAAAAATAAAATAAAAACCTAAACCTAAACCTAAAAATAAAAAATAAAACCTAAAACTAAAAAATAAAAGAAAAGTAAAACTCAATTAAAAAATAAACCTAAATCTAAAAAATTAACAAAAATAAAATACCTAAAATAATTAAACTAAACTAAATAAAAAAATCTAAATAAAAATTAAAAATAAATTAAACTAATATAATTAACAAATAAACTAAATAAGCTTAAACCTACCAGTTTACTTAATTTTTTTAAAAAAGAGCACTAAACCCTAAAGCCTTAAACCTAAACCATTATCCCTAATCCCTAAACTATAAAACTAACCCTAAACCCTAAACCCTAAAAAATCCTAAACCCTAAACCCCTAAAAACCCTAAACCCTAGACACTGGACCCTAACCCTAACCCTAAACCATAAAACCTAAATTCTAAACCCTAAAATGCAAAATCATAAAACCTAAATTAACCCTAAACCCTAATCCCTGAACCCTAAAAACCCTAACCCTAAAGCTTAAACCATAAACCCTAAACCATAAACTAACCCTAAACCCTAAACCCTAAACCTTAAATACCATAAAGCCTAAACACTAAACCTTATACCCTGAACCATAAACCCTAAACCCAAAAATTATAAATCCTAAGCCTTGAAGACCTAAAAACTTAAACCTAAACTAATTAAAACCTAAAAATAAAATAAATAAAAAAAATCTAGACTAAATAAAATAAAATAATAAAATAATAAAATAAAATAAAATCAAAACTAAAACCTAAAATAAACCTAAAATAAAATAAAATAAACTAACAAAAAATAAAATAAAATAAATAAAAACCTAAATAAACTAAAAAATAAAATAAACCTAAGATTAAAAAACCTAAATAAAATAAAAACTAAACATAAAATAAAATTAAAATAAACTTAAAATAAAATTTAATAAAAATAAAATAAAAACTTATACCAAAAAAATAAATCTTAAAATAAAACCTAGAAATAAATAAAAAATAAAACATAAACCCTAAACTAAAAAAAACATAAACCTACAAAAAAATAAACATAATAAAAAAAACCTAAACCTAAACTAAAATAAACTAAACTATAATAAATAAAACCTAAACCTAATCCTAAAATAAACTAAACCTAAACTTACACCAACACTTAATAAAATAAACTAAAATAAAAACCTAAAACATAAAATAAATAAAATAAAAACCTAAACCTAAAATAAAAATAAAACCTAAACCTAAAAATAAAATAAAAATAAAACTCAACTTAAAATAAACCTAAACCTAAACTTAGAAAATAAACTAAAATAAAAACCTCATAAAATAAAATAAATAAATAAACTAAACTAAATAACAATAAAAAAATAAACCTAAAAAAAAACTAAAGTAAATAAAACATAAACTAAATAAATGTAAACCTATCGTTTACTTAATTTAAAAAAAAATACCTAAACCCTAAACCATAAACTCTAAACCTACAACCCTAAACCCTAAACCCTAGACCCTAAAAAACTCCAAACCCTAAACCTTATCCCTAAACCCTAAACCCTAAATGCATAAACCATAAAACCTTAAACCTTAAACCCTAAACCCTAAACCCAAGACCCTAACCTTAACCTTAACCCTAAACCCTAAACCCTAAACCCTAAACCTGAAATCTTAAACCTGAACCTAAAGTAACTAAATAAATTAAAAAATAAACCTAAACCCTAAAACCTAATAAACCTAAACCTAAAACCTAAGAATGTGAAAAATCTTGATGACAGGAACATCATCATGAACTAGGCTCATTCTAGATCTGGTGGTGTAGGCGAAGGCAGAGGCGGCGTTTATCACAATGGTGGTGGGCGATCTGGAGGTGCTAGTTAATATGGAGGAGGTGGTCGGAGCAGTGGTAGTTATGGAGGTGGGAGGAGCGATGGAGGTTACAACCATCGTGGTGGCGGAGGGAGAGATCTCGGATATGATTATGGATCTCGCACTGAGAGGCCGAATAGTTAGAGCGGAGAAATTAAAGAACGATTGATCTACTACTTATGGAACTATGTCTTTAAAGTAGAGACGGTTCTAGTTATCTAGGGCTTTTGATTTTCTCTATGCATGCTAATTTTTTATCTATGTCATTGCTTATGTCTTAGAAAAGTTGGTGTGTTACTTGGTTGACGAAATCAAAAAGAAGAAATGTTGAATATGCATTTGTTCTATGTTAAAAAAAAATCAAAAACCTTAAATGCTAAACTAAAACCTAAACCTTAAATCATAAATTGTAAACCCTAAACCCTAAAAAGCTCTAAACCCTAAACCCTAAACCCAAAACCCTATACTAACCTTAAACCTTAAACCCTAAACTGTAAACCCTAAACGTGAATCTTTAAATCCTAACCCTAACCCTAAACCCTAAACCTTAAACACTAAACCCTAAAACCCTAAATCCTAAGCCATAAATTAATCCTAAATTATAAAAACCCTAACCCTAAACCTCAAACCTAAACCCAACTAAACTAAACCCTATTAAACTTTAAAGCCTAAAGCCCCACAAACCCTAAAATAAACACTAAACCCCTAAACCCTAAACCCTAAACCCTAAACCACAAACCTAAATAAAACCTAAACCTTAAAACCTACCACGGATCCTAAACCCTAAACCCTAAACCTAAAAAAACCTATAAAACTAATTAAAACCTAAAAATAAAATAATTAAAAAAACCTAAACCTAAATAAAATAAAAAGTAGAATAAACTAAAAACCTAAATTAAAACCTAAACCTAAACCTAATAATAAATAAAATAAACTAATAAAAATAAATAAAAATAAAATAAATAAAAAAACCTAAACCTAATAAAATAAAATAAAATAAAATAAAATAAAAACTTAAACTAAAACCTAAACCTAAACTTAAACCTAAACTTAAGCATAAAACTGAAATAAAATAAAACATAAAAATAAACTAAAATAAAAAAAATATAAACTAAACGAAATAAAATAAAATTAACCTAAATATAAAAAACCTGAATAAAATAAAAGTTAAACGTAAAATAAAAATAAAATAAACCAAAATTAAAATAAAATAAAAACTAACTAAAAACCCATACCAAGAAATAAAAACTAAAAATAAATAAAAAATAAAACCTAAACCCTAAACTAAAATAAAAACTAAACCTAAAATTAAAATAAAATAAATAAAAAAATTAACCTAAACCTAAACTAAAATAAACTAAATTTAAATAAATAAAACATAAACCTAAACCTAAAATAAACTAAACCTTAACCTAAACCTAAACTAAATAAAATAAAATAGACTAAAAGTAAACCTAAACTACAAAGTAAGACCTTAAAATAAACCTAAAATAAAAACCTAAAACCTAAACCTAAAAAATTAAAATTAAAATCTAAACCTAGACCTAAAAATAAAAAATAAAACCTAAACATAAAAAATATAATAAAATCAAACTAAACTAAAAAGTAAACCTAAACCTAAACCTAAAAAAAAGTAAGATAAAAAATTGAAATAAAAATAAATAAACCTAAAATAAATAAACTAAGCTATATAAAAATAAAAATAAAAATAAACCTAAATAAAAATGAAAAATAAAAAAACTAAAATAAATAAAAATAAACTAAAATAATGACCTAAACATGGGTTTAATTTAAAAAAAACTTAAACCCTAAACCCTAAACCCTAAATCCTAAACCCTAAACCCTAAACCATAATCCTGACTAACCTAAACCATGCACTGAGCTTGCATCCTAAACCTAAACCCTAAACCACTAAACCTAAACCCTAAACCTAAACCCTCCCTAAACTCTAAACCTACCCTTCCTACCCTACCACACCCTCTAACCTACCTCCTAAACCTAAACTCCACCCACAAACCCTCCACCCTAAACCCTAAATGAACTTTGCCCTACCCTAAAGCCAAAATCTTAAACTCTCTAACCCTAAACCCTAAACCCAAAACCCAAACCCTCCCTAAACCTGTAAACCTAAACTAAATAAACTACAATAAAATAAAATTAATTAATTAAATAAATAAAATAAAATTAAAACTAAACTTAAACCTAAACTTAAAAATAAAATATATAAAGAAAAATAAACTAAAATAAAATAAATAAAAACCTAAACTAAACTAAAAAATAAACATAAAATAAAAATTAATTAAACCTAAAATAAACTTAAATAAAAACTAAATAAAATCCTAAACTTAAAATATAAACTTTAAAATAAAACCTAAAAGTAAATAGAAAATAAAACCTAAACCCTAAACTAAAAAAAAAATCTAAACCTAAAATAAAAATAAAAAATAAAATAAGATAAAATAAACTTTAAACATAAACTAAAATAAATAAAACCTAAACCTAAACCTAAAATAAACTAAACCTAAGCCTAAACCTAAACTAAATAAAATAAACTAAATTAAAAATAAAACAAAACCTAAACTAACAAAGAAAACCTAATAATAAACCTAAAATGAAAACCTAAAACCTAAACATAAATAAATAAAATAAAAACCTAAACTAAAACCTAAAATAAAAAATAAAACCTAAACCTAAAAAATAAAATAAAAATAAAACTCAACTAAAAAATAAACCTAAACCTAAAAAAACTAAAAGAAAAAACCAAAACTAAAGTAAATAAACCTAAAATAAATATACTTAAATAATTAAAAATAAAAAATAAAATAAACTCAAATAAATAAAAAATAAACTAAATAAACTAAAACCTATAGGTTTACTTTATTAAAAAAAAAACTAAACACTAAATCCTAAACCCTAAACCCTAAACTCTAACCTACAACCCTAAACCTATAACCCTAAACCCTAAACCCTAAACCCTAAACCCTGAAACCTTAAACACTAAGCCATATACCCTAAACCATAAACCTTAAACCCTAAACCATAAACACCTAAATGCTTAACCCTAAACCCTAAACCCTAAAGCCTAAGTCCTAAACCCTAAAACCAACAACCTTAAACCCTATCCATAAACCCTAAACCCTAAACTAACCCTAAACCCTAAAGTAACCATAAACCCTAAGAATGGGCAGAACCTTGATGGGAGGAACATCACCATCATCTTGGCTCAATCTAGATTTGGCGGTGGAGGCAAAGGTGGAGGCGGTAGTTATCGTGGTGGTTGGAGCAGTGGTGGTTATGGAGGTAGGCGGAGCGACAAAGGTTACAGCCGTGGTGGTGAGAGAGGGAGAAATTGGGTTATGATGGCAAATTCCACTACTTGAGAGGGTGGGGGTGGAGGTAAAGGTGGAGGCAGTAGTTATCGTGGTGGTGGTTATGGAGACAGGTGGAGCGATGAAGGTTACAGCCGTGGTGGTGAGAGAGGGAGAAATCGGGTATATGATGGAAGATTCTCCAGAGAGGGTGAGGGGGGGGGGTTTGATGGGAACTAGAAAGCGAAGAATGGATCCAATCTGGCTATGAACAGTGTCTTTACAATAGAAATGGTCCTACTTATCTAAGTTTTCTAATTTGCTCTATGGGTGCACATTTTTAATCTATGTCATCACTTGTGTCTTAGAAAACTTGGGGTGCTACTTGGTTGATGAAATCGAAAAGAAGAAATATTGAATCTAGATTTGTCCTCTATGTCAAAAAAAATCCTTAAACCCTAAACCCTAAACTAAAACTTAAACCCTAAACATAAAACCTAAACCCTAAACTCTAAACCCTAAAAACCCTAAACCCTAAACCCTAAACAATAAACCTTAAACCCAAAAACCCTAAACCCTAAACCCTAAACGCTAAAACCCTAAACCATAAACCCTAAACCCTAAACCCTAAAACCATAATCCATAAACTCATGATTCTAAACCATAAACTCCAATCCCTAAATCCTACTAACCTAAACTTTAAAGCCTAAACAAACTAAACCCTAATCCTCTCTAAACCACCCTAAACCCTCAAACCATAAAACTAAACCCAAAACCCTAAACCTTAAACCACTAAACCTAAACCCTAAACTCTAAACCCAAAACCTAAAACCTAAACCTAAACTAATTTAAAAATAAAATAAATAAAAACCTAAACCTATAAAATAAAATATAGAATAAAATAAAAACCTCAACTAAAACCTAAACCTAAACCTAAAAATAAAATAAAATATACTAATTAAAATAAAATAAATAAAAAAACCTAAACCTAAAAAAATAAAATAAAATAAAATAAAATAAAAACCTAAACTAAAACCTAAACCTAAACCTAAACATAAACCTACACATAAAACTGAAATAAAATAAAAGATAAAAATAAACTAAAATAAAAAAACATAAACTAAACAAAATAAAATAAAATAAACCTAAGAATAAAAAACCTGAATAAAATAAAAGTTAAACGTAAAATAAAAATAAAATAAACCTAAAATAAAATAAAATAAAAACTAACTAAAAACCCAAACCTAGAAATAAAAAATAAAAATAAATAAAAAATAAAACCTAATCCCTAAACTAAAATAAAAACTAAACCTAAAATTAAAATAAAATAAATAAAAAATTAACCTAAACCTAAACTAAAATAAACTACATTGAAATAAATAAAACATAAACCTAAACCTAAAATAAACTAAACCCTAACCTAAACCTAAACTAAATAAAATAAAATAGACTAAAAGTAAACCTAAACTACAAAATAAGACCTTAAAATAACCTAAAATAAAAACCTAAAACCTAAACCTAAAAAATTAAAATAAAAATCTAAACCTAAATCTAAAAATAAAAAATTAAACCTAAACATAAAAAATATAATAAAAATAAAACTAAACTAAAAAGTAAACCTAAACCTAAACCTAAAAAATAAAGTAAAATAAAAAATTAAAACTAAAATAAATAAGCCTAAAATAAATAAACTAATAAATAAAATAAAATAAAATAAATAAATAAATGAAAATAAAATAAACTAAAATAAATATAAAATAAATTAAATAAATTAAATAACCTAAACCTACTGGTTTACTTAATTAAAAAAAACCCTAAACCCTAAACCCTAAACCATAATCCCTAAGACTTACCCTAAACCATAAACCCTAAACCTACAACCCTAAACCCTAAACCCTAAACCCTAAACCCTAAACCCTGAACCCTAAACTCTAAACCCTAAACTAACCCTAAATTATAAACCCTAAACCCTAAAACCTAAACCCCTAACCATAACCCTAAACCCTAAACCCTAAACCCTAAACCCTAAAACCCTAAACCTTAAACCTTAAACCCTAAATGAACTTCAAACCCTAAAGCCTAAATCTAAAATTCTAAACTAACCCTCAAACCCTAAACCCAAAACCCTAAACCCTAAACCCTAAAAACTTAAAAATGTAAACCTAAACTAAATAAAACTAAATAATAAAATAATTGAATAATTAATTAAATTAAATTAAATAAAAATTAAAACTAAAACTTAAACCTAAACTTAAAAATAAAATATATAAATAAGAATAAACTAAAATAAAATAAATAAAAACCTAAACTAAACTAAAACAAAACATAAAATAAAAATTAAATAAACTTAAAATAAACTAAAATAAAAACTAAATAAAATCCTAAACTTAAAATTTAAAATTTAAAATAAAACTAAAAGTAAATAGAAAATAAAACCTAAACCCTAAATTAAAAAAAATCTAAACTTAAAATAAAAATAAAAAATAAAATAAAATAAAATAAACCTAAACATAAACTAAAATAAATAAAACCTAAACCTAAACCTAAAATAAACTAACCCTAAACCTAAACTAAATAAAATAAACTAAACTAAAAATAAACCAAAACCTAAACTAATAAATAAAACCTAATAATAAACCTAAAATAAAAACCTAAAACCTAAACATAAATAAATAAAATAAAAACCTAAACCAAAACCTAAAAATAAAAAATAAAACCTAAACCTAAAAAATAAAATAAAAATAAAAATCAACTAAAAAATAAACCTAAACCTAAAAAAACTAAAAGATAAAACCAAAACTAAAGTAAATAAACTTAAAATAAATACACTAAAATAATTAAAAATAAAAAATAAACCTAAATAAAAAAAAACTCAAATAAATAAAAAATAAACTAAATAAACTTAAACCTGCAGGTTTACTTTATTTAAAAAAAACCTAAACACTAAATCCTAAACCCTGAACCCTAAACTCTAACCTACAACCCTAAACCTATAACCCTAAACCCCAAACCCTAAACCCTAACCCCTAAAACCATAAACACTAAACCATAAACCCTAAACCATAAACCTTAAACCCTAAACCCTACACACCTAAACCCTTAATCCTAAACCCTAAACCCTAAAACCCTAAACCCTAAACCCTAAACCCTAAGTCCTAAACCCTAAAACCTACAACCTTAAACCCTAACCATAAACCCTAAACCCTAAACTAACCCTAAACCCTAAAGTAACCATAAACCCTAAGAATGGGCAGAACCATGATGGCAGGAACATCACCATCAGCTTGGCTCAATCTAGATTTGGTGGTGGAGGCAAAGGTGGAGGTGATAGTTATCGTGGTGGTTGGAGCAGTGGTGGTTATGGAGGCGGAGCGATAAAGGTTACAGCCGTGGTGGTGAGAGAGGGAGAAACCGGGTATATGATGGCAGATCCCACTACTTGAGAGGGTGGGGGGGGGGTTGATGGGAACTAGAGAAATTGAAGAATGGCCGATCCAATGTACTGCTTATGAAAGAGTGTCTTTACAGTTGAAATGGTCCTACTTATCTAAGTTTTCTAATTTTCTCTATGGGTGCGCATTTTAATCTATGTCATCACTAGTGTCTTAGAAAACTTGGGGTGCTACTTGGTTGATCAAATCGAAAAGAAGAAATATTGAATCTAGATTTGTCCTCTATGTCAAAAAAAAATCCTTAAACCCTAAACTTAAACTTAAACCCTAAACATAAAACCTAAACCCTAAACTCTAAACCCTAAAAACCCTAAACCCTAAACCCTAAACCATAAACCTTAAACCCTAAAACCCTAAACCCTAAACCCTAAACCCTAAAACCCTAAACCCTAAACCCTAAACCCTAAACCATAAACACTAAAACCATAATCCATAAACCCTAAAATTGATAACCCTAAACCATAAATCATAAACTCCAATCCCTAAATCCTAAATTAACCCTAAACCTTAATCCCTAAACTAACCCTAAACCCTAAACCCTAAACTAACTCTAAACCCTAAACCCTAAACTATCCCTTACCCTAAACCATAAACTTTGAATAAAGATGGCATCAGGAGAAGATCTAAAGAATGACCTAATCCTAACATAGTTATGGTAGCTAAAGAAAATGCCTTCAAGAGACTTTCCCTTGACTATTAGAGATTTGAATACCCTAAACCCTAATCCTAAATCATGTTATAATACCATATATTATAGTATAATGTAGCATCATATATTTGAGCATGTAGTGATGTGTTTTTGGATGTTCTAAGATGTTTTGAAATGCTTTAGTATGTTATGGTTTTATGCTCAATAGTCTATATTAATATAAATCATAAAAATATTAATTTAATAAATCAGGTAATGAAACTTGTTAAATTTGAAGTGGGGATTAGGTTGAAGTACCAAAGGTGTGCTATGCCATATGTACTCTAATAAGTAAGATTTTACTTTCAAAATAAATATTATATGTTGTAGCATTATATCGCATCATATATCATAATATATTATTCTGTGCATTTTAAATTTTTTTAGTATTTTGTAATCATGCAGTCAAGCATACACAAGAATTATTTATAAAAATATTGATTTAGACTTTAAAATGGTGGAATTTGGCCAAATTCATATTAAGTAGAGCATGTCATAATAATATATTATTTCAATTTAAAATATGTAAATGATACGACTAAAATATATAGTTTTATATTATTTAAACTAATTTAATAATTTTTTATCTTAAGCAATCCCTTGTGATGTGATATGCAATATAATAAAATATAATATGTTATAGTGTATTATAATATAAGATGCCATAACATAGTGTAGCGTCATGCATTGTAGCATACTATTGTGTATAATTGCTTGTTGTTTAGCATATTTTAGTTTGGTATTGTTTGAAGTAGTAGAGTTTGTACTGGTATAAATCATAAAAATTGATTTATAAGAATGGGATTTTGCCAAATTTAAGGTAAGCTTTAGGAACATCATTGGGGTGTATGTCATTTAATCAAAAGAATGGAATTTTGCATCCAAAATAAATGTTCATTTTTCAACCAGATTTTATAATTTTTTTGCTTAAAGTTATTCACTTTTAGGTGTAATGTAAGATAATATATTATATGAAAGCATACTAAAATATAATGTACATAACAATATAACTTCACATATATATGAATGTGGTGGTCTGTTACTAAATGTTATTGTACATTTTAGCATGTTTTACTTTTTTTATAATACATTGGATCAAACTCACAAAAATGTTAATTTGAAGGTTGAGATGGAAAAAATTGGCCAAATTCATAGAACACACCAAGAAGCAACAACAAAATTATGCTAATTTGTACCATTTCTAATAGAAAAATAACAATTTCACATCCAAAATGAATATTATTCATATTTTGAGAAAATTTTGTTAGTTATTCCTTTTAAGTGATTCTGATGAGGTGTAGCATTAGATAATATATTATAATATAGCAAATTATAATATAACATCATATATTATAATATAATATAGTGTGTTAATTCACAAAATAATATGTTTAGCATGATATTGTATAGTTAGTTTGAGCTTGTACCATCACAAATCATAAAATGTTGATTACAATGTTAAGATGATGTAATTTGAACGAATACATTATTAGGCTTTTGGTTGAAGTATTAAAGGTGTGCATAAGAGAAGAAATAAGATTTGAAGAGAATTCTATGTCAAGGACATGGAGGGAGATCCGCTAGGGGAACACACATGCATTAGACATGACATGCGAGGAGTCTATGTCAAGGGCATAGAAGAAGAAAATATGTTGGGGATAAAGTTTGAATTTGATTTGATTATATGATTTATGGAAAAAAGATCTACTAGAGATAAGAATCTATAATCCACTAAGGATTAAGATCAAATTGACTTTAATTTATAATGTTTTAATTGATGTGGAGGCATATCTGCTAGAGATATGGGCTAAAGTCTGCTAGGGATCGAGTATATGAACCGCCCACTAGGGAAGAAAGTTTAGACTATCCACCATGGATTGGGATTTGAGTTTGATTTCATAGATTTGTTTGGTGATGTATCTACTGGGAATAAGAGTTTGGTTGGATTTCTTCGATTTAGACTCTATTGGGGGAGTTAGTTTAATTTGGCTCCACTGGGGAGGTTGGTTTTTGAATTTGATTTGTTTGCTTGACTTATTTATATATGATTTGGGGCTCCACTAGGAAAATAACATTGGGTTTAATTTAGTTTGAGTTAGCATTATAGACCACATGGTGTCAATTAACCCATTGAGAAGGGGCTATATCAGCTTTGACTTTTCTCATGTTTATAAATCAAAGGGGATAGCCTTCTAGCTGCGGGGTACAGCTAGCTAACCTAAGGGTTTCATTTCAGTGTGCAAAAAGGCGTATGGAAGAAAGCAGACATCTTCCAAAGTGAACAGCTGGGTGACTCGTTGAATGCACAACAATTCAAATCTAACTTTGGGTGACTATTGAGTGAATCTGGGGACTTATGTCAACTCAAAAGTAGTCGGATTAATTTTATCTTAATTTCATGTGATTTGATATGGTTTATTTGGTTTAGTTTGATTTCGAATTGAGGGCATATTCATTAGGGATATGAGCTCGGTCAAATTTTATAGATTTATTTTATGGATCATGTTGGTATGCGATGGACCCACTGAGAAGGAGCTATATCAGACTTATCCTATCTCAGATTTATAAATCCAAAGGGATAGTCTACTAGCTATGGGGTAGAGCTAGCCAACCTAAGATATTGCCTTTCGGTGTTCAATGGCTGTGCTAGGAAGAAGGTGTAGCAGACTTACATCTTTTAAAGTAGGGAAAAACTTCTGGGGTGACCTGTTGATAGCACAACAAATCTAACCCAACTTAGTGGCGACTACTAAGTGAATGATGATGGGGACTTATATCAACTCAAGAGTAGTCAATAATTTCTATAAGAGTTTTATTGACCGCCTAAAGATAGGATGCTTGCTTGGAAAAGGTATTGCTAGGGTGTCCTCATAATCCACAAGTGAATATATATTTTGTTTATATGTTTGTGTGGACCTTATTGGTGTGTAAGGGATCACACTGAAAAAGGGCTATGCTGACATTGACCTATCTCATATTTACTAGATAAATGGTAGAATCTACACATCCACAGGGGTGGTAACTAGGAAAGGGGAACTGTTCAATCTGGTAGTAACTCGAGTAGTGTCTAAATTTGGTCACAAAGGATGTGATCCAAATATAGTGCCCACAGGGGAGGTGCTACCATGGGCGTTATCATGATCCATGAAAAAGAAAGCTTATAGGTGTACGGTGGCCACCTCAAGAAGAAAGCATAGCAGACTTGCATCAGCCATTAGTGGTGTATCCTGAGGTGTGAAAACCAACCAACCTAAAGTGTATTTATCAATAAGAGTGGTGTTTCCATTAGCATAGTGAGAACCAACCAACCTAAGGTGCTCATCGATGTGCAATGATCAATCTGGAAAGAAAGCATGAAGGCTTACAACTTTTCAAGTAGAACTAATAGGGTAACACGTCTGGGTGACACACTAGTAGGGTAGTATGTCAGCCTGACCTAGAGTAGCTGCTGACTAAGTGTCACTGGGGGAATTATCTCAATCAGAGTTGCTCGAGATAAAATGATATGTGTTTATTTTATATGTTTTTGTGTATTTTGTGTTTGTATTATGTCAATGAACGATAGGATGCTGCTCGGGTTCTTTACACCTACCCAAAACACATCATGGCAGATTCGCAAATAAGAACACTTTCAACATGGAAGAGATTGAATTCAAAATGGAATTTTCATTGATGATAATTATTTTCAAACATGATTTATAATTTTTCTTTAAGTAGAGCTCATTAATTAGAAGCATTGAGCACTCTCCCATATGATTAATAAGCTGATAAGATCTTACTTGGTAGGCCTTCTTTATGGAAAAAGGGCCTTCCCATGTGGGTTAAAACTTGCCTCCCATCTTACGATAGACAATAATCCATCTCTTTAGAACTAAAATAAGCTCTCCTACTTGAAAAGCTCTAGGATGGACCAACTTGTTGTGAGCTTGAATTATTTTAGCTTTGTATAACTTGAGGTTTCAGCATGATCGCAGGCATCTCTCCTCCAAACCTTCGAGCTCTTCTAACCATACCATGGTGTTCTACTCTATTGTGATCTTGCTACCCACAGCTATCCTAAGTGATAGAAGTTGGACTTCTAATTGTAGAACGGCTTCAAACCCATACACTAAGGAGAAAGGAGTATAGTGAGTTAGAGTTCTATATGTGGTGTGGTAGGCCCACAAGGCTTCAACTCATGCCATGCCACTTGTATTGTTGAGTGTCTTCTTCAGTATTTTGATGAGAGTTTTATTGAAGGCTTCTGCTAAGCCATTTTCCCTCGGGTAGTTGATGGTAGAATATCTCTAATCTATGTTATGTCTCTAGGAAAAGTTGTTGATCTCCATACTCTTAAATGCAATAATATTATCATATATAATTCATCAAGGCACTCTGAACCTATATACGATATGATTCCTAAAAAATTGGAGCACATGCTGAGCTGTGACATCTCTAAGTAGAATTTCCTTTGACCATTTAGAAAAGTAGCCAGTAGTAGCTAAGATAAATTGATAATCCTTAGAAGAAGGAGGATCATTCGAACCCACTATGTCAATAACCCAACACTTTAATGGCCATCAGGCCAATGCAGTACGTAGAATGTTGGGTGGTTGGTGTCAGACCACACCGTGTATTTGACATTGGTGGCATCGCCTTGCCATATCCATGTAATATTTAATCATCGAAGGCCAGTAGTATCCTAGTATTTTGATCTTGGCTTTCATCTTTGGACCAGATTGGTTGGGTCCACATAATCCTAAGTGTACCTCAATCACGATCTTACGGGCTTCATGCTTGTCTAAATAACATAACCACATATGATCAAAAGACCATCGGTATAAGACACCATCCACAAGAGCATAGGAAAGTACTCTCTGCTTCATCTGATGGACTTGGGACTTCTCTTAAGGTGGTTTGCATTTATTTAGGTAATCCATGAATTGTTGCCTCCAATCTTACTTCTCATCCTTCTTGGCAATGGCAACCTCCACTTCAAGAGAGTATTTTTCATGAGTTTAATATCAATAAGGGATAAGACTTGTCTATTTTGGACCTTTATTGATATGAACTCATCCTCCAAACATGCTAACTCCTTGACAAGCTTGGCTAAAGCATATGCTACGATGTTCTCTCCTCGAAATCTTATAAATGGTAACCTCTAGGATTTGGGGCAACAACTCCATGGTGTACTTGTGGTAGTGATGGAGCATAGGCTTTATAACCTTATAAGGACTATTTGGTTGATAACTATGAGAATCCCAAAGATGATGATGTTGATGCTTAGAGTAATGGCTAACTCGAGCGACAATCGAGCCTCATATTCAGCTTCATTATTGGTACAAGGATTGGACCGATGATATGAGAATATGATCACATCACGGTCTAGAGTTAAGAGAACTATTCCTACCCTTTCCTTTCTTTGAATAGTAGATTGTGGTTCTTCTCCTCTTTGAAAGGAAGTCGCACCATCAAAGTACATCTCTTAGCAGTGAATGCTAGTATCCCCTATATTCATGATTTGTTCATCGGGGAGATAATCACTAAGCAGAGAGTCAGCAGGAAGTGGGGTGTGCTAAGATATCTGCTAGCTTGTCCTTTCACTGCATAAAGGGGAACAAAGGCAATGTTAAACTGTAAGAAGATCATTGACCGTCATGCCAACCATCCAGATAGTGTTGATCGTGTCATGAGATACTATAGTGGATTAATCCTAGAGATTAAGTTCACCTTATGAGGAAGCATGTAGTGCTGTAGCTTTTGGGATGCAAAGATTAAAGCTAGGCAATGATTCTAAATGAGTGGATAATTAGCCTCGCAGGGATTAGATGATGGCTGAGGTAGTATAGTTCATTTTTCTTCCATTTGTTATTGGCTTTGGCTAACAAAGCACTAAGGGAGTCATCTAATGCAACAGAGTAAAGTATGAGCGGCTTGCCCGGGATAGGGCTCGCTAGAATCGACAATGTCATCAGGTAATGCTTGAAGTCTTCAAATGCATGCTCACACTTATCATCCCACTTGAACTTGGCATCCTTTTTTACAAGTTGTGAGAATGGCTAACATCTTATTAATAGGTTAGATATAAAGCAACTTAGATATGCTAACCTCCCTTGGAATGATCTGAGTTGAGTTAAACTTTTAGAGGGTGGCATTTCTAATATCACATTGAACTTCTCCAGATCAATTTCAATTGCTTGGTGTTGGACAACAAATCCAAGGAATTTCCCTAAAGCTACTATGAATGCACACTTCAGGGGGTTCATTTTGAGGTTAAATTATCTTAACTATTTGAAAACTACTCTTAAGTCAAAGAGACGGTCATTTTTTTCTCTACTTTTGACCATGAGAACATTGACATAACACTCGACTTGATGATGAATGAGTTCATCAGATTCAGTGATGATAGCCTTGGAATATAACTACATTTTAAGGATAAAGGGCTTGACCATATAGCAATAGATTCTGATCGGGGTTCTAAAAGTAGTGTTTATTTTATCTTCAGGGGCTATCTTTATTTGGAATCTAATGTCAAGCTCCATTTCCTCCTCGAAGTCTATTTCTGCTCCCTTTTATTTTCTTTTTCATTTTCTCTTTTCTTTTCTTTATCTTTTTCTCTTTCTTTTCTCTTCTTTTTTTTTAAACTTTTTCCAAGTTCGTGAGAATAGACTTGTTGACTTTGTGGGAGGTAGTAAGCTGCATCTTCATATATGCCTACCTTGTGAACTGTAAATGACTTGAGATCTCCTTTGACATAAGATGATCCCACCTCGACAAACTTCATATCTTGATGTAGAGAAGATGGAACTATGTTGTTCTCATGTATCTGGTCTCCCAAGCAAAGCTTTGAAAGATGTATCTGAGTCTATAATGTGAAACTTGGCTTCGATCTTCCATTCATCTATCACCAAGGGCAACACTATGGAGCCTAAGGCTTATTGACCTCACTTTTGGAGTGCGGATTCAATCTTCCTATCTTAGACTTAGGAGTCTTATAGATACTATGACTTCCATAGTCATAAGACACTTCTAACAATGAGGTAAACACTTAACCTAAGCCTAAAGACTTAGAAGGGTTAACCATAGGGTTAGGTTATGCCTTAGGGATTAGGATAACCCACCTACCCTACAGCCAAAATGTAATCCATGTTCACCTTTTCAAACCAAACATCAAGTTCAATTCAAACATCAAACTCAAATCCAAATCCAAACCCAAATTCAAAAACCAAATGATCAAAGCCCATGATCAAATCCAAACTTGAAACCCTTCCTAAGCCATATGACCTATCCAATGAACTTAGCCAAATTTTAATCTAAATCAATCCAAAATCAATTTATTTTATCATAATAATTTTATATTTTCAATCATCTTCCTAAATATAAATCAAATCTACATTCAAAAGATCAAAACTAAATGAAACTAAATCAAATTAAATGAAAACCCATCCTATGCCATGGACTTAGCCAAATATTAATCCAAATTAAGTCAAACTCAATTGATTTTCTCACAAATCAATCATATTTTCAATCATCTTCACAAATTTAAATGAAATATACATTTAAATTATCAAAATTAAAATCAAACCAAATCAAAAGTCAAACTTAGCCACATGACTCAACTCCATGGACTTAGCCAAATTCCATCATTCCAAAACCCAAATTCAATTGATTTTCTCATGAATCAATCATGCCTTCAATCATATTCACAAATATAAAAGAAATATATAGTCATCAAGGCAAACCAAAATCAACCCAAATCAAACCCAACATTTTCTTTGAAATGTTCAAAGAACCAAAACCATTTGAACCAAGCTAATTGCAATTGAATTTATATATCAATCCCAAATCCATATATAAACTCAACTAAATCAAACTCGGCCCAAAATCAAACCAACTAAACCCAATTGGTCCACTTGACCCAAAGTGGCCAATTGACCTATTTGAGCCAAGTTCTAATCCTTCCCAAATTAGATTGAACCAAGCCCATAAAAATGTCCCATCATGATTGCTGATCACCCTAGGTTGATCAATTATCACAAATTAGGTCAAACCAAGTCAACCTGGTTATTTGACCAAGTCAACCCCTTAACTCATATGAACCCAAACTAGCCAAATTGTAACCTAAGATTCAAATCCCTTGAAACCAATGTTTCATACCAAATCAAAATCATTATTTGAATATGACTTGACCATCAATTGAGTGAAACCAAACCCAATTGGTCCTCTTGACAAGTTGACCCAAATTGACCTAAAATACCAAATTGGGTCAAAATATAAATCAAATTGATTGCAACTAATGGCTCAAGTTCATTCTAAATTGATTGTTGAATTTGACCAAAGCCATGATTGGACCCAATTGAACCCAATTGACCTACTTAGCCCAAATTAACCTAAATGTTCAAGTTGGTCTAAAGAAAACCAACTCCAAATTAATTGAAATCAAAGCCTACAATAATCTTCTATTGGTCAACTAAACCCAAACCAACACCCAAGTCAATTTTACCAATTTGGTCAAATTTCAACTTAACCATTTGACCCAAATGAATTCAAATGAGCCAAAATCAAATCTAAGCCAAACTAAACCAAACCAATTGAACCAAAATATCCCAAATGATCATATAAATTTGACCCAACCTTTGGTTTGACCTAATTTGACCAATTGGTCAACATGACCCAACCTAACCCAATTTGACCTAAATGAGTCAAATTGAGCTTAACCTAACCAAATCAACTCCAATTGACTTGAAATTTAACCCACTTTTGGCTTATTCCAAATCTACCCAAATCAAATACAATGCTAAATGATCATTCTACCTTTGGGTCAAGGGCATCACATAAGACAAATCACCCATGAAAGTGGTCATTTCCATTGCTTGGCCACTTGGTACTCTCCCAATGGTCCACCTAGGCACCTAGGACATTGGCCAACCTAACCCAAGGGGTGGTTGGGTTGTCCATGACCCATGGGAGGTGAAATAACTTCACCCTCTCGATTGGAGCATTTGAAATCCATAGGACACATGATTCCTCCTTGGTAGCCACCTCCACACCAACCAAGTCAAACCAAGCTCACCTCCTCCCTATCACCCACTACTGAGATGGTTGGATGGCCACTAAAAAACCCACCATCCAATCAAGATGAAGGGGGGTATACACCCCCTCATTTCTACTCAAACACATACAAAAATCATTCCTCAGATCCCTAGCTACCCAAGTCAAGCCGTTAGAGCCATTCCCTAAGCTCCCAAGCTCATTCTTTGATCACAAAATGCCATTCTCGTCTGTCCCAAAATAGGAGACTCCCATTTCTGACCTAACTTCCCTATTTCTCCATTAAACTCAAATTAACTTTGCACACACCTTCCCTAGGCCTCGTCGAGCAAGAATGAATCATCTCCCAAGATTTTTGAGCACTAGAGGTGGGATTTCATCAAAGCCAAGCTCTAAATCATTGATTTGTGCCCTTTAGAGTGAACGTTAAGGAATTGATCCAATTGCTGCTCAATAGGGCTTCATCTCCACTAGATGAAGCTTCCTTAATCATTCAAGCTGCCAGTTTTGAGCTCTAGCAAGGTATGCTTCCAAAACTGATCCTTAGGCAAAATTGGGTTGGAGCTTTTTAAAGAAAATGCATCTCATGTGATCTTGATTGTAAGATCCCCTCCGATCGATGTTGTGAAGGTGTGGGATCCTTTTGGAGTTGATTTGAGCTTGAGTTAGATCAAAACAAGTGAGTAATGGTGGATGGACTCCATTCTCCCTCACTCGCATGACGTTAGATCATACATCGTCCATTCCACATGATTAGAATGGACAATCATGATTAGATCAGCTAGATTGATCTAATTTAATCATATTAATCTGTAATATTAATCATAATTGTCTGATCTTAGCTCGGATGATGGACTAGAAAGCATGTCCACCACCATCACAAAGGCACTGAGTCAGATAAGTTTTATGTAGCCAATTCCATGATTCATGTGGAAAGCGCACCGCGTCAACGTGCCATGTGGTGCCAATAGGATTAGGCAATTAAGCTTAAATAATCATTTTTAATGGCTGAAACTTCTAAAAATCTTAAAAATCATAGAAATAAAAATGCAAATAAATACTCATTTTAAAGATATTTCAGGAGAATTAATTAAAAATGATCTTAACTAATTTTAAATATTAAAATTAATTAATCCAAAATTTTATGGGATAATCTACCTCCATGATTTTATTGGAATTTATTGCTCACTTAATTCAAAAAATTAACTTATTAAACCTTAACTACTCTTTTAATTTAATTAATGATTAATTAATCCCATGAAAAGTAACAAATTAGTTAATTAAGTTTATTAATCATTATTCAACAGTAAGTGAACTAAGGAATAGGGTTGGGACCCCTTTCCCTAAGTTCATTTCACCCTTTTTTAAAATGAAATTAATTAAGATTAACTAATTAATTAAATAACATAATAAAATTGAATATATAATCACATCGAACCTTAATTAATTAAATCTTGGGGTAGATCTTTAGGTGTTTAAAAACTTAAAGGAGCTTAATGAAATTTTGGTTAGTCCACATGTGTTAGAAAACCATAAGAGTAATTAATTAAGTGCTTTAATCTAATTAACTATTAATCATGAGCCAATTGCATTTGGCCCCTTTTATTTCTTAGGATCATTGCAAGTTTATTTTCCATGAATATCATATTAGCTCATAATTATTTAGTTAATTACTTTTAGGTGACATAGGTAAGGGTAATTAGTTCATTTAATTAAGGGTTCAACTTAATTAACCCATAAAATCAACTTAATTACATTTCCCTAAATTAAATCAAATCACTAATGTGGGAATGGGTTTAAAACAGAAAGTGATGATTTATCTTCTCCTCTTTAAATCAAATCAAATCCAAAACTTAATTAATAAAAAAAATCTTTGGTTTACTTTAAATAATTTTATTTGATTTGATTGTCCTTAGGAACTAGCTTGGTTGAATGAATCACATGATTATATTTGATTACCCTCTTTTTGATCATGTTAAATTTGGTATGCCATTTGAATTCATGCATCCATCTTTTCAAAATAAAGTAAAACAAAATGGATTTCGTTTATGTAAGCTTGCATGTGTTGATTTAATTTAATATATGTGTGGCTATAATTACTATTAAATCCAAATGTATTTTTTAAAATATTATAAATGAATAATAATATGTGTTATGATGCTAGTTATAAATACATAAGAAATGCATGTGCTTATAGCTTAAATGTATGAATTTTGAGTTCTCTTTCCTCTATTCATGTGTTGATTTATATAAGATTGAATGGTAATGGGTATATAGTCTGGACATCCCAGGAACGAGGCTTTAACTAAGGAGGTCATTTGATTACCTCACTTATGGTATAACAACGGCCCATTTTTTATTTCATTCTTATGTATTTCAACATTAGAATTTGGATAGAGTTTTAATTCATATATATATAAATGATTCAATAAAAAAAATTCAATCTTTGCATGGTTTTCTTTCTCCCATTTATGTATACATCCATGTGCATCCAAGAAAAGCAAGTATATAGTTTGGACATCCCAGGAATATGAGGATTTAGTTAGCCTAAGAGGTCATTTGATTACCTCACTTCCCTGTGTGTTTTAATTCATATATATATAAATGATTCAATAAAAAAAATTCAATCTTTGCATGGTTTTCTTTCTCCCATTTATGTATACATCCATGTGTGTCCAAGAAAAGCAAGTATATAGTTTGGACATCCCAGGAATATGAGGCTTTAGTTAGCCCCAAGGAGGTCATTTGATTACCTCACTGGTTTAACAATGACAAGTACTTGCCTATATCTTTGTACATGTATATGTATATGTGATTAGTGAATGAAAATCCCATTTTACATTAAAATTGCATGCATTCATAATTGACTAAGTGATTGAATTAATTTGACATATGATTTGGAGCTTACTTTCTATGTTCATGTATATTAATTTACATATGTTTGAATGTAAATGGGTATATAGGACATCCAGAATATGAGGGTTTAGCTAACTCCAAGGAGGTCATTTGATTACCTCATTTCCTATTTTAACACGGCTCATGCCTATTTAATTTCATTCTTATGTCATTTTGTATAAGAATTAGGATAAATTTTTATATTAATATGTTTAAATAATTCAATCAAACAAAATATAAATCTTAAACATACACATACATTCATCATTTAATTGTGCTAAAATATGTTGCATGTATAAATACACTTAGGATTAAATCATAATCATGTTACATGTGTTGGAAAAGATTTATTTAATATATGTCATGTGGTAGTAATTCAATTAAATTAATCTTAAGATGGCTTTCATTTTGAATAGGATTATTTAAAGTGAACCTAAATTTTGGAATAATTAAATCATTTAATAAACCATTCACTAAAGAGAATGAAATTAAATTAATATACTTTAGAAAGTGAGTTAAGGTAGGGATGAAAGAGGGCAATCCTTTTCCTCCCTTTATACCGCTTAGTTGTTAAGTGTAATCAAATGAAACAAAAGAAAACACAAATTAAAATTCTCAAATCAATTAAACTACTTCAAGTGAAATCAACCTTTCATGTTAAATTGAACCCTTCTACACATAGAAAATACAACACTAATGCCTAACAAGACTTATCACACAAGACTTAATACACATTAGAATTAAGTCACCACTTCTAGCTCTAAGTTAGGATGGTGTATGATGTGATTTATGTTTTTTTTCATGATGTATTATTTTAGATTAGATGTTAGGGTGTATGCTTTGTAGATTGGATGATAAGCTAATATTAGCATAATCATGTTCTCTGCATGTGATTATGCTTAAGGAATGATTAAAAATAAAGGTGAATGATTTTTTTGCAGATTGCTTAAATCCTTAAGCATAATCCAAGTTAGGACAGGTGGGCTTACTTACCCATGTGTAGGGTGCTAAGTCCAAATTATAAATACAACAACTTGGGATTATTTTTATATTTAGCTAACCTCCATTTTGCAGGTGTGGCTAGATTTACTTTTCCCACATAAGTATAATTTTTATAATAGGAATTAGGATTAGTGCTTTGGGGATTAGGATGAGCAATGGCCAAAAGGCTTTGTCTTGGGGTGCCCTGTGATGCCTTTGAAGCAAGCACCATCCAATTCAAGGAAGGAACCAAAATCAAAAATGGAGATATGAAGAAAGAAGATCCCCATAGCATTTAATATAATTATAATTATTCTTTCATATTCCAGGTTGTATAAGGGTAGAACTTGGCTACCCATCTTTCTCTCTTTGGGTTGTACGACATTACCCCACTGCACTAGCCTTTTTTCTTTTATGATAGTTTATATAATTGTTTGAAGTTATGTTTACATTGTGCATTAGGATGGCATGCTTTCCATAGTTTCTTAAATGATTGATGCTTTAATGTATGGCTTGGATACGTTAGGCTCTTAGGATAAAAATAACTTTTTTACCCAACTAATCACTCATAACTAAATTTTAAACAACTCATAACCTAATCATATAGCCTAGGACATAAATAACATAATTAAAAGATTTAGCAACCCCTTAGTAGTATGGTTGTATGTTTCATATCATGCATGCATATTCTTTCTCTCTTGAACATTAAAGTTCTCCATCCTTGCACTATAAAGGAATGCTTGACGTGAGGGCATCGCCAGGTGGAGAACACCTTCTTCTAGATAATTTGACCCATAACCTATTTCATCATGCATTTAGGCATAAGAAATCCTAAAGCCTACCAAAATGATGTGTCTAAATTGAAATAAAATTTGAAATGATTTTGCATCTATAGATTAAGTCATATGCTCATACCACTCATACTCTAGTCTCTTAGGGAGTGTGTTTAGGACTTTAGTCTCTTTCTAATTAAATAAATACGTTGATGTCATTTTTTAGAATGAGCTCTCAACCCCTCCCTCTTAGACATAAGACTTCTCTTAGACACTAAGAGTTCCTTAGTCTTAAGACACATCTAGTGATGAGGTGGACACTCAACATAGCCCTAGAGACTTAAAAGAGTTAGCCATAGGAATAGGTCATGCCCTAGGGGTGTTAACAAAATTTCCCTACCCTATAGCTTGAACCACATTCCTCACTTCCTTCCTTCAAGTCAAACTCCAAATCAAATCAACATCAAACTTATATCAATTCCAGCCTAATTGATTTTCTTCAAACTCAAATCAATTCTATATGATTGAAATCCATGATTGAAACCCATGATTGAAACCAATGATTGAAATTCCAAGTTTGAAATATTTCCTAAGTTCTTTGATTTCTTCTTAAGAACTTAGCCCAAATCAAGTTCAAACCATCTCAAATTCATAAAATTTTCTCACAACCCATTTATAGTCTCATTTATATTCACATATATAAATGAAATATAAATTCAAATCAATCAAACTAAATCCAAAATTCAAATCCAAAATTGCAAATCTTTCCTAACTCCTGTAATACTCTCTTAAGGATTTAGCCTAAATCATGTTCAAATAAATTCAAATCCTTGAAGTTTTCTCATAGCCCATTTATATTCTCATTTATATTCAGATATATAAATGAAATATAAATTCAAACAACCAAAACCAAATCCAAAAATCAAACTCAAATTCATTCAAAATCTAACCTAAGCCTTTCGAGTCAAAATCAAGAACTTAGCAAAACCAATTTCAAATCAAGCCAAACTCTTGATTTTTCATCATTATTCAATCAATCCATCAATCATGAATCCAAATATAAATACAAACTTCAAACACTAAACCAAAACTCAATTCAAAAATTAAGCTAAAATCCATCTCATGTTCATCCTTTGAACATGAAATTATCAAATGAATCAAAACCCATTTGACTTCAAACCACTTGCAAATGGATTTATATTTCAATCATAAGTCCATATGTGAGTTCAAACTCAAATCAAGCTTTGAAAGCCATTCACCCACCTACCCAAAAATTCTAATCCTAACCAAATTGGATTGAACTAAGATTTAAGCCTCTCATCATGATCAACAATCATAATGAGATGATCAATCACTCAAATTGGGTCAAACCAAGTCAAACTTAAGGGTTGAGTCAACACTTTGGAAAAATGAAGCCCAACATAGCCAAACTCCACCATAGGCCAAATTGATTGAAACCAATGATCTAAGTTCATTCATGATCAATCTTCGAGCTTGACCAAGTCAACAATTGACCCTAACCTAGCCCAATTGGTCACTTGACCCAAGTTGACCCAACTTGACCTAAAAAGTCAAAATGTGTCAAAACTTGATCTAAGCCAAATTGATTGAAACCAATGGGTCAAGTTCAGCCCAAAATGATTATTGAACTTGACCAAAGCCTCAATTAGCCAACTAGACCTAACCTAGCCAAATCATATTGAGCCAAATTCAAAATTAACCAAAATTTATTAAAAACAAAGATACCAATCCATTTCATGTGACCAATTAAACTTAAACCAACCCATGACCTAACCCAAATAGGTCAATGGGTCAAATTGTCAACTTGACCCATTTGACCTAAATGAACTCAATTGAACCAAATTCAAACCTCAACCAAATTAAATCAAACCAAAGCTACCAAACATTTCAAATGGTCATATGAACTTGACTAACCTGGTTTGACCTAATTTGATGAATTGGTCAATTGACCAAGTTGACCCATTTTGACCTAAATGGGTCAACATGAGCCAAATCACATCAAACCAACTCAAATTCAATGAAACTTGGCAAACCATTTTCTCATCATATTAATATGCCCAAACAAATCAAGGTTAAATGACCATTTTACTTAAATTTTGGCCAAATCCAATGGAATTTGGTCAAATCCTCTCCATAACAACTTAGACTCAAATCAATGAACACTTGTGGTGCCAACCCAATTTTGAGCATCAGCCCAATGGCCAAATGACCACATTCAAAGGAGCACATCAATCCTCCTTCCACTCATTCAAACACATGGCCATACCCACTTCTTGAAAATCAAATTCAAACAACCTAAATGTCTTAACAAACCCATGGATTCAATTGGATTAAAATGGCAAGGAGGCTAGTGACTGGAGATATACTCCCAATTCAACCAATCTTCACCTTGCTAAATTGAAGCAAAAGGAACTGTGAGAATAGCTCCTTCTCAATTCAAAATGTTTGAACTTCCCATTTCTCACTCTCAAGCCAAAAATGGGAAAAAATCCAATCTCACTCTACACTTAAAACTAGCCATAAGCTCAGGGACAATCAAACTTGTTCAAGCTCTTCCCAAGCTTCAAAAGCAAAAGGGGTTAGTTTGATCAAATGCAAGGAGTTCAAGGTGGAGAAGCACCCAACTCAAGACCTCAATTCACTCTTCACTCTCTTCGATTGAAGCAAAGGAACTAGAAAGTAAACTCTTCCAATCTTTCTAGCCATAGTTTGAGCTTTATGAAAGGAATTTTCATCTGACAAACTAGGGAAGATCTCAAGAAAAACCAACCAATCCAACTCAAACACCAATCTTGAACATGGAAGCTCCATTACTCATGGGGAATTATAATGATCTCCCATCCATCTCAAGGCATTTGATGATCCAAAGGATTCATGTAGCATCCCAGTTTCACTAGAACCACAATCCGCCTCAATCCTTGATTCCACCAAGAAAGTTCATTCCATGAGCTATGATGTGAAAGTTAAAGACCTATCCCTTCACACCAAGGAAACCATTTTCTTAATATCCATGCTGATGGGATTAAACATAAAGAATTTTTCATTATTATTTAATAAACTAGCCATTTTGGAATGAGCTCTCAATCCATGTGATAGTGACATCTCTTGGCTAAGAATTCTTAGTCTTAAGACATCAAGTGATTAGTGGACACTTAATTGCCCAGAATTTAGAATATTATGAATTGATCATCCATGTTAGAAAATTTTAATCCATCCAAAGATCCACCATTTCATGGACCAATTAAACTTAAACAAGCCATCCTAACCTAGAGGTCAAATGGGTCAAATTGGTCAACTTGACCCATTTGACTAAATGAACTCAATTGAACCAAATTAAAAACCAAAAATCAAACCAAAGCTACATAACATTTCAAATGGTCATATAATGATTAATTGGTTTAATTTATTAATTTAATCTTTACCAACACCCATTTTGACCCATGGAATGAGCTCACATCAAACCCTCCATCTGACTTGGCTAAACTATTTTTATCATATTAAATTTGTTTAAACTTCTTAAGACATCCACTAGTGATTAGGAAATGGCCAACCTCTCCATAACAACTTAGACTCTTAGTGGATCATGCCTAGGGTGTAACCAAAAATTTTAAATAGCTTGAACCAACCACATTCCTCACATTAATCCTCCTTCCACTCAAATTAAAACAATAACACCCATTTTCCTCAAACTCAAATTAATTCCAAATAACAAACCCATGATAACTCAAATTAAAATCAAATCTTTCGATCAAATCTCAATTCAACTCAATCTTCACTCTAATCATTGAACAAAAAAAATCAAATCAATAATTTTCTCAACCCATTTATATTCTCATTTATATTCAAAATATAAAGAAAACCAAAATCCAAAACCAAATTAAAACTCAAACTCAAATTCAACCACCAACCTAAGCTCTTCAAGTCAAAAAAGCAAAATTAGTTCAATCAAGCTCAAATTCATTATTCATGATCAATCACCTTCAATCATGAATCAAATATAAACATAAACTTCAATCTCAAAAACCAAGCTTCAAAATTAACAAAATCACCAAGTCAAACTCATGTCACCTTTGACTTTATGATTGAATTTTCATCAAAATCATATATGATCTCCAATATTGAATGTATTTCAAATCCAAGCTCAAACAAGCCTGATCTTGCCAAACATAAGGCTCAATTACTCATGAATAAAATGAATTCCATCCATCAAAATAATCCAATTAAACATGTCATCCATTCATTTTGTCATTTTAATCAATCATCATGAAATAGGGTCAAAACAAGTCAACCAGCCAATGATAATTGACCCAACCATTCCACATGAACCCATGTAGCCAACCCCCAATTAAACATATAATTAAAGTTAATTGATTATTTAATCACCAAACCCTTCTACCATTGGCCAATGAGCCCAACTCCATGAATGAATCTCAAAAAATCAAATCAAACAAATCAAGTGATAAATACATTTAAAGCCAAACTCAAATAAGCCAAAATGATCAAGCCTTGAATTGGAAAATTTGGTCAATTGGGTTAGCCCAAATTGACTTAAAGGATCAAATTGGACAAAATCTAAATTAAATCCAAATTAAACTAAATCAATTGAAACCAATTGAACCAATATACTAGAAATAGACATTTGAACTTGACCCAACTCTTGGTTTGACCTAATTTGACCAATTAGTCAACCTACCCATTTTGAGTTAAATTGACCCAAATGGGTCAATTTAACCCAAATTAAACAATTGAACTTCAAATGGCATAAAATTTGGTCCAACTTACTTTTGACTTATTTAAAATCTGCCCAAATTAAATTCAATGTCAAATGACCACTTTGCCCTTGGGTCAAGGGCATTCCATGAGAAAAGACACTTTCCCAAGTGGTCACTTCTCTTCCTTAGCCACTTGGCACTCATCCATTGGTCCACATAGGCACCAAGGACAATTTTTTGACCCAAGGAGTGGTCAGCCATGACTCATGGGGAGGTGAAATCACCTCACCTCTCCCATTAGAACACTTGGCATGAAGGACACTCACCTCCCCTTGGCTAGGACACCCACTTGTCCTTCATGGATGCCACTTTCCATGCCTTAGCCAACCATAAGAGCTACCTAGGATGATTCTCTTCCATTCCCAACCATCCCAAGCTAAGTGGCATGAGTTTGGAGCCAAAATTTTAAATAAAAAAGTGGATTTTAGTTCATTTGACTTCACTTTTCATTCTAAGGCTTTAGTGGTTGAAGGAAACCCTAATTCCGCTCATTCACCCTCTCTTAGAGCTCCCAAAGCCATTAGCACTCACATTCACTTCATTTTTGAGAGAAATACTCCAAAACTAAGGGGATTTCAGCGAGAAAATGATGATCACTGAAGGAAACATCATTTTGATGTGAAGGTCAGGATCTAAGCTCAGTCCAAGGATTCTTACCTCACTCGATAGCACGCTCGAGTCACCACCACCGCCAAAAATCATCCATGATGAGGTAACCTTCAGAAACTATAGTCAGCCTTAGGATCCATCTTTTTGTGATAGTTTGCGCACAATTTTTAGGAATCTATTCTAGACAATCTCACATTTTTATTTTTTAAATCATCTCAATTAGAAAATAGAATTTTTTTTGGTGTGAATCGATGCAAAAATGAGTCCATTTGGACAAGTTTTCACTTAGAAATCTTATTTTCTTAAAAAATCTTGAAATCACTTTCATCCTCGCTAACTACCACCGCCCATCCCACGTTTATGGATCAATGGCTCGATCGCTGACGGCCTTCAAATCCTAATGAGATCTGACCTTCCGATCATGTGGTTCATGCAATCAAATGGCTCGAATCGCCAATCGCGATCCGCCTCGATCGTAATTTGATCTAGATTGTCGGTGCAATCGACGATCTGAGCAGCGGGTCACTGGTTGACCGGTCGCATTTCCCACCCATATGGCTGATGTGGCACTGAGCATGAATCACATGATGTTGTATGGTGCGCGTGTCCAATCGCATGGTGCCACATTACGCCTCGTTGCCATGTCAGCACTACACAGATTTTTTGATTTAAAAAATTAATTAAAATCACCTGAAACTTCAAAAATTTATAGAAAATAAAATACTCAACCAAAATTTGCAAACAAGGGCATGTTGGATTCACCTTTCTAAGAGGAATCCAACAAACCCAAAATCCTTAAATTTTATTGAATATTTTGAGCTTAATTTGAGTTTTAGTAAAAAATCAAACTTTTTAATTAAACCAAAAATACATATCAGATTAAGTTGAAATTTCCAGAGATTACAATTGATGTTAAAATGCACCTACCATAAACATTTCAAGTCAAAATGACCTTTGTATTAAAAGATATTGAATTTTGAGTGTCAAATGATTTATTTTAATAAATTAAATTAGTAGAATTCATAAAAATCACTTAAATCAATTGAAACTTCCTAAATTCATAACTAATTGTAAAAAATTAAAAAACTCAAGTTCATTTTAAAGATACTTAAAGGAAAATCCAATAAAATTATTTTTGATTGAATTTTGATTGTAGATTTTCCTTAATTAGGGTTTATTTAAAAACTTAATAACCCTAATTACTCCCTAATGACTTCATTAATTAATTCCAAACTTCTCAAGAATGTTTAGTGGGATGACTTCTACCTCCCCTAATTTTCTTAGAATTTATTAATGAGTTAACCAGGGAAATTAACTAATGAACCCCTAATCACTCTTTAATGTAATTAATTAAGCATGTGAATAGTGGTTTAATTCTTTGATTAAGATAATTAAACTTTGTTTAAGTGATTAGAGGTTTATGGAATTTTTGGAATATTTTCCTTCAAGCTATTCCCTAAACCCCTTTCTTCCTTAAATCCAAATCTAATTAAGGGTTAATCCACTAATGATCTACTTAATTAATCAAATCAAATTCTCAAAACCAAAATTAATCTAGAAACTTAATCACCTAAACCTAATCCTTCTTGGGTAGATACTTAGGTGTTCAATAACCTAAGTAAACATAAGGAAATCATACCTAACCCATATGTGTGGGAAGGGTTATGAAAGTACTTAAATTAAACCCTTTAGCTTAATTAATCATTAATTGTGAGCCAATTGCATTAGGTACCTTTCTTTCCTAGGATGCATTACTGGTTTAAATTCCTTGTGGTTTTATGTCATACATTGGCTCATAATTATTTGATTAAATATGTTAAAGTGGTATATGTAAGGGGTAATTAATGAACTTAATCTACAACTTAACCTAACCAAAGCATAAAATTAATCTAATCACCTAAAAATTAAACTAAAATAATGCACACATGTGGGAATGGGTAAGGACCAGTAAACCTTCTCACACTTTCCTAATTCAAATCAAACTCAAAGCAAAATGAAAGTCTCTTTAAACAACTTTTGATTCTCTTTAAATGATCTTACTTCATAAGATTATCTTTAAGAATTAATTAGAGTGAATGAAATTACATGCTTACATCACTTTATTTCTTTCCTAGCATGCTAAATGTGTTTGTCATATGAGTTTTATACATTCATGCTTTTCTACAATCAAATTTAAAATGAAATGTTTTCTTTATGTCAAATTGCATGTTTTGCTAAAGTAAGAATATGAATATTATCACTATTAAATTCAAAACTATTTTAAAATTTATAAATCAAATACCTAAACTGAAAGTGTGCTACTTATAATTATTTATAAACTTGCCTATGGATATAAATATGAAGATGTGCATAGTGTAGCCTTCCTTCTCTTTTCTTTTAGTATGGTTTTGAAATTTGGCAAAGTGTATAGTTCATTTGAAAAGAATATAACACTTGCCTAATTCCCTTCCTATTCATTCCTATACTATTACTTAAGAAGGACATCTACATTTGCACATATAAATTGCATAAACAAAATAAATCAACCAACACAAACTTTTTGCATCTTTCTTTTCCATTCATTTCTTTTGTATACATGCTTGTATTTAAGGAAAGTGGTATATTAGTCTGGACAACCTGGTTGTGAGGCTTTAAGTAGCCCTAAGTAGGTCTTGTACCTTATGCCCCTAGTTAACAATGGCATTGTACTCACTTATGCCTTTCATACATACATGTGTGCATGTGAAAATGGATAAGAAAACCTCTTTTCTACTTAATGAAAATCATGCATCATAAAGCATTCAAATTTTCTTAAGTAAATCACTTAGCATTCTCTTTCCATGCATTTCTTTTTGTACATGTACATGTTTCTAAGAAAAGTAGTATATTAGTCTGGATAACTCCAAGGTTGTGAGGCTTTAAGTAGCCCTTAGTAGGTATTGCACCTTACACCCCTAGTTAAAAATGGCATTGTACTCATGTATGTCTTTTATACTTGTAAATGTGCATATGAAAAATGGATAGAAGAATCACTCCCTTCTACTTAACAAAATCATGCATACATGAAACATTCCAAATTTTTTTAAGTAACGTCACTTAGCATTCATCATAAAGTATGCTAAACATTCCCATTTGTATGTATAGATATGCTTAGGATCCATTCATATGCATGTTATACACATGTGGGAAAGAAATAAAATATTGTGTGTTTTGTGATAGTAATTCAATTTACTTAATCTTAAAATGCCTTTCCTTTTGAATAGGTTTGTTTAGATAAAATCTAAACTTAGGATTAATTAAAATACATAATAAAATATTCACTAAACAAAATCATTAATGAATCTAGCTTAGAAATCACTTAAGGTAGGGAGGAAAGATAAGTTCTCTTCTCTTTTCCTCTCTTTACAATGTTTAGTAATTAAGTAGGTTCATTCAAACTAAATCAAATTATCAAATAAAATTAACCCATATCAACTAAATAACTTAAATGAGACTACCCTTCTAAGTTGAACCTTTTCACACTTAAAAAAATTCCTAACCTTAAAGCCTAGCTAAGCATACCACACAAACCTTATATGGCACACATTAGGCTAAATCACCACTTCTGTTAGTGGTATGATTTGATGTTTGTTTTTGTTTTGTGATGTAATATTTTAGTATGGATGTTAGAGTGTATGTGCATAGAATGAATGGTAGGATGATTTAGTCTAATAATTATCTTCTGAAGGGGATTGTGCTTTAGTAAAAAATGTAAGCTTGTCTTGCTATACCCTTAAGCATGATCCAAAATGGGCTAGGTGGACTTGGTTACCCATGTGGGGTGCTAAGTCCAATTTGTTTATATACATGCTTGGGAATGTGTGGTTTGTTTAGCTAATCTCAATTTTGGTTTTAGTTAGATTTACTTTTTCTTTTCATGTAGTTCTGAAATTAGGAATTTGGACTGATTATTATGGGGATTAGGATGAGCATTCGTTATAAGGCCTTGCCTTATGTACCCTTTGGAGCATCCACCTTCCAACCATCCAAAAGAAGGAACCGAAGAAGAAAGAAGAAAAGAAGAATGAAGAAATGAAGCTTGAAGACCCCCATAACAATGAATTCCTTGCTTAATTGTACTTAATTCATTTGTAATTCAAGTTGTATAAAAGTAAAGCTTGGCTATCCAATTTGTTTTTTGGGTTTGTGTGGTGGTGCCAGACCACAAATGACCTTTTATTCTTTTATGTTAGCTTTATTAAATGTGTGATGTTTTGCTTAGCTTGTGCATTAAGATGACATGTTTTCCTAGTTTCTTCCTTGCTTATGTATGGCTGGATGACAATTAGGCTCTTAGGGAAAAATAAATCTTCTACCAAATTAATCAACTCAAAATTAAAATAAGCAACTCATAACCTCACTTAAATCCTAAGCTAAAATCAAGATAAAAGAATTAGCAACCCTTAGATGGATGAGTATTTCTCTTACAACATCATGCACAACAACATCTTGTTTCACTCTTGATTGGAGGGCTTCCACATTTGCTAAAGAAACTTGGCTTGACCTTTGAGAGCCATGGTGGAAACACACCTCCTCCCTTCTCGTTGATTTTGGCCAATAATTTTACTTCTCATGCATTAAGCATATGAATCCTATAAGCCTGAGTCAAATGATTGTCCAAAAATGAAAATAACATGTAATATGATTTGCATTAGATTTAGGTCATTTGAAGCATGCCCTTACATGATCTAGTCTCTTTAGGGAGTGAGTTTAAGGACTTAGTCTCTTTCTAAATAAATAAGAGCCTAGCTATCTTGCATAAAGCATATGACTTGCCTACATGAATTTAAAATCATAGGAGTTAGGGTGGCCACCCCTAGTTGTAAGTCTAAGCAGGGTGGTTTGTCCTCTCTTGTGGAGGCAAACCGAATACCCATTTTTGCCTTAGATTTAGGTTATGCTTTTGGCCCTCACCAAAGCTCCCTAGATTTAGGTTATGAGGTTGCTTCTCCCTTCTATGGGCCATAAGCATAAATCCTCACCTCTTAGGCATTTCCATAACCTTGTATTGTGGAATTATGAGCCCTAAACTTATAATAAAAATTCAACTCAAACAAATAATTCCCCTCAATTTCAAAAATGTAAAGCCCAACCATAGGATAGTTTGGGATGTTTACTAGGCTTCTATCCCAAACATCCCCTACTCATCTCCATTTGGCTTGATAAGAACTCCTCCTTATGATCGATCCCACTTGATTTTCCAAAATAAACTAATTGATTGATAGTCCTTCCTATTGGAAATCTTTGGAACAATATGATCATTTACCTTAATCGAGTATTCCTAAGGAATCCCCTTTCCTTAAGATGTAATTAACTATGGGGCTTGCCCTGTGGGAACTTAATGAACCCAATTTAAAATAAACCCTACTTTACTTTCCCATGTAAAGTAAGGGAAGAATCTATGGTACATATGCAGACCCATAGTCTTTAAGAGTCCTTATTAAGGTGATTAGGTCCATTGTAGTGTGGTGAATTCCATATTTTGAGATAGTACACCTCTCATCAATGTCACCCGATCACCCTAATAAGAACATATGGATCTACATGGTGTCCCGACCAAAATGGCATGTATTTTATTTTCATTTATCCTCTTCAAGAGGATAGATGAAGGCGAATATTTCACCACACTTCCTAAATTCATATCTAAGCCTAGAAAATAAAAAATATGGAATAAATTGCATTGAAAAGATATTTGAACATAGAATATTCTAAAATTGATTTTAATTGATTTTGAATGGTTCTTTTCTCTGAATTTAGGTTTTATTAAGACTTTTATTTTGTTAATTACCCCCTAATTACCCAATTGATTAATTCCAAACTTCTTGTGTATGATTAGTGGGATGACTCCTACCTCTCCTAATTTTCTTGGGATTTATTGGTGCTTAATTAGAGAATTTCTAACTCATTCCTTAATCACTCTTAATATAATTGCTTAATTAAGGGTATAATTAGTGGTTTAGCCCTCGATTGAGTCAATTAAGATTTAATTAAGTGAATATGAGGTTTAGGAATAATTTTGAGATACTTTCCTTAAGATATTCCCTAAACCCCCCATTTCTTCCTTAATCCATCTTTAATTAAGGGTTTATTCACTAATTACCCCCTTAATTAATTTCATAAAATTCTAAAACTTTCCAAAACTCAATCAATCTATCTTGGGTAGATGTTTAAGTGTCCAAGAGCCTAAGTATAAATAAGGAAATCAAAATCCAACTCATATGTGTGAGGGGGGTTATGAAAGTACTTAAGTTAAACCCCTTAGTTTAATTAATCATTAATCATGAGCCAAATGCATTAGGCCCTTTTCTTACAAGGTGCATTGCTAATTTAAATTCCTTGTGTAGTTTTATGTCATCTCATTAGCTCATAATTATTTGATTAACTATGCTAAGGTGGTATAGGTAAGGGATACCAATACGCTTAATTCATACCTTAACCTAATCATAAATATAATATGGATCTAATCATCTAAAAATTGAATTTAAATATCATACACATGTGGAATGGGTTAGAACAGCAAACTCCTCACATTTCTCAAATTAAATCAAACTCTAAACAAAATCAAACCTTCTTTAAAAAATAACTTGATTTGCTTTTAAGCTCTCTTATTTTATAAGATTATCTTTAGAAATTAATTAGGTGGATGAATTTACATTGCTTTCATCACTTGATTTCTTTCTATCATGCTAAATGTGTATGTCATATGGATTTCATGCATTCATGCTTTTCAAAATAAAATTAAAATGAAAATGTTTTCCTTATGTCAAATTGCATGTTTTGGCTAAAGTAAAAAATTTGAATGGCTATTATCATTAAATTCCAAATTATTTTCAAAATATATGAATCAATTACCAAAATTGAAAGTGTGTTACTTATTTTTTATTTATAAGTTTGTTTTGAATATAAAATGTGTCTTATGTTTGCTTCCTTTCTTTTCTCTTAACATGGATTTGAATAAGATTTGCAAAGTGTATAGTTCTTTTAAAAGAACATAACACTTGCTCAATTCTACTCTTATCCCCTTCCATGTTATAACCTAAGAAGGATCTTCATATTCACACATATAAATAAACAAATCAAACAATCAAGTATAACTTTTTGCATCCATTCTTTTCAATTCATTTCTTTTGGACATATGTTTGTATTTAAGGAAAGTGGTATATTAGTCTAAACAACCCTGGGGTTGCGAGGCTTTAAGTAGCCCTAAGTAGGTCTTGTACCTTACACCGCTGGTGCTAATAATGGTGCCGTACACACTTATGCCTTTCATACATTCATGTGTGCATGTGAAAATTGGATAAAAAACTCCCCTTTTCTACTTAATGAAAATCATGCATAATAAGCATTCAAATTTTCTTAAGTAACTTATTTAGCATTCATCATAAAGTGTGCTAAACATTCCCATTTGATGTGTATAGATATACTTAGATTCATCCATGTGCATGTTATACATGTTGGGAAAGAAATCAATGTGTGTTTTGTGATATTAATTCACTTTACTTAATCTTAAAATGCCTTTCTTTTGAATGATTTGTTTAGAGTTGATCTAAACTTAGGATTAATTAAAACACATAATAAAATATTCACTAAACAAAACTAAAATATGAATCTACTTTAGAAAATACTTAAGGTAGGGAAAGAGAAGTTTTTTTCTCTTTCCCTCTCTTTACAACCTAGTAATTAATTATAGGATTCACTTGAACCTAATCAAAACATAAAATAAGATCAACCCAAGACAACTAAACAACATAAATGAACCCCCCCCGCCTCCTATAAGTTGAACACTCTTCACACTTAGAAAACTCTAACTTAAAGCCATAGCTAAGCATACCACACAAACATTAAAAGCACACATAGCTAAGTCACCACTTCTAGCTTTAGATTAGGCAATGCATGGTTTGATTTGTTTTTATTTTATGATTTTGTTTTAGTCCGATGTTGGGTGTATGGGACCGAATGGTAGGAAATCTTAGTCTAACCATTGTCTTCTACAGGGGATTGTGGTCAATGGTTATTGTAATAAATAAAAATATAAATGCTTTTGTGTAGGTGCTTATACCCTAAGCACACTAATAGGCTTGGACTTAGTCACCCATGTGGGGTGGTAAGTCCAATATACATGCTTGGGATTTGTATGGTTTGTTTTAGCTAATCTCTTTTTTAGTTAGATTTTTATTTTTCCTTTTCATGTGTTTTTGGCAATTAGGATTTTGGAATGATTTATGGGGATTAGGATGAGCATTGGTCATAAGATCTCATATTATGTACCATGTGAAGCCTTTGGAGCATCCACATTCCAACCATCCAAAAGAAGGAACCAAAGAAGAAAGAAGAAAGAAGAAAAGAAGAATGAAGAAATGAAACTTGAAGGCCCCATAACATGAATTTTCTTACTTGATTGTAAATTAATTCATTTGTAATCCAGTTGTATAAGGGTAGAGCTCGGCTACCCAATTTGTTTTCATGTTTATGTGGTGGTGCCCGACCATAAATGGCCTCTCATTCTTTTATGTTAGCTTTCTAAATTGATTCATGATTTGTTTATCTTGTGCATTAAAATGGAATCATTTTCCTAGTTTTTTCCTTACTTGATGTGTGGCCTGGATGATGATTAGGTTCTTAGAGAAAAATAAATCTTTTACCAAATTAATCAACTCAAAAGTAAAAATAAATAACTCATAACCTCACTTAAAGCCTAAGTTAAAAATCAAGATAAAATAATTAGCAACCCCTTAGCTGGATGAGTATTTATTTTTTATAATATCATGCACAAAAGCATCTTGTTTCACTCTTGATTGAGGGCTTCCACCTTGCTGAGAAACTTGGCTTGACCTTGAGAGCCATGGTGGAAACACACCTCCTCCCTTGGTGATTTTGGCCAATAATCTCTTACTGCATGCATATGAATCCTATTAGCTTGAGTCAAATTGATTGTCCAAAAATGAAAATAATATGTAATATGTTTTGCATTAGATCTAGATCATTTTTCATGCCCTTACATGATCTAGTCTCTTAAAGAGTGAGTTTAAGGACCTCTTTCTAAATAAATAATAGCCTAGCTATCTTGCATAAAGCATATGACTTGGGTACATGAATTTAAAATGTAGGAGTTAGTTGGGCCACCCCTGTAGTCTAAGTAGTCGGGTGGTTTACTCTCTCTTGTGGAGGTAAACCATATACCCATTTTCACCTTAGATTTAGGTTATGTTTTTGGCCCTCGCCAAAGCTCCCTAGCTTTAGGTTCTGAGGTTACTTCTCCCCTTTGTGGGCCATAAGTATAAATCCTCACCTCCTAGGCATTTCCACAATCTTGTGTTGTGGAATCATAAGGGCTTAAATTTTAATGAAAAATTCAACTCAAATAAATTAAATCAATTTCAAAAATGTAAAGCCCAACCATAGTTTGAGATTCTCCTAGTTTCCTAGCATCATGAGCATCTCCTACTTATCTTCATTTGGCTTCGATAATACCTCCTCTTTGATCAATCCCATTTGATCTTCCAAAATAAACTAATCGATTGATAGTCCTACCTATTGCAATCTTAGAGACAATGATCATTTACCTTAATCGAGAGTATTCTAAGGAATCCCTTCCTTAGATGTAATTAACTATGGGGCTTGCCCTATAGAGAACTTAATGAACCCTTTAAAATAAACCTTGCTTTTCATGTAAAGTAGGGAAGAATCTCTAGTACACATGCATACCCATTGTACTTGGGAGTCCTTATTCAAGTGATTAGGTCCATTGTAGGTAGTGACTTCTATCTTTTGAGACATACACTTCTCCTCAATGTCTTACTCGATCACCTTATTAAGAACATCTATGGATCTATGGTGTCCAAATGCATAAAAAAGAAAGTATATTTCTATCTTTATTTTATCCTATAGAGTGAAGATGGAAGTATACATTTCTTTCAAAGAAATTGAAAATTTTTCATCATAGATTTTTCTAGAATTCCACTGGGAGGGTTCCTCTCTCCATCTTTGGTAAATGATCATTGTCTCTAAGTATCGATAGTGGATTTGTACCTTTGTATGAATCCAAGACTATCTTTCATTTCATTGGCACTTAGCTTATTTCATCCTTAAGTCAAGTTTGCCAACATCTTTGGTTTTAGGACCTCACCTGTTGGTCTTAAAACCCCGCTGTTCTCCAATGGGTAAAAAAAATTCTAATAAAAGAAAATATTTAAAGACTTCCTCCTTATCATTTCTATGATATGGAAAGGTTCATTCTAAAATAATAAAGATAAAATAAATCCTTTATAAAAATCTTTTCAAAAGCACTCTTTGAAAATGCACATAATAAAATATTTTTGCACAAAAAATTTCCTAAATCATTTTCATCTAACAATCTTTATGATTGTTATATGTAAGATTATCTTAACAAAAATAAAATTCTAACAATCACATTTCCTAAAAAGCACAAATGAGTTCCTTCATTTAATTTATTTTGGGTGAAGACTTCATTTTCAAAAGTAAGATTCCAATAATCACATTTTCTAAAAGCACAAATGAGCTTCTTCACTCAATTCATTTTAGTGAAGACCTCATTTTCAAAGATAAAATTTCAACAATCATGTTTTCAAAAGCACAAAATTTGAACATAAGTTTATCCATTCAATACATTCAAATATGTTGAATGGATGTTGCATCTTCAAACAAAAAACTTTACAACTTTGAAATTCCATTCAACACATTCCACATGTGTTAAGTTGAAATTTTCACCTTTCCAAACAAAATAAAAAATAAATTTTCAAAAGCACATGTGAAACCTCTCCATTCAATTGAAGATGTTTCATTCTAAAACAAAATCAAAAAATAAATTGTTCAAAAGCACTTATAAACATCTCCATTCAATATACCCAAATTTATTGAATGAAGATTTCATTTCAAAATAAAATGACATCGCTTTGAAATCCCACTTAATAAATTCCATATATGATTAAGTTGAGATCTCCTCTTTCAAAAATTGATTTCCATCTCACATACCGTTGACTCATTTTTAGAATGAGCTCTCAACCCCTCCATATTAGACATAAAACTTCTCTTAGACTTTAAGAGTTCCTTAGTCTTAAGACACATCTAGTGATTAGGTGGACACTCAACCTAGCCCTTGATACTTAGAAGAGTTAGCCATAGGAATAGGTCATGCCTTAGGGTGTTAGGAAAAATTTGCCTACCCTTAGTGGAACCACTCTCACCTCCTTCCTTCAAGTCAAACTCCAAATCAATCTTATTTGATTTTCTCCAAACTCAAATCAATGCCACATGATTGAAATCCATGATTGAAACCCATGAATGAAATTAATTCCAAATCTTTCTAAGTCCTTAATCTTCTAAAGGACTTAGCCTAAATCATGATCAAATCAATTCAAACTCATGAAGTTTTCTCATAACTCATTTATATTCTCATTTATATTCACATACATAAAAGAAATATAAATTCAAATCAATCAAACTAAATCCAAAATTCAAATTTCAAATTTAAAATAAATTTTTTTAATTCCTTAATTTCCCTCTTAAGGACTTATCCAAAATCACCTTCAAAAGGAATTTCCTCTTAAGGATTTAGCCTACATCATGATCAAATCACTTCAAATTCATGAAATTTTCTCATGACACATTTATATTCTCATTTATATTCACATATATAAATGAAATATAAATTCACATCAATCAAACTAAACTCCAAAATTTTGTAAGTCCTTTAAATTTCCTCTTAAAAGACTTAGCCTAGAACATGATCAAATCATTCCAAATTCATGAAATTTTCTCAAGATCTATTTATATTACCATTTATATTCACACATATAAATGAAATATAAATTCAAACAATCAAAACCAATTCCAAAAATCAAACTCAAATCCATTCAAAATCCAACCTAAGCCTTACAACTCAAAATCTTGGACTTAGCCAAATCAACTTCAAATCAACCAAACTTGAATTTTCTTCATGATTCAATTAATCCTTCAATCATGAATCCAAATATAAATACAAACTTCAATCACTAAACCAAAACTCAATTCAAAAATTAAGCCAAAATATATTCATGTTCTTCCTTTGAATATGAAATTATCAAATGAATCAAAACCCATTTGACTTCAAACCACTTGCAAATGGATTTATATTTCAATCATAAGTCCATATACAAGTTCAATCAAACTCAAATCAAGCTTTGACCAAGCCATTTGACCCATTTAGGCTCACTTGACCCAAAGTGACCTTAAGTACCCCTTATGAGCCAAATTTTAATCCTAACCAAATTGGATTGAATCAAACTGACCTATGCCTCTCATCATGATCAACAATCATCATGAGATGATCAATCAATCAAATTGGGTCAAACTAAGTCAAATCTAAGGGTTGATGAAGTCAACACTTAGTGAAACATAATGTAGCAAAATCCACCATAGGCCAAATTGATTGAAACCATTGATTTAAGTTCATTCATGAACTATGTTTGAACGTGACCAAGTCAACATTTGAGCCTAACCGCCCAGCCATGATTGGGTTAACCCAACTTGACCTAAAAAGTCAAAAATCTATCGAAACAAGATCTAAGCCAAATTGATTGAAATCAATGGGTCATGTTCATTCCAAATTACCTGTTGAACTTGACCAAAGCCTCAATTGGCCAACTAGACCAATTGACCTTGAACCCAATATAACCTAAAGGGTTTATGTTGAGCCAAATTAAAACTTAACCAAAATTGATTAGAAACAAAGATACCAATCCACTTCATATGACTAACCAAATCTAAACCTACCCATGACCTAGCTCAAATATGTCAAATGGGTCAAATTGGTCAACTTGACCCATTTGACCTAAATGAAGTCATATGATCCAAATTCAAACATAAAACCAAATTGAAATCAAACCAAACACCAAATGGTCATTTCAAATGGACCCAACCCTTATTTTGACCTTTGACCAATTGGTCAACTTGACCTATTTGACCTAAACATGAGCCAAACCATACCAAATGAACTCCAAATCTAATGAAACTTGGCCAAACCTATTTTCTCAGCATACCCAACATATCAAATTAAATGACCATTCTACACCTAGGTCATAGAACAAATTTGGTCAAATCCATGGGGCATTTGGTCAAATCCTCTTCATACCTACTTGATACTCTCCTAATAGGTCAAGTAAACCATATGGAGGGGGGGTGTACCCAACCCAATGGGTTTGGGTTAGCCCAACTTGACACAACGCCAAAATTGACCACATGGCTCAAATTGGCCACATGGGAATCATGCTCCCAGTCAATTTGAGCACATGGAGAGTTACCATTGCACTCCCTAGCCCAAACAGACCATGTACAAGCCTCTAACAGATCAAACAACCCACTACCTCATGTCAATTGGATCAAAATGGCAAGTGAAGCTTCGACCTTCCGATTGCCTAAGGGGAAGATATACTCCCCCTAATTCACCTCAATTCCATGAGCCTAATTGATTGAAGCATAGGAAGCCGAGGAGCCATTTGAGAACCTTCTGAGAGAGAATTTGCCATTTCTCGGTTTCCTTTAAGCAAAAATAGGGGAGCTCCAAGGATTTAATCTTGATCATCCATCCAAGTCAATTCCCTTTGCCATCTTATTTTATCCCTTCTAAACCGAGGATTAAATCCTAGTTGTTAGATCCTTAATCAAATGGTAGAGGCAAAAGTGCATAGCGCCACTGCCATGCGGTGCTATGATGTGATGTTTAAGTGGCCACTCAAGGATGGCGTGTGTAAAGTGCGGTGAGTCAGCTACATGCATGGCGTGCCATAGGATTAGAATTAATTAAGGTTTAAATAATTCTAATTAATCCTATAAACTTATAAAATTCATATCTCTCTAAAGAAAAATTAGAAAAATATGAGGTAATTTCCACTGAAAGATAATTCAATCTAGAATTCTAAAATTGGTTTTAATGGATTTTGAATATTATCTTTGTTTGATTTTAGGTTTTATTGGAAATATTAATTTTCTAATTACTCCATAGTTAATCCACTGATTAATCTCAAACTTCTTGAGTGTATTTTGATGGATGACTTCTGCCTCCCCTAATTTATTTAGAATTTATTAATAGCTTAACTAGGGAAATTTCTAATTTGATTCCTAATTACCCCCTTAATGTAATTAAGGATAATTAAGGGTTTGATTAGTGGTTTATATTATTGAAGTTGATTAAGGTCAGATTCAGTGAATGGGAGGTTTTGGAAATAAATTTGTGGCATTTCGCCTAAGCTATTGCTTAAACCCCTTTTTCTTTCTTAATCCTCTCTTAATTAAGGGCTAATTCATTAATTACCCTCTTAATTAATTTCATAAAATTCTAAAACTTTCCAAAACTTAATTAATCTACTTTGGGTAGAAGCTTAGGTGTTCAAGAGCCTAAGTTCAATTAAGGAAATCAAAACTCTACTAATATGTGTGAGGGGTGTTTTGAAATTACTTAAGTTAAATCCCTTAGCTTAATAAATCATTAATCATGAGCCAAATTGCATTAGGCCCCTTTCTTCCTAGGCGCATTGCAAATTAAAATTCTTTGTGAGGTTTTATGTCATCTTATTGGCTCATAATTATTTGATTAACTATGCTAAGGTGGTGTAGGTAAGGTATAATTAACATGTTTAATTCATACCTTAACCTAATCAAAAATATAAAATAAATCTAATCATCTAAAAATTGAACAAAAATGTCAAACATATGTGAGGATGGGTTAGTAATAGCAAAATCAATTTATATTTTCAAAATTAAATCAAATTTAAAATCTAACAAAAATCATATTAAATAAACTTTGATTTAGTTTAAGCTTTCTTATTTCATAAGATTGTCTTTAGGATTTAATTGTAGTAAATGTGTTTACATGATTTCATTCTTCCCAACATGCTAAATATGTGTGTCATATGGTTTCATGCATCCATGCTTTTCAAAATCAAATTTAAAATGAAAATGTTTCCTTTATGTCAAATTGCATGTGTTGGCTAAAGTAAGAATATGAGTTATTATCACTATTAAATTCAAATTATTTTCGAAAAATATGGATCAATTATCAAAATTGAAAGTGTGTTACTTATATCTTACTTATGAGTTTGCATGTGTGTAAATTACAAGAATGTGCTTAGTGTAGGTTTTCCTTCTTCTTTTAGTATAGTTTTGAATAGGTTTTGGCAAGGTGTATGGCTCATTTGAAAAGAACCTAACACTTGCCTAATTCCATATCCTATTCATTCCTATACCATCACTTAAGAAGGATACCTATGCTTGAACATATAAATTACATAAACAAAAATAAATCAACCAACACCAACTTTTGCATTCTTTCTATTCATTCCTATACTTGCAATCTCTCCAAAACTAAAGAAGGTTGGGATATCTCCTTATCCAAAACCTCTAAAAAGATCATTCAGAAGATCAAGAAACTTTCCTGTGTGCTTAGCTCAAACCTCCAACATCAAGGAAGGTTTGCAAGTTACCGCCATCTAAAGAGGAGCTCAGAAAAACAAGATCGCCATGCTCCGGATAGTCTAGTAGCGCAACCATCGACCGAGTCCAGCCTCTAGTCTACCATTGCAGCTACCACATTAGAGACTTCTCCTAGTTCAGCTAGCTCTTCTACTTCTACTAGTAACTCTTGTACTAGCGGATAAGAGCATCAAATCCATTACCCTTTATACTTTACTTGACTTCTACTTTGTACCTATTATCAAATCCAAGAAATTGAAGAATAAATCTAGCATGAATTACATCTGTGTCACTATTGATAGGTTGACTTCTTCTATTCCTAATGATAACTCTTCAAGTCATAATAGCTATAACAGTTTTGATCTCCATCTTTCTGATTCGGAGTCAGACTTTCCCACTCTGAATAATACGAGTTTTCCTTTTGAGATAGACTTGGAATCATCCAATTCTAAGGGTCCCATTAGAGAAGCTATAGGTGATCCTGACTTGCAGGTAGAACCTTCCATTACCCTTCCACAAGAGATCACCGAAGTCAACCTCCATAGTGGCAAGTACCTCCTAGGGTAGCACATGAAGATAGAGGGAAAGGAGACATTGGCAGAGGATTGAGAAGCCCCTCCATAGAATGATCCACCCTTGGATATGCTTATGGAGGATCAACCCAAGGTGGACTATAATGTCCTCTCTCATCTAGGAAAGTTTCCATCTAAGCTAAGCATATATGATGCCCTCATCTTATCCAAAGAGATGAGGGAGTCATTAATAAAAAACTCTCCTTGATCAAAATATGCTTAGCAACTAACCACTATTGGTGAAGAGGCACATTATGCAAAAGAATCCCAAGGGATCACTTTCACAGATGAAGACCTTCTTCTAGGAGATTTGGAGCACAACCGCCCCTACATCAGTTGACATGGGAAGATTTACTTTTCTCATCGATTCAAGTGCATCGGTGAACATTATGAGTCTAAAGACTTTTGCCTATTTGAGGATTGACATCCACACACTCTAAGGAGATCAGATGATGTTGAGAGGATTCAATGAACAAGGCGAGAGGGCTTTAGGTTCCATAGTGTTATCTATGGAGATAGGTGATTGGAAGACTGAAGCCAAGTTTTACATAATTGATTCGAATACTTCATTCATAGCTTTGATTGGTAGGCCTTGGATACATCAGAACAAGATGATTCCATTTTCCATCCATCAATGCATCAAATTTAGAAAGGCTGGGATTGAATACCGTGTCAATGGGGATGAAAAGTCATTTTTAGTCAGAGAGGTTGAGATTTATGAGGATGCGACCTACTATCTTCCCCAAAACACCCTTTCTAGTCAACTTGGACCAAATTCAAATGCAAATACAAAAGAAAAAGAAGAAAAGAAAAGAAAAAAGAAAAGAAAAGAAAAATAAAAATCCAAGTGAACAAGAAAGGGGAATTGAAGAAGAAATAGATACACATATCACATTCCACCTCATATCATAAGGACATGTGGGTAGAATGACTCAACCTTGACCAGACATAGGCAGAGGCAAAAATAGAGGTAGTTCCAGAGGTGGAAGACCCTCGGGTTGGCCATCAGCCAATAGGGGTTGTGTTCTAGTTCATAGGAGTACCCCTACTATTCACATAGACTTCAAATCCAGCTCAAAGGATGAGTCTAATGTGATTAGAATACCAACCAACCCCTCTCATCGGGATCCATTGGAGGTGACTTTTGATCCAAACAGTGACAAGGACCGAGCCTCCATACAAAGCAAGTATTCAAATCAGGTTTATGTGAGACTATTAGGCAGCAGCTGGCAACCTTAGCTCTAACCTCACTTTCATCTAAAAAAGCTAAAGGTTTAGTAATTAAAGAAGCCTAAGTCATTCCAAAGATATGAAGTCAAGAGATTCTTTTGGGATCATCATCCTCAAGAAAGTTGATGTAGAACTTGAGGAAGATTCATTTAAAGAATTAATGGAATTACCGCTTGACTTTTACTCGCCTTGTGTTCATAATCTTATACAGAAAGGTTTGGTTCCTCAAACATGGTCCAGAAATAGGTCAGAGTATTTTGAAAATCTATGGAACAAGTAGGGAAGCATAATCAAGAGCAGGACTAGGATTCGGTACAGTGGGTCCAGTCGATGATGACGACTACTGCTTAGTTGTTACCAATCATTTGGAGTCTAATAGGTTCTTTTCACACAACACCAACTCTTATGAGAATGTGTGTTTAGAAATCTCAGATGATCCAGATGATCTCCAAATCAAGGATGTACCTCTAGAATTTGAAGTGGAGATTCATTCAACATTAGACAAGCTTAAAGAAATCAATCTCATGATAGAAGAAAGTCCATGCCCGACTACATCAGTTCATTACTGAATGAAGAAGAAACCTATGACTTAGTTAGGCTACTGACTAAGCTTAAAGACTACTTTGCATGGAGTCATGAAGAGATACTCAGAATATCTCCAAACATAGCGGTCCACAAGATAGCAATAAATCCTGACGCTATCCCTATTAAGCAAGCTCCTAGATGCATGCGATTAGAAATCGAAAAATAGGTCATTTCTGAAGTCAAGAAACTGATCGATGCTAATTTCATCAGGGAAGAAAAGTACCCTACTTGGTTAGCGAGTGTCATACCAGTTAAGAAGAAGAATGGCCAAATTCACATTTGCATTGATTTCAGGGACTTAAACAAGTGTGTCCTAAGGATGAGTTTCTTCCTATAATAATGGTGGATATTGCCTCATCTCATGCAATGTTTTCATTCATGGATGGGTCATCTAGCTACAACGAAATCAAAATGTCTCCTGAAGATGAAAGAAACACCACTTTTTGAACCTTGAGCGGAATCTTTTATTATAAGGTAATGTATTTCGGCATTAAAAATGCTTGTGCTGCATACCAACGGGCCATGACTCAGATCTTCAATGAACTCATCCATCATGAGGTTGAGTGCTATGTTGATGATCTAGTAGTCAAGAGCAGAGAAATGGAAGACCATCGCTTTGACTTAAGAGTAGTTTTCAAATGGTTAAGACAATATAACCTCAAAATGAATCCCTTGAAGTGTGCATTCGGAGTAGCTTCAGGATAATTCTTTGGGTTTGTTGTCTGACACCAGGGAATAGAGATAGATCCTAAAAAGATCAAAGCTATCTTAAAAATGTCCATCTACTAAAAGTTTAACATAACTCAGATCATTCCAAGGATGGCTGGCATATCTGAGATGCTTTATCCCCAACCTATCATGGAGATGCAAGCTATTTTTAGCACGTATCAAGAAGGATGCCAAGTTCAAGAGGGATGATAAGTTCCAGTATGCCTTTGAAGACATCAAGCAGTATTTGGTGAAGCCACCAGTTCTAGCAGCCCCTATCCCAGGAAGGCCACTCATCCTATACCCTATTGCATTGGATGACTTGCTCGATGCTTTGTTGGCCCAAGCCAATGATGAAGGATAAGAGAGTGCTCTACTACCTCAATCATCATCTGATCCCTGCTGAAGTAAACTACCTGCCTATTGAGAAACATTGCCTAGCTTTGATCTTTACTTTGAAAAATCTATGGCATTATATGCTTTCTCATAAGGTGAACTTGATCTCCAGAACCAATCCGTTGCAGTATCTCATGACATGGCCAATATTATCCGGATGGTTGGCACGATGGTTTATGATACTTTCACAATTTGACATTTTATTCTTACCCCTCTGAAAAGGATATGTACTAGCAAATTTCTTAATAACACACCTACTTTCTATTGATTCACCACTTAGTGATGATCTCCCTGATGAACAAATCATGAACTTATGGGAGGCCGACAACCTCCGATGGGAGATGTATTTTGATGGTGCAACTTCTTTTCATAAAGGGGAAGCACCACGATCTATTCTCCTAGGAAAGGCAGGGGCAAGAATAGTTCTTCTAACTCCAGACCACAATGTGATGAGATTCTCATACTATCTATCCAACCCCTGCACCAACAATGAAGCTGAGTATGAGGCTTTGATTGTTGGTCTAGAGTTAGCTATCACAATCAGTGTCAAGAGCATCAACATCTATGGGGATTCTTAGTTTGTCATCAACCAAATCACCGGGTCTTACAAGGTTCTCAAACCCAAGCTTCATCATTACCATGAATATACCATGAAGCTGTTGGCCCAAATTCTTGAAGTCACCATCTACAAGGTTCCCCAAGTAGAGAACGTAGTAGCAGATGCTTTGGCCAAACCTGCCAAAGAATTGGCATGTCTGGAAGAAGAGACCATTCCAATAAGGGTCCAAAATAGACAAGTCCTATCCCTTATTGATGCCGAACTCATCGAGAGACTTTCTGTTGAAGGGAGGTTGTCATTGCCAAAATGGATAAGGAATTGGATTAGAGGCAACCATTCATAGACAATTTGAACACTAGTAAACTACCTCAAGAAAAGTCACAAGCCCATCAGGTGAGACAGGGAGCTCTCTCCTATGCTCTCATTGATGGCACCCTATACTGTCGATCCTTTGACTAAATGTGGTTATATTATTTAGACAAACACGAAGCCCGTGGCATTCTAATCGAGGTGCATTCAGGTCTATGCAGAGCATATCAGTCCGGTCTGAAGATGAAGATGAAGATCAAATGACTTAGATACTACTAGCCTTCGATGATTTCAGATTGCATGGATGTAGCTAGGAGATTTCATCAATGTCAGGTACACGGTGTGGTCCTCCACCAACCACCCAACATTCTACATTCTACACAGTACATTGGCCTCATGGCCATTTGAGTATTGGGGTACCTACATTATGGGTCCGATTGATCCTCCTTCTTCCAAGTGTCACCAGTTCATCTTAGCTGCCTACTACTTTTCCAAGTGGCCGAAGGAAATCCCACTCAGAGAGGTCACATCTCAACATGTGCATCAGTTTTTCTGGAACCATATCATATATAGGTTTAGGGTGCCTCAATAAATTATATTCGATAATGGTACCGCATTCAAAAGCACAAAGATTAACAACTTTGCTGGAAGACACGGTATAGATTGGAGATACTCCACCATCTGCTTCCCTGAGCAAAATGACTTAGCAAAAGAATTCAACAAAACTCTCATCCAGATATTTAAGAAGACTCTTGATGACAACAAGCGTGGAATGAGTAGTTGGTTGAAGCCTTGGGGCTACCACACACATACCAAACTCCAACTCAATCTACCCCATTTTCCTTAGTGTATGGGTCAAGCCATTCTACCTTTAAGTTCAACTCCCATCACTGGATAGCATTGAGTAGCAAGATCATTACAGATCAGAATGCAAAGTTGTTGTTAGAAGAGCTCAAAGGTTTGGAGGAGACTCGCCTATGGGCGTGCCAGAACCTCGAGTTATATAAAGCAAAAATGATTCAAGCTCACAATTGGTCTGACCTAGGTCTTTCCAAGTAGGAGAACTTGTGTTAGTCCTAAGGAGACCAATTGTTGCCCATCGAAAGATGGGAGGAAAGTTTGAACCCACTTGGGAAGGCCCCTATGATATAGAGAAGGCCTACCAAGGAGGATCATATCAGCTCATCGATTATAAAGGGGAACAACCGATGCTTCCAATTAATGGGCTGTATCTAAAGAAATATTACCCATGAAATAAATCATGTTTGAAAACAATTATTAATAAAAAGAACAAAATTAGATTTGATTCATCAAATCCTCTCTTCTTTCGAAGCATTATTTTCTTATCTTGTGAATCCATCATGACGCATTTAAGGTAGGTGTAAGAGTCCCCCAGCGGCATCCTATCGCTCTTTCACATCACAAACACAACCTCCAGATGCTATTAAAATAGGTGTGAGGGAACCCAAGAGGCATCCTATTTTGATTAGCATAACTAAGTTGGGTATAAGAAAACTCGAGCGGCATCCTTTTTTGGTGGGAATTCTCGATTTCCATCTGTGGTTCCATTTCATCAAACTCCCTAGCATCTTTAGGATAGGTGTGAGAGAACCCAAGAGGCGTCCTATTCTTTTTAACACATGCACAAAAATAAACACATATCTTTTATCTTGGGCTATTTTGATATGGGAGCAAACCCTTGTGGCACTCACTCATTAGCTGCTCTAGGTCGGGTTTACATGCTACCTAGTATGTTACCCGTGGTCATTTATTGGAGGATGTGAGTCCTAGCTTTCTTTCCTAACTTGATCACAAACCAAGCACCTTGTTAGTATGGTAGATTTCACCACCCAAGAACTACCTCATGTTGATTTTGTTTAAGAAGATGTGTGTCCGAGCTTTCTTCTTGAACTAATCATCATGATCTAACTAGGTCAGTATATTTGAGGTTTAGGATAAGTCCCCAGCTCCTTTCCACTTGACTACATTTGAGTTTATATAAGTCCTCAGCAGATTCACCCGAATCTCTAGATGGCACTGCCGAGCCAAAGATAGACTATCCTAGCAATCAGTTCCACTATAGGAGGATGTGAGTCCCCGAGCTTTCTTCCTAGACTTATTGTTGCAATCCAATGGACACCATAGGTTGGTTGATGTTCACTATGCTGATAGCGACTCACCCGGGGAGTACACCACTCTTGGCAGACATGAGTCCCCGAGCTTTCTCCTTGAGTTGGACACCGAATACTTATTGGATATATGACTAGCCATGTCATCTTCTCCTGGGTGTTGGATTAAGCCGCTTAGTGGCCCCTCTCCTTACAGGCATTCTATTTGGATCATGTTCTTTGTGACCCCATTTAGACATTACCCGGGTTACCCTTGGATTGGACAATCCCCCTTTCCTAGTAGCCACCCTTGTAGTTGAAGAATTTGTTCAGTGGATGCACAGATTCTCCCTTAGTTCAGTAAATCTGAGATATGTCTAGGCTGATATAAGCTCCTTCTCAATTTGATCCCTCGTAAACCAACATGGTCCATGTTAAAACAAACTAAACAAATAAACAAATTAATTTTCTTGTGGATTAGTAATTCAAGCCCCCAAAGGGCCCCTTTTCCAAAGCAGACATCCTATCTTTAGGCGTGGAGAACTCCCTATAGATTTGCTGACACTTGAGATAAATCCCTGTGTACTCACTCCATAGCCATTAGTCGTTCAATCTATTTTTCCACAAAGGTTAAACTCATTCTACTTTGGAAGATATAAGATTATGATGGATTCTTTCTAGCATGATCATAAATTGACGGGCAACCTTAGGTCTAATTCGATTTGTTTCTGAAAGAAACCGATCACCCCATTAGTCTTTTGTAGTGGAAAATGTGAGTCCCTGAGCTTCCTTTCTTTAAATTGATCATTGCAAACTGAAAGGCACTCCTTTGGTCAGATAGTTCTCCCATCAACCGGGAAGCTGCTCCCTTTGGTTCAATAAATTTGAGATAGGTCGGCGATATAAGCTCCTTCTTAGTGTGATCCATCACAAACCAACAAAATCCATTGAAACAAATATAAAATGAAATTAATCTTGACTATCTTTGAGTTGATTTAAGTACCCCGGCATTCACTCAATAGCCGCCTAGGTCAGTTCGATTTGTTGCCCAAAGCAACCATCACCTAATGGTTCCTTGTTTTGGAAGATGTGAGTCCCCGCTTTCTTCCTAACTTGACCATTGCACACAAAAAAAGCACCCTTTGGTTGGATAGTCCTATCTGGGTTAGTAGACTACTCCCTTTGGTGAGTCTGAAGTTAGTTCCCATGGCCCCTACTCGTGTCCCATTACAAATCAATGGGATCCATTATAATCAAAACAAATCTAAAAATGAAATTAATCTTGGCTATCTTTGAGTTGATCTAAGTTCCCTAGTGGCATTCAATAATAGTTGGTTCAATTTGTTGCTTTGCCAATAGATTACCCCAAAGAATGGTCCCTACTTTGGAGGATGTAAGTCTCTGCTTTTCTTCCTAGTACAGCATATCAAAGGCATCCCTTTGGTTATTAGTCCTATGTATTTTAGTAGACTACCACTTTGGATTGTAAATTTGAGTTAGTCTAGCCTCTTTGACACCTAATGCAGATCCATCAAATCAATAGGGTCCATCTCAAAATCCAAAATTTAGAAATCTAAAACAAATTCAACAAAATAAAATTTGAAATAAACAAAATAAAATAATCAATCAATCTAAATCAAATCTTTTGTTTCTCCTCAATGAGATGCAAATCTTTCTAGTTCCCCGGATCTAGAATTCTAATCCCTCAACGGATTTCACAACGCCTCCCTTGTGGATGACTTGAACTTGCCTCTCTAGTGGAGAGTTCACTTTTCTATCCCCTGTGGAGTTAAAATAAACACAAATTAAACAAACAACAAATTTAAACAAATTCAACCCTCTTCCCCAGCAGAACATACTTAAATAAATCAAATTTCTCTCCCCAGTGAGACTCAAATCAAATCAAACCTTTCATCCCCCTGTGGATGACTTGAACCCGCCTTGGAAGGTTCACATATTCTATCCCTAGGATTTCTCCTTTTCTCTCTTATGTCTTTGACATAAGTAGAGTCACATTGCACTAAACTCTAGATTCCTTCTACACCTTGGGTAGATTATTTCTATTAGGTGTGATCTGTTGTTGATCATGTCAACACTAATATGTGAGCCTGTCAATCAACACCAAATCTATCCTTTTGTTGATCTCATTTTTAGAATGAGCTCTCAACCCTCCCTCTTAACATAGGACTTCTCTTAGACACTAAGAGTTCTTAGTCTTAAGACACATCTAGTGATTAGGTGGACACTCAACCTAGCCCTAGAGACTTAGAAGACTTAGCCATAGGAATAGGTCATGCCTGGGGTGTTAAGAAAATTTCTTTACCCTATAGCTTGAACGACATTCCTCACTTCCTTCCTTCAAGTCAAACTCCAAATCAAATCAGCATCAAACTTAAATCAATTCTAGCCTAATTGATTTTCTTCAACCACAAATCAATTCCATATGATTGAAATCCATGATTGAAATCCTTGATTAAAACCCATGATTGAATCCCATGATTGAAATTCCATGTTTGAAATATTTCCTAATTTCTTTGATTTCCTCTTAAGAACTTAGCCCAAATCAAGTTCAAACCATCCCAAATTCATAAAATTTTCACAACCATTTATATTCTCATTTATATTCACATATATAAATGAAATATAAATTCAAATCAATCAAACTAAAATTCAAAAAATTCAAATCTTTCCTAAGTCCTTTAATCCTCTTAAGGATTTAGCCTAAATCATGTTCAAATCACTTCAAATCCTTGAAATTTTCTCATAACCATTTATATTCTCATTTATATTCACATATATAAATGAAATATAAATTCAAACAACCAAAACCAAATCCAAAAATCAAACACAAATTCATTCAAAATCTAACCTATGCCTTTCAAGTCAAAATCTTAAACTTAGCCAAATCAATTTCAAATCAAGCTAAACTCTTGATTTTTCTGCATGATTTAATTAATCCTTCGATCATGAATCCAAATATAAATACAAAATTCAAACACTTAACCAAAACTCAATTCAAAATCAAGCTAAAATCCATCTCATGTTCACTCTTTGAACATGAAATTGTCAAATGAATTAAAACCCATTTGACTTCAAATCACTTGCAAATGGATTTATATTTCAATCATAAGTCCATATGTGAGTTCAATCAAACTCAAATCAAGCTTTGACCAAGCCATTTGACCTATAGAAGTGACCTAAAGTACCCTTATGAGCCAAATTCTAATCCTAACCAAATTGGATTGAACTAAGCCCACCTAAGCCTCTCATCATGATCAACAATCATCATGAGATGATCAATCACTCAAATTGGGTCAACCAAGTCAAACCTAAGGGTTGACCAAGTCAACACTTAGCCAAAATGAAACCAACATAGCCAAAATCCACCATAGGCCAAATTGATTGAAACCAATGATCTAAGTTCATTCATGATCAAACTGGCCAAGTCAACATTTGAGCCTAACCTAGCCCAATTGGCCACTTGACCCAACTTGATCCAACTTGACCTAAAAGTCAAAATATATCAAAACTTGATCTAAGCCAAATTGATTGAAATCAATGGGTCAAGTTCATCCAAAATGATTGTTGAACTTGACCAAAGCCTCAATTGGCCAACTAGACCTAACCTAGCCCAATTGACCTTGAACCCAACTTGACCTAAAGGGTCATATTGAGCCAAATTCAATCTTAACTAAAATTGATTGGAAACAAAGATACCAATCCATTTCATATGACCAACTAAACCTAAACCAACCAACCCAACCCAAATAAAGTCAAATGGTCAAATTGGTCAACTTGACCCATTTGGCCTAAATGAACTCAATTGATCCAAATTCAATCCTAAACAAAATTGCATCAAACCAAAGTGACCAAAAAATTTCAAATGGCCATATGAACTTGACCCAACCTTTAGTTTGACCTAATTTGACCAATTGGTCAACTTAATCCAAGTTGACTCATTTTGACCTAAATGGGTCAACATGAGCCAAATCACATCAAATCAACTCCAAATTCAATTAAACTTGGCCAAACCTATTTTATCATCATACCAAATATGCCAAACAAATCAAGGTCAAATGACCATTTTACCCTAGGCCATATCCACTTTGAATTTGGTCAAATCCTCTCCATAACCACTGCACCCTCTGGGATCAAGTGAACACTAGGGAGTGTGGTGCACCCAACCCAATGGGTTTAGGTCAGCCCAACCAAGCCCAATGGCCAAACGACCACATGCTTTGAAATGGAGCACATGGAATCCTCCTTCCACTCAATTCAAGCACATGGCCACCTCACCCACTTCTTCTCGAGCCAATATCAAATTTTAGGACATCCTAAACGGCCTAACAAACCTATGACATAAGTTTAATTGGATTAAAATGGCAAGGAGGCTTGTGGCTATCTGATTTCCCTTGGGGGAGATATACTCCCCCTAATTCAACTTAATCTTCACTCTTGCTAATTTGATTGAAGTAAAAGAACTTAGAGCAAGCCCTAGCTACTCTTACCAAGCTCCTTAGAAAGAGGTTCAACTTCCTATTTCTTGATTTCTTAAGTTAAAAATAGGGGAAGAAAACCAAAATCTAATTTCACTCCACACTTAAAACCCAATTCCTTTGCAAGCTCCTTGGGGACCCCAATCAAACTTGTCCAAGCTCTTCCCAAGCTCCAAAGGCAAGAGGGTGCTAGTTTGATCAAACCCAAGGAGTTCAAGGTGGAGTTGTCCTCTAGAAGCAACCACCCAATCTCAAGACCTTAAACCTCAACAAAGCTTCATCTCCACTGATGAAGCTTCTCCAAGGAATCGAGGGTGATGAGGTAAACCATTTTTAGCTTAATCTAGCCATAGTGTGGAGCTTTATGAAAGTAATTTTCATTGCATGATAAACTAGCTATTGGATATGATCTCCATTGTATGATGAAGGTGTGGTCTAAATTTTAGCTCAATCCGAGCTCAATTAAGTTTGAATCTTGCCCTAGAACATGGACAGTCTCCATTGCTCACAGGGAATTATAGGGATGAATCTCTGGCCATCCATATGCACATTTTGGATGGACGACCGAGATTATAATAGGTAGCATCCCATGTTTCACCCTTTAGAACCACAACTTTAATCTCAGCCATCCGATCCTTGATCGTCAAGAGAAAGCTATAGCACGCCGCCGACGAGCTATGTGATAAGTTAAAGGCCCAATCTTGTCCATGTGGAAAGTGCATGTCGCCAATGGCCCAATGGGTGGATTAAACATATAATTAGGTTTTTAATTATTATTTAATCACCAAACTTTCCTAAATTCATATTTAAGCCTACAAAAATTAGAAAAATCTGAGAAAAATTGCATTGGAAAGATAATTAAACATAGAATATTCTAAAATTAATTTTAATTAATTTTGAATAGTTCTTTACTCTGAATTTAGGTTTTATTATGAATGTTATTTTGCTAATTACCCTATAATTACTACACTAATTTATCCCAAACTTCTTGTGTATGATTAGTGGGATGATTCCTACCCCCCTAATTTTCTTGGGATTTATTGGTTGCTTAATTGGGGAAGCTCATTCCTTAATCACTCCTTAATGTAATTAATTAATTAAGGGTATAATTAGTGGTTTAACCCTCTGATTGAGTCAATTAAGATTTGATTAAGTGAATATGAGGTTTAGGGAATAATTTTGAGATACTTTCCTCAAGATATTTTCTAAACCCCTTTTCTTCCTTAATCCATCTTTAATTAAGGGTAATTCACTAATTAGCCCCTTAATTAATTTCATAAAATTCTAAAACTTTCCAGAATGTAATTAATATTTCTTGGGTAGATGCTTAGGTGTCTAAGAGCATAAGTACAATTAAAGAAATTAAAATCCAACTCACATGTGTGAGGGGGTTATGAAAGTACTTAAGTTAAACCCCTTAGTTTAATTAATCATTAATCATGAGCCAAATGCATTAGGCCCTTTTCTTACTAGGTGCATTGCTGATTTAAATTCCTTGTGTGGTTTTATGTCATCTCATTGGCTCATAATTATTTGATTAACTATGCTAAGGTGGTATGGTAAGGGGTAATTAACACACTTAATTCATACCTTAACCTAATAAAAAATATAAAATGGATCTAATCATCTAAAAATTGAATTTAAATATCATACACATGTGGGAATGGGTTAGAACAGAAAATCACCACACATTTCTCAAATTAAATCAAACTCAAAACAAAATCAAACCTTCTTTAAAAATAACTTGATTTGCTTTAAGCTCTTATTTCATAAGATTGTCTTTAGAATTAATTAGGTGGATGAATTTACATTGCTTTCATCAATTGATTTCTTTCTAGCATGCTAAATGTGTATGTCATATGGATTTCATGCATTCATGCTTTTCAAAATAAAATTAAAATGAAAATGTTTTCTTTATGTCAAATTGCATGTTTTGGCTAAAGTAAAAATATGAATGGCTATTATCACTATTAAATTCCAAATTATTTTCAAAATATATAATCAATTATCAAAACTGAAAGTGTGTTACTTATATTTTATTTATAAGTTTGCATGTGAATATAAAATGTGTCTTATGTTTGCTTCCTTTCTTACCTCTTAACATGGATTTGAATAAGATTTGCAAAGTGTATAGTTCTTTTAAAAGAACATAACACTTGCAAAAATCTGCTCTTATCCCCTTCCATGTTATAACCTAAGAAGGATCTCCATATTCCCACATATAAATTGCATAAACAAATCAAACAATCAAGCATAAATTTTTTGCATTCTTTTTTTTTTTCCATTCATTTCTTTTGTACATATGCTTGTATTTAAGGAAAGTGGTATATTGATAACCCCGTGAGGCTTTAAGTTGCCCTATGTAGGTCTTGTACCTTACACCATTGGTGCTAACAATGGCGCCATACTCACTTATGCCTTTCATACATTCATGTGTGCATGTGAAAATTGGATAAGAAACTGCCCTTTTCTACTTAATGAAAATCATGCATCATAAGCATTCAAATTTTCTTAAGTAACTTATTTAGCATTCATCATAAAGTATGCTAAACATTCCCATTTGATGTGTATAGATATGCTTAGATTCATCCATGTGCATGTTATACATGTTGGGAAAGAAATCAAGTGATGTGTGTTTGTGATATTAATTCACTTTACTTAATCTTAAAATGCCTTTCTTTTGAATAGGTTTGTTTAGAGTTGATCTAAACTTAGGATTAATTAAAACACATAATAAAATATTCACTAAACAAAAACTAAAATATGAATCTACTTTAGAAATTACTTAAGGTAGGGAAGGAAAGAGTAGTTTTTTTTTTCTTCTCTTCCCTCTCTTTACAACCTAATAATTAATTGTAGGATTCAATTGAACCTAATCAAAAAAACAAAATCAACACAAGACAACTAAAAAACTTAAATGAAACCCCTCTAAGTTGAACATCTTCACACTTAGAGAACTCTAACTTAAAGCCATAGCTAAGCATACCACACAAACCTTAAAAGCACACACATTAGGCTAAGTCACCACTTCTAGCTTTAGATTAGGGCGGTGCATGGTTTAATGTTTGCTTTTGTTTTTTGATGTTTTTTTTTATTTTGGATGTTAGGGTGGATGTGCATAGACTAAATGGTAGGGTGATCTTAGTCTAACCATTGTCTTCTATAGAGGATTGTGCTCAAGGGGCACTGTAATAAATAAAATATAAATATTTTTGTGCTTATACCCTAAGCATAATCCAATAGGCGGACTTAGTCACCCATGTGTTGGTTTAAGTCCAATATACATGCTTGATTTGTATGGTTTGTTTTATCTAATCTCTATTTTGGTGTTAGTTAGATTATTTTTCCTTTTCATGTAATTTTTGGAAATTAGGATTTTGGAATGATTTTTATGGGGATTAGGATGAGCATTGGTGATAAGATCTCATCTTATGTATCATCTCAAGCCTTTGGAGCATCCACATTCCAACCATCCAAAAGAAGGAACCAAAGAAGAAAAAAGAAAGAAGAAAAGAAGAATGAAGAAATGTTTGAAGACCCCATAACATGAATTTTTTTTTACTTGATTGTAATTCATTTGTAATCTATAGAGGTTGTATAAGTACCCAATTTATTTTCAGTTTGTGCGGTGATGCTCACCACAAATGTCACAAATGTCCTCTTATTCTTTTACGTTAGCTTTATAAATCGATTGATGATTTGTTTAACTTGTGCATTAAGATGACATCCTTTTCCTAGTTTCTTTCTTGCTTGATGTATGGCCTGAATGATGATTAGGTTCTCAGAGGAAAATAAATCTTTTACCAAATTAATCAACTCAAAAGTAAAAATAAACAACTCATAACCTCACTTAAAGCCTAAGTTAAAAATCAAGATAAAATAATTAGCAACCCCTTAATTGGATGAGTATTTCTTCTATAATATCATACATAAAAGAATCTTGTTTCACTCTTGATTGGAGGGCTTCCACCTTTTAACTTGCTTGACCTTTGAGAGCCATGGTGGAACCACACCTCCTCCCTTCTCATTGATTTTGGCCAATAATCTTACTTCTCATGTATTAGGCATATGAATCCTATAAGCCTGAGTCAAAATGATCATCCAAAAATGAAAATAATATGTAATATGTTTTGCATTAAAACTAGGTCATTTCTTGCCCTTACATGATCTAGTCTCTTAGGAAGTGAGTTTAAGGACTTAGTCTCTTTCTAGAATAAATAATAGCCTAGCTATCTTGCATAAAGTATATGACTTACCTACATGAATTTAAAATCGTAGGAGGAGTTAGTTGGACCACCCAGATTTTAAGTCCAAGTAGTATAGTGGTTTACTCTCTTTTCTGGAGGTAAACCATATACCCAATTTTTCCTTAGATTTAGGTTATGTTTTTGGCCCTCGCAAAAGCTCCATAGATTTAGGTTCTTAGGTTGCTTCTCCCTTTTTTGGGCCATAAGTATAAATCCTCACCTCCTAGGAATTTTCACAATCTTGTGTTGTGGAATCATAAGCCCTAAATTTCTAATGAAAAATTCAACTCAAATAAATTAAATCAATTTTAAAAATGTAAAGCCCAACCATAGGATAGTTTGAGATGCTCGCTAGGTTTCCTATCATCGTGAGCATCTTCTACTTATCTTCATTTGGCTTTGATAATAACTCCCTCTCTTTAATCAATCCCATTTGATCTTCCAAAATAAACTAATTGATTGATAGTCCTACCTATTGCAATCTTTAGAGATAATGATCATTTACCTTAATCGAGAGTATTCCTAAGGAATCCCTTTCATTAGGATGTAATTAACTATGGGGCTTTCCCCTGTAGAGAACTTAATGAACCCAGTTTAAAATAAACCCTGCTTTACTTTTCCTTATAAAGTAGGGGAAGAAACTCTGTTACACATGCAGACCCATTATCCTTAGGAGTCCTTATTCAGGTGATTAGGTCCATTGTAGGGTAGTGACTTCTATCTTTCAAGATAGTACACTTCTCCTCAAGGTCGTACCCTATCACCTTAATAAGAACATCTGTGAATCTACATGGTGTCCAAATGCATAAAAAAAAGAAAGTATATTTCTATCTCCATTTTATCTTATATAGAGTGAAGATGGAAGTATACATTTCTTTTAGAGAAATTTTTTCACCATTATCTTAGCTATCTTGCAATTCATAAGACTAACTACATGATTTTAAAATCATAGGAGTTAGTCACCCTTGGTGATTATAAGTAAGTCGGACAATTTATTCTCTCTCTTGTGGAGGTAAACCCTTATGTCTACACACTAGATTTAGGTCATGCTAAAGCTCCCTAGATTTAGGATCTGAGTTAGCTATTTCCTTTGGGCTACGAGCATAAATCCGTACCTCTTAAGAATTCCCACAACCTTGTGTTGGCTGATTATAAGCCCTATCTAATTAAATTTTAACTCAAAATATATAAATCTCCTCAATTCAAAATTATAAAGCCTAACCATAGGATAGATTGGAATGCTCACTAGGCTTCCTAGTATCATGAGCATTTCCTACTTATTTCATTTGGATTCCAAAATAAGTCTTCTCCTTGAGCTTTCTAATTGATTTTCCAAATACAACTAATATTTTGATAGTCTAACCTTGAAATCTTTGGAGATGATAATTGTCTACTTTAATTGAGAGTATTCTTAGAAAATTTCATTTCCTAAGATGTAATTAACTATGGAGGCTTGCCTCTAATTGGAACTTAAGAACCTGGTTTAATATAAACCCTGCTTTATTCATCCATATAAAGTAGAAAAAAATCTCTCGTACATTCGAAGACCTATCATGCCTTAGGAGTCCTTATTACATGATTAGGTCCATTGTAGGGTGATGCCTCTATCTTTCAAGATAGTATATCATACCTCAATGTTGTACTCAATCACCTCAAAAAGTACCCCCCCTATGATCCACATGGTGTTAGCCCCCCACATACATCCAAAAATAAACACCACAAAGCCCTCTCACTTTGTTTATTGAATCCTCTCATCATCATCCTTTCTTTTTGGAATTTGGAGATGTTGATCCTCAAGGTGGCAAGGGTTCTTAGACTCATAATGTTGATTGATACACAGGTCAGCAAAACTTTGGATAGCATGTATGCCACATCCTATAATGTAAAGAGGCGGTTATCAGTGTCATCCCTAGAGTAAGTCTTCATCATTGAATGTAACTCTAAGATATCCTTGGTGGCATGCCTCCTCTTTAGTACTTGGAGCTATGCATATCTCTAGATCAATTAAGGCCTTGATTAGAGATTTCCTCATCTCTTTGTATAAGACAAGGGCGTCGTATATGCATAACTTAGCTGAAAACTTTCTAAGGTGAGCTAGGACATTGTAATCAACTTCGCCTTGGTCCTCCAGAAGCATATCCATGGGTGGAGCATCCTATGGAGGGACTATTTGCACACTAGAACCAATGACTTGCTCCCTTATCCTGAGGTGCTACCTAGGAGGTAGAACTTTGCCCTTTGCATGGGTTGACTTGGTGACTTCTTGGAATGGAGCTTGTGGAAAGTTTTACCTTCCCATTTAGCATACCTACAACTTCTCCTATGGGATCCTCAGTCGAGTTGACTCCAAGTCAATCTCAAGAGGTGAACTGATTGATTCAAGAAGGATGTGACTCATCGAAAAAAAGGATCAGAACTACTAAATCTATTATTTTTATTTAGACTCAGAGAGCTTTTAATAGGAATAAAATCAAGAGCATCAAAAGTGGAAATATAAATAACTAGAATTAGCTTTCTTCATTTTGGTTAGAGGTACATGAAAAAAAATCAAGTAAAGTAAGCAAGGTAAGGGATTTAGTGCCCTTTTTTGTAGATACAATGCTCTAGTGAAGAGGCTATGAGAAGAGGTGGTAGCTGATAGTGGAGGGAGTATTGGACTTGGGGGTGGCTACACTTGGACTATCAGGGTATGGTGAGTGTTTACTACTATTGGGCTATCACCCTCCCTGAGTTGTCCTTTGCAACTAGCAAACCTTCCTTGGTGTTAGAGGTTTGAGCACTTCAGGAAAGCTTCTTGATCTTAGAAATGATCTTCTTAGAGGTTGGTATAGGGAGATATCCTAACCTTCTTTGGTCTTAAGAGGATCATAAGTATCCCCAAGGATTACTCTAAGCGAAGGTTGTTCTAATAAGTATTCCTTAGGGATAATGGCTCTCAACTTGTAGTTGCACTCAAGCTAGTCCTTAAAAGTGATACAATCCTCTAAGACATGGCTTTAACATGTGGTGGTAAGGGAAATAGCTAGGATCATCACTCTTGCCCACTTCCTCCACTCTTAGGCTCTAGTAGCGAAAGTCAAGTTTCTTTAAGGGATTCTTAAAGATTTTCTAACTACCTCCCTCTTGAATGAATAAGGCTTATTCAATATATAGTAGGTGGAAAGTACTACTGGGATGGATATGAATACTGGGTGGCTTAGGTGGTGGAAATGATTGTTGTGTCATTGCGTATGATGGTAGATGTGGTGGAGAGAGGAGGTGGCAAAGGAGGCTGCTCATAGTCTCTCATAGTGAACTCTATTTGGTGCTTCCCTCTATCCACTGCACTATCCCGACTTCTCAACACCTTCAGCGGCTTGGGCCTAGATGATTGGTGAAAGGGCAATTTGGCATCTATTGTAGCTAGCCTTGTTGATTAATTTCTTGAATGTTTTGATGGTAAAGCCCTTAAGCATGAAGGTGATTAGCCATGGATATTCTTGAGAAAAATCTCAATGGCATGTTGTTGGACATTTGTGGTTCACTTTTCATGGGTTGTGCCACAGAATGTAATCAATAAGGGACTCATTGAGTTTATTTTCTACAATAAGGTGCCTACAATCACCCTCTGCGAGCTCCAACAAACCTCTTGATGAAGAGGTGCTCCAACTCTCAAAGTCTTCATTGTTAGGCGGTTATCATCAAATCAACACTTGACAGCTACTAGCGAAAAGGAAGAGGAGTGCATTACACAGATGTTACAGCTCTAAAGTGTGCAATGTGTTATCATTGGGTTCCCACGCCATATCTTTAAGGATGGTGACACAAAATAAAATAAAATAAAACTAAATAAAATTAAAAATAAAAAATAAAACCTAAAAAAAAACCTAAAATAAACAAAATAAAATAAACATAAACCTAAACTAAAATAAATACTAAAATAAATAAAACCTAAACCTACATAAACAAAAAAAATAAAACTAAAATTAACTAAACTAAAAAAAAAAACCTAATTAAATAATAAAAACCTAAACCTAAAAATAAAATAAAATTTAAATAAAAAAATAAAATAAAATCTAAACTAAAAAATAAAATAAAATAAATAAAATAAAAAATAAACATACATAAACTTACCTAAAAATAAATAAATAAAAACTAAACTAAAATAAATAAAATAAATAAATAAAAAATAATAAAAAATATAAATAAAAATAAGCACCTGGGTTTGCTTGGTTTTTTTTTAAAAGACTAAATCCTGAGCCCTGAAACAAATGATAACTGACAAGGCCTGGCCTAAATGGTGGGCCCTAGGCCTGAGCCCTGGCTTGGCCCTGACACAGGCCCTAGGCCCAGATCTGAGCCCTGACCCTAGGCACAGGCTCTGGCTGACTGAATGAGCTGAGCCCTGGCCTAGGCCTGAGCTCTGATCTGAAATCTAAAGGCAAATCTGAAGACCCCCAGCCCAGCCTAAAATCCTGAGCCCTGGCCACAAAGCCCTAAATACTGAGCCCTAAACACAGCCCTAAACCCTGAGCCCTAGGCTTTAGGCAGAGCACAGAGCAGGCTAATCAAGGCCAAAGATAAGATAAATAAAAAAATAAAATAGATAAAATAAAGATAAGATAAAAGATGAGCTAAACTGACCTAAACTAAAAGATTAAAATAAGATGGAATAAAATAAATGAAAATAGTAGACTAACTAAAAAAAATAAAATAACATGGATTAAAACTTAAATAATAAACTAAACATAAAATAAAATAAAATAAACCTAAGATAAAATAAAATAAAAGTAAAATAAAATTAAGCTAAAAAAGCTTTAAAATAAAACCTAAAATAAATAAAAATAAAACCTAAAACCCTAAATTAAAAAAACCTAAACCTAAAATAAAATAAAATAAACAATACAAAATAAACCTAAACTAAAATAAATAGCCTAAACTAATCCTAAAATAAACTAAACTAAGCTAAACTAAATAAATAAAATAAACTAAAATAAACCTAAACCTAAGCGAAAATAAAACCTAAAATAAACAAATAAAAAACTAAAAAACCTAAACTAAAATAAAATATAAACCTAAACTAAAAATAAAAATAAAACTAAACCTAAAATAAAATAAAAATAAAACTCAACTAAAAATAAACTAAACCTAAAAATAAACTAAAATAAAACCAACTAAGATAAATAAACCTAAAATAAATAAACTAAACTAAATAAAATAAAATAAATAAATAAAAATAAAATAAATAAAAATAAAATAAAAAAAAATAACTAAATAAATAAAAACCTATGGGTTTTTAATTTAAAAAAAAAAACCCAAACCCTAAAATCCACAACCCTAAACCTTAAAACTAACCCTAACCACAAACCCTAAAACCCTAAACTACCCTACCACCCAAAAGCATAATACAAACCCTAAACCTAAACCCAAACTTAAATCTAAACCACACCTAAACTTTTAAACACAAAGTAAAACTAACTAAACCCTAAACCTAAACAAAAAGTAACTAAATAAATTAAAAAATTAACCTAAACCCTAAAACCTAATAAATCTAAGCCATAAGAATGGGAAAAACCTTGATGGTAGGAACATCTCCGTCAGCAACTGTCCCATCTAGCGGTGGAGGCAAAAGGAGGTTGCTCGGTGGTGGTGGGGGATCTGGAGATGCTGGTGGATATGGAGGGGCAGTCGTAGCAATGGCGGCTATGGAGGTGGGAGGAGTGAGAGAGGTTATAGCCATGGTGGTGGTGGAGTGAGTGATTGGGGATATGATGGTGGATCTTGCTACTCAAGAGGGTGGTTGATGGGAGCTGAGAAACTAAAGAATGGCCGATCCGATCTACTACTTATGGAATTATCTTTTCTGATAGAGAAGGTTCTAGTTATCTAAGGTTTTATTTGCTCTATCGTGCTCATTTTTTATCTATGTAAACATGTCTTAGAAAATTTGTGTGTTACTTGGTTAATGAAATTGAAAGAAGAAATGTTGAATTTGAATTTGTTCTCTATTAAAAAAAAACCCTAAACCTAAACTAAAACCTAAACCCTAAACATAAAACAAAATACAAACCCAAAAACCTTAAAAACCCTAAACCTTCTAAACCATAAACCCAGCCTAAAACCTAAACCCTAAACCTAAACCAAAAAAAACCTTACATTCTAAACCAAAACTGAAACCTAAATTAACCATAGCCACAAACCTAAAATACACAAAAAGCTAAAAACTAAACTAAAATAAATAACTAAAATAAATAAAATAAACTAAATAAAAATAAAATAAACCTAAAATCAAAATAAAAAATAAAATAAATAAAGAAAAAAATAAATAAAGAAATTAACTTAAAACTACTTTTTTAAAAAAAATAATAAATAATAAAAAAAACTCTGACTAAACCCAAAACAAGGCAGAGTACAAACCTATAACCAAACCAGTGGACACCCCAGGCCTAAACCTAAACCATGATCCTGAAACCAAAACCCTAAAACTGAAAACCTAAATAAATAAAACAAAATAAAATAAATTTAAAACCTAAACCTAAAATAAAAAAAATTAAAATAAAATAAAACTATTAAAACCAAAACTAAACTTAAAATAAAATAAAAGAAAATAAAATCTAAACTAAAATAAAATAAATAAATGAAAACTAAACTAAAGAAATAAAATAAACTTAAAATAAAAAACCTAAATAGATAAAATAAAAAGATAAATGAAAAAAAGATAATAAAATAAAATAAATAAAAAAAAACCTAAATATAAAACTTAAAGAAATAAACTTAAAATAAAAAATGAAAAAAAAAAAAACTAAAATAAAATAAATAAATAATAAAATACTAAAATAAATGCTAAAAAAAGATAAATAAAACCTAAACAAAAGATAAACTAAACTAGCCCTAAACTAAATAAAATAAAATAAAATAAAAATCCTAAACTAAACTAAAATAAAACCTAAAATATGTAATAAAATAAAACCTAAACCAAATTAAAATAAAACCAGCTGAAACTAAAATAAAATAAAACTAACCTAAAAGATAAAATAAAATAAAAACTAAAAAAAATAAAATAAGCCAAACTAAAATAAATTAAAATAAAAACTAAAATAAAATAAAATAATAAAATAATTAGATAAAGATATAAATAAAATAAAATAAAAATAAATAAAGAGCTAAAACCTACTTGCGGTTTCCTGTTTAAAAGGCCTGGGCATGGATGCTGAGCCAAGGCCTGATCCAACTGACTGGGCCAAAGATCAAGCTAGGCTAGGCCACAGGCTGAGCACATGGGCCGGCCTGAGCCATCCACTAAATGACCTGGAGTCTGGGCCCTAGGCCCAGAGCCCTGGCCTAGTCCTAGGCTGAGCCATGAAGCTGGAGCCACAGAGCCACAAGGCCACAGGCCACTGAGCTGACCCCACTGAGCTGCAGTGACAGAGCCATGGGCCCTGGGCCACAATACTGCCAGACCCTGGGCAAGGCCCAGCCCTGGGCTGGGCCTGCCAGGACTGGCCCTAGATCTGAGCCCAAAAAGACTTAGGCTCAGGCCCTAAATCCCCAGGCCCTGGCCAAATACAGGCCAAAATAAAAGGCTAAAGGCTAAAATAAAATAGAAATGATAGATAAATGAAGCCTAAATGAAATAAAAATAAAATGGCTAAGATAAATGGAATTAAAATAAAATAGCCTAACTGCCATGATGAGCTTTAAAAGATAAAAAATAAAAGCCTAATCCAGGAAATCCTGAGCCAGAGCCTGACCTGATCTACACCCCAGACCTTGAAGCCAGGACCCCCAGAACTGAGCCACAAATAGGAGCCACAAGCCAAATGATCCTGAGCTAAATAATAAAAGATAAAATAAATAAAAAAACTAAATAAAATAAAGATAAAATAATAAAACCTGAGCTAAAACCAAAGCCTAAAGCCTAGGCAAAAATGAAAGATAAAATAAAAAATAAACTAAGATAAAATAAATAAAATAAAATAAATAAAATAAAAGAAAAAAAAATAACTAAAATAAAATAAAAAATAAAAAAATAAAAATAAAATAAAAGATAAAATAAAATAAAACTAAATCAAACATAAACTAAATATAAACCTAAATAAAACTAAAATAAATAAATAAAAAAACCTAAAACAAGCTTAAAAATAAAATAAATAAATAAATAAAATACTGAACTAAACTAAGATAAATAAAACTAAAAAAGAGTAAACCTAAACTGACTAAAATAAGATAAAATAAACTAAAAAAAACCCAACCTAAATGAAAAAAAATAAATCTAAAAGAAACCTAAAATAAAAAACCTAAAACTAAACCTAAAAGAAAATAAATAAAACTAAACTAACTGGAATTAAAAAAATAAAACCTAAACTTAAAAATAAAATAAAATAAAACTAAACTAAAAAAATAAACATGATCCACTTGCTTGAATAAAAGATTTAAAAGATAAAAAACCTAAACTTAAATAATAAACTAAAATAAATAAAAATAAAATAAAATAAATGATAAAATAAATAAAATATCTAAAATAAAATAAACTAAATAAACAAAAAACTAAACCATGGGTTTACAATTAAAAGATCCTAAACCACAAACCTGACCACAAACCACAAACCTGAGCCTAGACCCAAACTGAGCCACAGGCCACTGAGCCAGACCCAAGCCACTGAGCCTGATCTTGGTTGAGCACAAAAAACACAAGAGCCTAAACTGATTAAATAAAGAAAAGTAAATTAAAAAAGAAAGCTAAAATAAGATAAAATGGCTAAAATAAAGCCTAAAGCCCACTTAAGCACAAAATAATAAAATAAAATAAATAAAAAATAAAATAAATAAAGATACTAAAGAACTAAATAAATAAAATAAAATAAAATAAAATAAAATAAATAAAATAAAACTAAATGAAAATAAATATAATAAAAAATATAAATAAAACAATGCATAAAATAAATAAAATAAAACCTACTTAAAATAAGATAAAATAAACCTAAGATAAATAAAATAAAATAAACTACTAAATAAATAAAATAACTAAACTAGATAAACTACCCTATAAATAAATAAATAAAAAAATAAATAAAAGATAAAAAAATAACTAATAAAACCTAAAAAAATAAAAAATAAAACTAAACCTAAATAAAATAAAACTACCTAAAAATAAATAAAATAAAACTAAACTAAAAGAACATAAACTAAAACTAAATAAATAAGATAAAAATAAATAAACTAAATAATAAAATAAATAAATAAATAAATAAACTTAAATAAAATAAATAAATAATAAAATATGCTTACTAAATGAGCTGCCAGGCTAAACTAGGCCTGGAGCCAGATCCACAGGCCAGATCTTAGGCCTGAGTGCTAAAGGCTGAGGGGGCAGGTGAGCTTACTGACCCTGGGCATGAGCCATGGAAGCCATAGGCCCAGAATGACCTGGGCCACTGAGGCTAGCCACTGACTGGCCCTGAGCCACTGGGCCCTAGGCCACTGAGCCCAGACCAGGCCTGGGCCCAGGCCACACACTGGGCCACAGATGGGCCCTGGGCCACAGGCCAGGCTGAGGCCCAGGCCACAAGGCTGAGCTGGGCCACAGGCCACTGGGCTGTGGGCCTGGAGCCAGGCCACAGGCCTGAGGCTGGGCCACAGGCCCCAGGCCACTGGAGCTACAGGCTGGGAGGCCATGGGCCATGAATACTGGGCTGAGCCCTGGGCCTGGGCCACAAGGCAGGCTGAAATAAAATGAGATACAAGAAAGATGAGTAAGAAATGAGCAGATAAAATAAGATAAGATAAGATAAAGATAAAAAGATAAAAACTGAGCTGGCTGAGCTGAGCTATAAAGATAATATAAGATAAAAACTAATAAGATAAATAAATAAGCTAAATAAAATGATAAAGATAAAAATCTAAGATAAAATAAATAAAAATAAAATATAATAAAAAGAAAAAAATAAATAAACTAGGCTAAAATAAAAAAAATAAATAAAAAAACTAAACCTACTAAAGAAGAAATAAAGAATAAAAATAAAATAAACAAAATAAAATAAACAAACCTAAACTAAAAGATAAAATAAACTAAAGATAAATAAACTTATGACTAAAATAAACTGAGCCACTGACTAAATAAAGATAAAATAAAATAAGAAATAAACCTAAACTAAAAAAAAACACAAAAGATCTAAACACTAGGCCACAAGATCTAAATAAACCAAACTAATCTGATAAAATAAAATAAAAATGATAAAATAACTAAAAAGATAAAATGAAAACAAAATAAAGAAAAGGCTAGATAAAATAAAGATAAGAGCTAAAATAAAGCAAACCTAAATATGAGCTGGAAATAGCCTAATAGGCTTAAAAGGCCCTGAGGCTTGGGCCTAAATACTTGACCTAGTCCACACTGAGATCCTGAAGCTGGACCACAGTGGAGGCCAGAACCTGGGCCATGGCCACTGAGGCCTAGGCTGGCCAAAGAGTGGCACTGAGGCTGAGCCAGTGCCACTGAGCCACAGGCCAGGCTGCACTGAGCCACTGACAGACCTGGGCGCAGGCTGAGCCACGAGGCCCTGGGCCACTGGGCTAGGCCTGAGGTGAGACCACTGGGGATGACGCTGAGAGCATGGGCCTGGAGCCACAGGCCTGGGCCACTGAGGCCCTGGGCTCACTCATTCACAAACCACTGAGCCCCAGGCCACAAACCAAAACTGAGCTATTATAAGACCAAAGATAAAATAAATAAAACCTAAAACTAACTAAAAATAAACCTAAACTTAAAAAAAATAAAATAAAATAAAAAAAAATAAAATAAAAGTAAATAAAATAAATAAAAACTACTAAACTTAAAATAAAATAAGATAAAACCTAAATAAAATAAAAGCTAAATATAAAATAAAAATAAAATAAACTAAATAAAATAAAAACCAAAAAAAATAAATCTAAAAAATAAAACTTAAAATAAAATAAAAATAAATCAAAACCTAAAATAAAAAAAACTAAACCCAAAATAAAAATAAAATAAAATAAAATAAAATAAACTAAACCTAAACTATATAAACTAAAATAAATAAATAAAACTATAAACCTAAATAAACTAAACTAAACCTAAACTAAATAAAATAAAATAAAAGTAAAAATAAACCTAAACCTAAACTAAAAAAATAAAACCTAAAAAATAAACCTAAAAATAAAACCTAAACCTAAACCCTAAACCTATTAAACCCTAAAAGCTTAAAACCTAAAAAAATTATAAAAAAAAATAAATTAAAAATAAATAAAATCAACATAAATAACTAAAATAAAACCTAAAAAATAAAATAAAATAAAAAACTAATTAAAATAAAATAAATAAAATAACTAAACTAAAACCTAAAATAAATAAAAGTGAAGCCTAAAATAAAATTAAAACCTAAAATAAAATAAATTAAAATAAAACTAAAATAAAACTAAAAATAAACTTAAAATATAAAATAAAAAACCCTAAACTAAAATCAAAAATATAAAATAAAATAAACCTAAAATAAAAACCAAATAAAATAAATAAACTAAAAAAATAAGCTTAGGCTTAAAAATAATACATTAAAATAAACCTAAAATAAAACTTAAAACCTAAACCTAAAAAGGAAAATAAAATCTAAACATAAAAAAATAAGAAAAATAAAACCTAAAAAAATAAAATAAAAATAAAACTAAACTAAAAATAAACTAAACTTAAAATAAATTAAAATAAATAAACTAAACTAAATAAAAATATAAATAAACTTAAATAAAATAAAAAAAATAAAACTAAAATAAATAAAATAAACTAAATAAACCTAAAACAAGTTTACTTAATTTAAAAAATGAAAAAAAAGTAAATAAAAATAAAAACAATAAAAAACCAAACCTAAACCTACAACCATACCCTAAACCCAGACCCTCCTCTCTCTCGTTCTCTGATTTTGAATCCCTATTGGTGGTGCTTGACTTGGGATTTATGTGCCTTTGGCTTGATTTGAATGATTTCAAAGGCTTGAATTAATATTTGCATGATGTTTTATCATCCATTGTGTGAGTTCTAGTCCTTGGGTTCCACCTAAAAATATGGATGTTTTGGCTAGGGCATCTGACATTTTGGGGATTGGCGTCTAATGTCATCTTATTAAATCTTTTAAGGAAGCTCTAGTAAGATTTCTCCCTCTTAGTTGGTTAATCTCATTTCAACATCTTTTGAGGTTTTCGCGTGTAATGTTCGATGTGGATGTTGAAAAGTTGGCAAACCCTTTGAATTTTCTATTATCAATAAATTTGCTTTGCATCATCTGAATTTGGATAAGATCCACTCTTTTTCAATAATCTCAAGTTTATGGGAGCCTTCTTGATTAGTCTTATTGACCCTCAGCATATCCTAATTTAACTTTCTAATGATCTAGATTATCCATGTGTTTTTTACATCGTTCTTATTTCATCCTTAATTGCCAAATGCATTTGCTGAAGTAGTCACCCATTTTTGACATTAAGGAGGAATCTCTTATGGTTCATGTGTGGTTATTTCTTCCTGATATGCACATTCATTTTGTTACCCATCATGTGCTTTTTGCTATCGGGGTTTTATTTGGTTGGCCTTTGCAACTCAACCAAGCGATCGCTGAGTGATCTCTGCCCCTCGGATCCTCATTGAATTAAACATAACTAAAAATACCTAAAGAAGTTTGGATTGGCTCTAAAAAATATGGGTATTTGCAAAGGTTGAATTGGAGAACCTTCTAATTTTTTTCCCTTGTAAAATACATGGTCATGATAATTGATATTCTCCATCCCCACTTAAAAAAAATAAATTCCTCCTAAGGAAAATGTTGTCTCTCTACCCATAAGCGATTCCTACTTATGTTGTCGACCTCAGATCCTAAGGATGGTATGAAAGCTATTATTGATGTTGATTACTTGGATATCAGGGTTAATCCTATTGAACATGTTTTGGCTTCTAATGTTGGTAGGGATTTAGCAGATATTCAAAATGGGAAGGATGATTTACCTCTTATTCCTTCTTTGAATTTGAATAATTCTAATGCAAAGAATAATAAATCTTCTATGTTATTAGAAGATGATTCTAATTCCCTTAATTATATTCTTGCATCTATGATGACTTTGATTGATGAAAATGAAGCTTTTAATGAGGATTTAAATGATGCCGAGCATGCTGAAAACATTTTTGATCTGGATTTTACTACTCGTGCTTTAATTAGTTCTAAATCATCACCATCTCTCATTTCTAATCTTGATATTCATGTTAATCCTACTTTTCAACTAAATATGGATTTGGAAGAAGGTGAACTCCCTCCAAACACTTGGAGATTTCTTTTAAATCTATGACCAATGTTACTAAATCTTTCTCGATGATGACTCTAGGGAAAAGAAAATGTCCTCCAAACTTATCATGCTAAAAGAAAAAATGTTAAAATTTTATTTGAATTGTCCAAAACACTAGATCTGCGGCCTCTCACTCCTCTCTTAATTAACCTTTGCTTAACCCCCTTTTTTTATCTTCCTTATGTTTAATTTTCTTGTTTGGAATGTTAGAGGATGTTCCTCTATTCATAATCATATTAGAAATCTTTATTGCATTCATAATATTTCTCTTTTATTGTTCTAGAGCCTCTTATTCATGCTAATAAAATTAACCATGTTGCTAGAATGATCGGTTTCAATAAATTTTTCTCTAATGTTAGTAATAAGATTTGGTGTTTTTTCAAAATAATTTCATTGAGGTCTCTATTCTTGATGACTTTCATCAAGTTGTCAATGCTCACATCTCTTATGGTGATTATTGTGTTTTGGGGTCTTTTTTATGCATCTTGTTATAGATTAGAATCTTCTTTGGGATAATTTAAGGGATTTTGCTACCTCGTCAACAAACCTTTGTTTTTGGTGGTGATTTCAACACCATTTTATTCTCATCTGAATGAAGTGGTGGTTGCTCTCTAATTTTTATTCCATGGAAGATTTCTCCAATATGATTCTTGATTGTAATTTGATTGATATTAGATTTAAGGGCTCTAATTACACTTGGTAAAACTCTAGACTTTCGCAATGGTTGATATTCTTTTAATACTCATTGGATTACTCAATGGCCAATTACCCATTTAAAACCTTGTAGATCATGCTCCTCTTACGGTTTCTATTAAAGATAATTCTAATAGACTAAAACCCTCTCCTTTTAGATTTCAAAATATGTGGATTCACATATTAATTTTTTAAATGTTGTGGCTAATAATTGGAATGCTCCTTTACATCCTGATCATTTGATTATGGGGATGAATAGACATTTGTTTTAACTTAAAAGACTTAAACAAAATTTGGGCTGGTGAAATAAGCATTCTTTTAAAAACTTTTTTGCTAATATTAAAGATATGGAAATATTGGTTTGTGATCTTGAAGCTCTATTATGGATCCTTCTAAGATTACGAGGTGAAGAAAGATAAACTTGTTAGCTTCCAAAATATGAAAGAGACTTATTGGTGCCAAAAATACTAGTAAACATATTATGGATGGTGACAGAATATTAGGTATTTCCATGCTTTGGTTAATAAAGAGAGCTTTAAATAATATTCAAAAATAAAAATGTCAATGGAGATTGGATTATGGAGAATAATGATATTAAGGAATCAATTATTAATTACTTTAGAAATATGCTTAATAAGAATTGCTCTTATGAAACTATTTCATAAATGGACTTGATTCCTTCTATTATTACTAATGATGATAATGATTTTCTTACCATTGTACTAATGAAGATGAAATTTTCAAAGTTCCAATAGCATGAACATAGATTCTCTTTGGGAGGGTTTCCTCAATTTTTTCAAAATGTTGGTTTATCATTAAAATGATTTGATTGATGTTGTGATTGATTTTTTAATGGTAATCCTTTTCTAAATATTTTTCTAGTACATTGTTCTCATACCTAAGAAAGATAATCCAGACTATTAGAGTGATTTTAGACCTATTAGTCTTTGCACATTCTTCAATAAGCGATTTCCAAAATTCTTGATTTAGTCCTTTACTTAATAGAATTATCTCTCTCAACCAAACTAGTTTTGTTAGAGGTAGATCCATTTACAAGATTTTACTTGCCCAATTAATTCATGATCTTGATGCCAATACTAGAGGTGGCAACATTCTTTTTTAAGTTAGATATTATCAAAGCCTTTGAAAACATCTCTTGGGATCTCCTTTTCCATATTCTAAATTTATTTGGGTTTTGATAAATTTATTTTTTTATTAAATATTGTATTAATAATGCTTGGTTTTGATTTTGCATAATGGGGATGCCTTGGGTTTCTTTCCCTCTTCCATGGCTTATGACAAGGGGATCCTTTATCTCCTACTTTATTTATTATTGTTGTACTTATCTAGGAGCATCAATGATTTATTCTTAAACAATCCATGTACTACAAAACTCTTGGTGGTCTTCTATTTCCCATTTAAGTTTTAGATGATTTCATTATTTTTGCAATGCTTCTATTCATCACATCAAGCATCTCAAGTCTTTTTTAAATAAATTTAGTAGAGAAAGTGGTTTCTCTATCAATGATACAAAAGTTATTTTGTCACTTCCTTAGTATCTCCAATAATAAAATTAATCAAATCTTGCATATCACTAATTTTAAACATCAACACTTACCTCTTAAGTACTTGGGTGCTCCTCTTGAAAGGCCCAAACATTCCCATCTCTTTGATGAGTTAATTCAAAAAATTCAAATAAAATTCATGTTTGGGAATTCCATTTACTTTCCTTTTGGTAGGCTCACTATTAAAAGCACTCTCAACTCAATGCCTCTTTATTTGATTCAAACTATTATCCCCACTAATGCTACACTTATCGAATTGATCATTTGCTTAACAAATTTTTTTGGGGCTCCAATAATTCCCAAAAGAATGCATTAGACATCTTGGCATAAATGTTGTGGTCCTTTGGGAGAAGGTGCTCTTGGTTTGCCTATTCATGAAGCTATCACCCTTCTCTCTCATAAGCTGGAATTTTAGAAAGAATGATAGCCTTTGGGCTATGTTTATGATGGAAAAATATTGCCAAGGTAAACACCCTTGTGCTTATAAAGTTGGTCACTCTCGGTTTGGAAAAGGCTTTGCTCCATTAAATGGGTTGCCAAATCATTAATATCTTGGGGTATTCAGTCAAGTTCTTCCTTCTTTTGGCAAGATAATTGGATTGACAACGGCTCTATTGACACCCTTTTATCTACCCACTCTACTACTGTTATCAAAGTTAATTCTTTTTGGCTTAATAACAATTGGAATGAAAGCAAACTTGGGAATTATATCCCTATTTCCCTTTTTTTGACAACTTTAGAAATATCCCCATTTCTTCTAACAAACCTGACCAAATTCTTTTTAAGCTTTCTTATAATGGTGACTTTGTTCTTAAAGAGGTTTGGAATTTTATTAGAGATAAACAATAACCCTCTAATGTTTTTATTAAACTTTGGAACAATATCACTCCCATTTCTTATTCAATTTTAGCTTGGAGGATTTTGAATAACTTTATTCATGTGGACTCTTTGCTCTAGACTAAAGGGTTTTACTTACCTTCAAAGTGCTATTGTTGCTTTCATATTGAAAATGTAAATCATGTTTTTTGTCAATGGTGCCATTGCTTCTAAATTATGGTTTTGGTATGATGATTTATTTAATACCAACAATTTTTAGGGTTCTCTTTCTTTATATCAACTTCTTGAAGTCTATTTCAAAATATAGTGAAAGGTCATATCAAAGTTTTAATTGATATTACCCTTATTTCATCTAGATGGATAGAAATGATGCTAAATATCATGGTATTCCTATGAACCATAAAAGGATCCGAAAAACTAAAAAAAATTGCTCTTTTTTTAATGCCAATCTTATTAGTAATATTCATTTTAGAGGTTATAAATTGTGGCTAAAAAATTGGGTATCATTCACGAGTTTGACTCTTATAAAAGTGCTAGGATTATCCATTGGATCAAACCTAAAGACAATTTGATTAAAGTGAATACTAATGGTTTTGTTGCTTCCAATAAATATGGTTGTGGTGGTATCCTTAGGGATTCTAAAGGTACTATCATTTGTGCTTTTACTATCCTCTCAAAGCCTATTCTATTGCTAGCTTATGGTATTAATAAAGTTATTGAAATTTGTTTAAATAGAGGTTTCAACAACATCTGGATTGTAGTTGATGCTCTCTTGCTTCTTGACATGCTTAATTACAATAGAAATGGGAATGCTACATTATTTTATCTTCTTAATCATACTAAAAATCTTCTTTCTCAAGTTTGTTTTAAAATTTCCCACATCCTTCATGAAGGTAATGCTTGTGCTGATTACTTGGCTAACTTTGGTGCCAACTTAACTAAGTTCACTTTATTTGACAACCAAACTTTGCCTAAACTATTAAGAGGTTTAGTTAATCTAGATAATATTGGATTGCCTTATCTCAGATTATAAATTATTGGCTTAGTTTTTCTTTATTGGTTTTGATGATCTTTTGCTTTTGGTTGCCTTGTTAAACCCTCTTTGGGTTGTGGTTATCTACTTATTTTCTCTCTTTGGCTGAGCTTGGTTATGTTTTTAATCTATTACTTTTGGATTGGCCTTTATTTTACTACACTGGTTATTATAAGTGACTAGGTTCTTTTGGTTTTTTTTTGGTGGCTTTTTGTATCTAGGTGTTTACCATAATTTTTCCTTGGCTACTTTTTATATCCTCCTTTTGGGTTGTGGCTATCTAATGTAGGTTTTCTTTCTTGTATGGGTTTTGCCTCTTTTTTTAAACTTTTGCTAACTAAGTTGGATCTCTTATGGTGGTTGGGGGTGGCATTGTTGGCTGGCAATTTTGGCTAGTTAGGTTGGTTGGATGGTTTGGCTATTTTTTATTTTTTTTATTTTATTATTCTAGTTTATTGGTGGTTTATCGGCTTATTTTGGCATGGTGGACATTGGTTGGTTATTTTCTATTTTGTTATTGGCTTGGTGGTTGGCTTTTCTAATTTTTCTTTATTTCTTTTGGTTATGGTTTAGACCACTTCCTATATTAGCCTTCCTCTCTTGGCTGCAGTGGCTTTGGATTTGGGTATTTTTCTAGAATGGCTGGTTGAAGGCTATTTTGTGGTTGTTAGTTGGCCTCGGGTGCTGGTGGCTTGGTTGGGTGCTTTTATTACTGTTGTTCCTGTTGGTTGGCTTGTAATCTATCTTACTGGGCTTTGTAACTTTTTTGCCTTTGGCTGGTTGTTCTACTTACATGGATCGATTTTATTTTGCGTTGGTTGGGTTTGGTGGTTATTATCTGCTTCTACCCTTTCCCTGGCTATCTTGGGTGATTTTGGCTTGATGATTGCTATTGGTCTTTACACTTACTTGGGTCTTCTACTACTGTGGTGGTTGGCTAGGAGGATATGTTGGCTAGTTTGGTTGGTTGTATTAGATGGTGGGTTGGTTGGAGGGGCTATTTTGGTTTTTTCTTGGTCCTTGGTGATTGTTGGAACACCTAGTGTTCTTTCTATGACATATTTGGTTTCCTCTACTTTTTTTCTCTCTTGGCTGTGACCCTCTTTTCCTGTTGGGTGGTGTTGCCTCCCCTTTGGTTAAGTTTGGGTGTTTTCTTGACTCTTTTTTTACGCTTTGTTGGTGGAGGATATAAACACTTGTGTTTTTTCTTTTTTCTCTTATTGGTCTCTGGTTTGTGTTGTTACCTCTATCATAAGCTTGCTCTTTTTGATTTTGTTATTCCTTTTTGGTGGTGGCTTTGGTGGTGCTCCTACTGTACTGTTCCTATCTCTGATGGTTGGTTGATTATCTTTTTTATTGGGCTTTGGTTGTTCAGGTGTCTTGGTGGTTGGCTGTTATGTTTATTGTTTGGAGGATTTTGTAGCCTTCTTGGATGATAGACTTTGGATGATGGGCTACATGAGGTATGCTGGCTATGATGGCCTTGATGTTTCCTCTTTCTTCTTTTTTTGTTGCTATATATATGTAACCCTTCTCTTGAAGTTTGGATGCTTACATATAGTGTTGCTCCTTGAGATGATTATAAGCGAACTTTTTTTTTTACTCATTTTATTTGCTCTTACTTTTTTATGCTTGTGCACTCATCCTTTCAAAAGTATGTTGCAGATTTCTTTTATAGGTTGGGAGAGTCTTGTAGGTGGATCTTGCTGGTATCAGATGGACCAAATGAAGTTTGTTGCTGCTCACATGGATTTTCTCTTGTTGATTTTTTGGTTTTTCTTTTGCTTTATTTCCTTCATTATTGAAATAGTTAGGGGATTTATATCTTTAGGATTTATTGTAGCTCTTTGAGCATTAGGTTAGAGATTACCTCTAAGGACTTTGTACTTTTCTTTATGAATAAAATTTCCTAATTTCCTTTAAAAATAACTTGTAAACCACAAACCCTAAACCCACAAACCTAAAACCATAAAATCCACTAAAACCCTAAAAACCATACCCCAATACATAAAATCTACCCTAAACCCTAAACTAAACCCCAAACCCTAAATAAAACTTAAAAAAAAAACTAGAAACACAAAATAAAGCCTAAATAAAACTAAAGAAAAATAAAATAAATAAAAACTCAAAAAAAACTTAAACCTAAAAATAAAATAAAACTAAATACCTAAATTAAATAAAATAAACCTATAAATAAAATAAAATAAACTAAAATAACCTACACCTAAAATAAAATAAAATAAAACCTAAAATAAAATAAAATAAACTAAACTGAGCTAAAATAAACTAAACCAAATAAATAAAAAATAAATAAATAAACTAAACACTAAATAATAAAATAAATAAAATAAACCTAAACTAAAACTAAAAAACCTAAAATGACTTAAAACTTAAACCTAAAAAAAATAAAACCTAAACTAAAAATAAAAAATAAAAACCTAAAAAAAATAAAACTAAATAAAATAAAATTGAAACAAACCTAAACCTAAAATAAACTAAAATAAAATCTAAATTAAAATAAATAAAAATAAATAAACTAAATAAAATAAATAAACTAAATAAAATAATAAATTAAATTAAATAATAAACTAAACCTATGGGTTTACATAATTTAAAAACAATAATAAAAACCACCACCCTAGGCCCTGATCCCACTGAGCGCACCTGACCTTCCACTCTGAGCCTTAAGCCCTAAACCCTCAGGCCAGACCTGACCCCCCAGGCCTCACCCAGGCCTTCCTGATCAGAGCAGCCCAGAGCACAGGCCACCCACTTGAGCTGAACCCTACTAAGACCTAAAAAACCTAAATCTAAATAAACTAATAAGATAAAATAAAAAAATACTGGCTAGGCCAACTGCCTAAATGAGATAAAATAAATAAAATAAAATAATAAAACTAAGATTAAAATAAAATAAAAAGAACTAAAAAATAAAAATTATTATTAACAAATAAATAAACTAAATAAAATAAAACTAAATGTAAAATGAAATAAAATAAAAATAAAAAATAACTACTAAAAATAAAACTAAATATAAATAATAAAATAAAACTAAACCCTAAATAATAACATAAACTTATAATAAATAAAATAAAACTAAACTAAACTAAAATAAACTAAACTAAAATAAAACCTAAAAAATAAACTAAACCTAAAAAATAAATAAAATAAACTAAAATAAACTAAGCTCTAAAATAAACCTAAAATAAACCTAAAATAAGAAAAAAACCTAAAAGAAGATAAAACCTACAAATAAAATAAAATAAAATAAAATAAATAAAAATAAGCTAAATACCTAAAAATAAATAAATAAAAACTAATAAATAAATAAATAATAAATAAAGAAAAATAAAAAAATAAATAATAGATAAAACAGACTAAACTGGTTTGTTTAAAAAAAAACCACCATACAAATCTAGGCCCTAGTTAAAACCAACTGAGCCTGAGCTTATGACAACTGACTAAGGCCCACATGGCCTGGGCCCTCTATAAACCTAAACCCCTACCCTCAAGCTGATACACCCTGAGCCACAGCATCACCACATAAACCCTACCTGCCCTGACCTCACAAACCAAAACTAAAACAAAACCATAAACCCTGACCCACCCAACCCTGACCTACCTAAAAAGCATAAACCTAAACAAACCTAAAAGCCCAAACCATAAACCTTGGGGATCACACATTGTACATGACATGTGAGGGGCTCTATAGCATAGAAGAAGAAAATCTGTAGAGATGGGGTTTATTTAATTTGATTATATGATTTGTGGAAAGAAGATCCATTGGGGATAAGAATCAATAATCCCAGATTAAGATCAATCAACTTTAATTTGTTTTCTTTTAATTGATGTGGAGGCATATCTGCTAGAGATATAACCTCAAGTCCGTTGGGGATTGGGTATATGATCTTCCACTAGGGAAGCAAGTTTGGGCTATCCACTGAGGATTGGGACTTGAGTTTGATTTCATAGATTTGTTTGGGGATGTATCCACTTGGGATAAGAGTTTGGTTGGATTTCTTTGATTTAGACTCTATAGGGGAGTTGGTATAATTTGGCTCCATTGGGAGGTTGGTTTTGAATTTGATTTGTTTGCTTGACTTATTTTATATGATTTGGGGCTCCACTAGGGAGAAGGGTGTGATTTAACTCACTGGAAAAATGGGTTTAATTTAATCGAGTTAATGTATGGACCTATCGGTGTGTGGTGGACCTGAGAGAGGGTTATATCACTTGACCTGGGTTTACAAATCCAAAGGGATAGTTACTTGGGGTAGCTAGCCAACCTAAGGGGTTGCCTTTTGGTGTGCAATTGTGATTGTCTAGGAAGAAGGTGTAGCACTTACATCTTCCAAAGCGAGAGGAACATACATGTTGGATGCACAAATCAAACGATCTAAGGTGACTCTTGAGTGAATGCCCTTTGGGGACTTATGCCAACTTAAAGTAGTTAGGATTAATTTTATCTTAATTTCATGTGATTTGATATGGTTTATTTGGTTTTGTTTGATTTTGAATTGAGGGTAGGGATGTGAGCTCAGTCAAATTTGATAGATTTAATTTATGGATCGGGTCAGTGTGCGATGGACCCATTGAGAAGAGGCTATATCAGACTTGTCATATCTCAGATTTACAAATCCAACGGGATAGTCTACTGGCCGTGGGGTAGAGCTAACTTAAGGGTTGCCTTTTGTGTCAATACTAGAAGAAGGCATAGTAGACTTACATCTTCTAAAGTAGGGAATAGCTGGGTGACCTGACAAATCGAACTCAACTTACGACTCTTGAGTGAATTACATTTGGGGCCTTATATCAACTCAGAGTAGTCGGTGATTCCTATAAGGAGTTTTGAGACTGCCTAAAGATAGGATACTACTTACAATGGTACTAGGGTGTCCTCTTAATCCATAAGTGAATATTTATATTTTATTTATATGTTTGCATGAACACTATTGGTGTGCAAGGGACCACATTAAGAAGGGGCTATGTAGGCCTTGACCTATCTCAAATTTATTAGACCAATGTAGAATCTGCACATCCATAGGATGGATTCTCCAACCATAGGGGTGGTTCTTGGGAAGGGGAACTATCAATTTGATAAGCAGAGATCTATCTAAATGGGCGCAAAGGATGTGATCCAAATATAGTGCCCATAGGGAGGTGCTACAGGGCATTATCCTCCTTTGGAAAAGTAAGCCTATAGTGTATAATGTGGCCAATGAGGAGAAAGCATAGCATGAGTGGTGTAGTATCCTAAGGTGGGAGAACCAACCAACCTAAGGTGTATCCATCGGCATGAGTGGTGTATCCATCAACATAGTGAGAACCAACCAACCTAAGGTGCTCATGGTGTGTAACAATCAACTAGAAAGAAAGTGTAGGCTTACAACTTTTTCGGAAGCGATCATCGAGAGTTTATCGCGGGAGAGATGATGTCGACCTAGAGTGACTACTAAATGAGGAGAAGGGTGGACCTAGACTTGATGCAATCAAGAGGGAAGGAGGGGAGTTATCTAAACCTCTAATATACTTGACCCAGTCAATGCGCTAATCAAAGAAGAAGAATAGCGGACTCACATCCTCTTAAATGAAGCATGAGGTAGCTTACGACCATGCGGTAAGGCTACTAAACTAACAAGGCACTCATGTGTGGCCAAAAGGAAGTAAAGTGTAGCAGACTTACATCCTCCAAACCAAGAAGATCACTAGGGTAATACACTAGCAAAGTAGCATGTAAGACTGACCTAGAATAGTTTCTGAGTGAGTGCCACTGGGGGCATTATCTCAAATCAGAGTTGCCCGAGACAAAATATATGTGTTAGTTTTATATATTTATGTGTATTTTTTATTTGTGTTGTGTCAATGAAGGATATGATGCCACTTGGGTTACTTACACATACCCTAAACACATCGTGGCGGACAAGAATACTTTCAACATGGAAGAGATTGAATTTGAAATGGAATTTTCATTGATGATAATTATTTTTAAACATGATTTATAATATTTTTTTAAGTAGAGCCCATTGATTGGAAGATTTGAGCATTCTCGATTATGATTAATAAGCTAATAAGATCCTCCTTGGTAGGCCTTCTTTATGGAAAAAGGGCCTTCAAGTTTAAACTTGCCTCCCATATTATGACAATTAGTCTCTTGAGAACTAAAATAAGCTCTCTACTTGAAAAGCTCTAGGGAAGCTTGTTGTGAGCTTGAATCATTTTAGCTTTGTATAACTTGAGGTTTGGGCATGCCCATGCATCTCTCCTCAAACCTTCAAGCTCTTCTTCATAACTTGGTGTTCTCCTTTATATGTTATACCCACATCTATCCTCAGTGATGGGAGTTGGACTTCTAATGGTTGAATTACTTTAGACCCATACACTAAGGAGAAAGGAGTAGACTAAGTTGGAGATTCATATTTGGTGTGGTAGGCCCACAAGGCATCAACTATCTACTAATGCCACTATCAGTTATTATTGTCGTGTGTCTTCTTTAGTATTTGGATGAGAGTTTTGTTGAAGGCTTCTGCTAAGCCCTTTACCCTCAGGTAATTGATTATAGAATATCTCTAATCTATGCTATCTCTGGGCAAAATTGCTGATCTCGGTGCTCTTTAATGCAGTACCATTATCAGATATAATTTATCGAGGCACTCTGAACCTATATATATGATATGTTTATTAAAAAATAGGAGCACATGTTGAGTTGTGACCTCTCGGGAATCACTTTCACCCATTTGGAAAAGTAGTCAGTAGCAGCTAAGATGAACTGATGACCCTTGGAAGAAGGAGGATCAATTGGACACTATATGACCCCAACTTTCGAATGGCCTTGAGGCCAATGTAGGATGTAGAATGTTGGGTAGTTTGTAGGACCGAGGTATTTGACATTGGTGGCATCATCTAACTATCCATGCAATCTTTGATCATTAGCTAGTATTATCTAGTATCTTGATCTTGAACTTTCATCTTGACCATATTGGTTGGCTCCACATAATCTAAGTGTACCTTGAGATCTTATGAGCTTTGTACTTGTCTAAACAACGTAACCACATATGATTGAAAGCGTAAGACACCTTCCACAATAGCATAGGAAAGTTCTATCTGCTTCATCTAATGGGCTTGGGAGTTCTCTTGAGGTAGTTTACCTTTATTTAGGTAATCCATGAATGGTTACCTCTAAACTAACTCCTCGACCTTCTTGGCAATGGCAACCTCCCCTTCAAGAGAGTACTTTTTTGAGTTCAATATTAATAAGGGATAAGACTTGTCTATTTTGGACCTTTATGGATATGGACTCATCCTCTGACATGTCAACTCCTTCTTGGCTAAAGCATATGCTATGTCATTCTCTCCTTAAGAAATTTTATAAATGGTAACCTCTGTGATTTGGGCCAACAACTCCATGGTGTACTTATGGTAGTGATGGAGCTTGAGCTTTATAACCTTATAGGAACCAATAATTTGGTTGATAACTAGCTAAGAATCCCTGAAGATGTTGATGTTCTGGATGCTTAGAGTAATGGCTAACTCCATACTGGCAATCAAAGCCTCATATTTAGCTTCATTGTTGGTGCAAGGACTGGACAGATGATATGAGAATCTCATCACATTACGGTCTATAGTTAAGAGAATTATTCCAACCCCTACCTTTTTTGGAATAGTAGATTGTGATTCTTCTCCGCTTTGAGAGGAAGATGCACCATCAAAGTACATCTCCCAATCATAAATGTTAGTATCCCTAAGTTCATGTGTTGGAAGTGAAATGGTCGGTGTGTTGTTTAAGAAATCCACTATCGCTTATCATTTCACGCCGCGGAGTCGAAGGAAATGTCAAACTATGAGAGGATTATGGACCGTCAAGCTAACCGTCCGGATAGCGTCATCCATGTCATGAGATATTGTAGTGGATTGATCCCAGAGATTAAGTTCACCTTATGAGAAAGCATGTAGTGTTGTAGCTTTTGGGATGCAAAGATTAAAGATAGCTAATGCTTCTCAATGGGTGGATAATTAACCTCAATAGCGATTAGATAATGAATGAGGTAGTAGAGTGCATTTTTCTTCCCTTCATCATTGGCTTGGACAACAAAGCACCAAGGGAGTCATCTAACGTAGTAGTGTAAAGAATGAGTGGCTTGCATGAGATAGGGGCTGCTAGAACTATATGCATCATCAGGTAATGCTTGATGTCTTTGAAGGCATGCTCACCCCTATCATCCCACTTGAAGTTGGCATCCTTTTTGATAAATGTTGAGAATTGCTGACATCTTCTTGATAGGTTGGATATAAAGCATCCTAGATACTCCAACTGCCCTTGGAATGATCTAAGTTGAGTTAAACTTTTTAGGTGTAGCATTTCTAATATCACCTTGATCTTCTTCGAATCAATTTTGATTCCCTTGTGTTGGATAACAAACCCAAGGAATTTCACTGAAGCTACTCTAAATACACACTTCAGGAGGTTCATTTTGAGGTTAAATTCTCTTAACTATTTGAAATCACCAGAGCATGAGGATGAGAGCTTAGGCAATAGTTTTCTTGGATTTATGGGTTTCAATTTAGGGTTTTGGTTTAGTTTACTTTAGGGTTTAGGTTTAATTTAGGTTTAGGTTTAGGGTTTAAGTTTAGGGTTTAGGTTTAGTTTTAAGGTTTAGGTTTAGGTTTAAGTTAAGTTTAGGTTTAGGGTTTAGGATTTAGGTTTAGGAGTTAAGATTTAGGAGTTTAAGGTTTAGGGTTTGTTTTAGGTTATTTGGTTTAGGTTAGAGATTTAGGTTTAGAGTTTATTTAGGTTAGTTTAGGAGATTTAGGTTTAGAGTTTAGGATTTAAGATTAGTTTAAGTTTAGGAGTTTAGATTTAGATTTAGTTTAATTTGGAGTTTAGGATTTAGTTTAGTTTAGGGTTTAGGTTTAGAATTTAGGTTTAGATTGAGGTATAAGATTTAGGTTTTGGTTAGTTTAAATTTATATTTAGGGTTAGCATTTAGGCTTGTGTTTAGGTTTAGTTTAGAGATTTAGTTTAGGTTTGGGATTTAAATTTAGGAGTTTAGGATTTAAGTTTAGGATTTAAATTTAAGTTGGTTTAAGTTTAAATTTAGGTTCAATTTATTTAGGTTTAGTTTTGGTTTTAAACTTACATTTAGGTTTTGGGAACTTTAGTTTAGTTTAGGTTTAGTTGAGGTTTAAGGTTCAGTTTAAGTTGTTAGGGTTTAGGGTTTAAGTTTTAGGTTTTAGGGTTGAGTTTAGTTTAGGGTTTAGGTTTTGGTTTTAAAAGATAATAAATTTTGGTTCAACATTTTTCTTCTTTTCATTTCATCAACCGTAATACATCAAGTTTTCTAAGACATAAGTGATAACATAGATAAAAGATGAACATGAATAGGGAAAATCAAAAATCCTAGATATTAGAACAATCTCCACTATAAAGAATAGTTTGATAAGTAGCAGATCGGATCACCCATTCTTCAGTTTCTCTAATTTCCATCAGAACCACCTCGGCCTTTAGATTAACGGGATCCACCATCATATCCCCGATCTCTCCCTCTACCACCACCATGGTTGTAGCCTTTATTAGCTCCACCTTCCTTCAACCACCACCCTCATATCCACGGTGGCTCCAGATCCCATGCCACTTTCACGATAACTACTACCTATGTCATCGCCTCCACCACAAGATCTATACTGAGCCTAGTTGATGGTGATGTTTCTACTGTCAAGGTTATTCCTATTTTTAGGTTTAAGTTTCTCTTTTACTATAGTTATTTACTTTAGGTTTAGGTTTAGGGTTTGGGGTTTAGGGTTTATGATGTAGGGTTAAGGTTTAGGGTTTAAAGTTTTAGGGTTTATTTTTTTAGGTTTTAAGGTGTATGGTTAGGGTTTAGGTTTAGTGGGTTTAGTGTTTAGGTTTTAAGTTTTGGTTTTAGTTTTAGGTCTAGGGTTTTTAGGGGTAGTGCATGGGAGTGGCAGGTCAAGTTGGGGTTAGAGGGGTCAGTTAGGGGCCCAGGGTTTGGTAGGAGGTTCAGTGGCCCAGTTTATGGCCCATGGTTAGCCCAGTGGCCCAGGGCCTGGGAGGTTTAGGGTGGCCTGGCTGGCCCAGGTACTCAGTATCTGGCCTGGGTGGATTAGAGTAGAGTCAGTGGCCTGCCCAGTGGCCTGGAGTTTAAAGATTTTGGGTCAGTGGCAAGTTTGTCATGGTCAGGATCTTGGGGTTTGTGGATTATGGCCCAGCTTTATGATTTAAAGTTTAGGGTTAGGTCAAAGCCTTTTTTTTAGTTTAGAAGGTTTAGTTTAGATTTTGGCCTGGGGAGTTTAGTGGTTTTAGTGTTTAGATCATGTTCAGTGGTTTATAGTTTAGGTGGACTAGGATTTAGGCCCAGGGTAGGAGTTTAGGGATCAGGGTTTAGGGCTTTATGGTTTAGGGTTTAGGGTTTTATAAAACAAAAAATCAAGTAGGTTTTATTTAGTTTATGTTTATTTATTTTAGTTTATTTATTTAAGTTTTATTTTATTTTATTTAGTTTATTTATATTAGGTTTATTTATTTTAGTTTAAGTTTTTTATTTTAGTTTATTATTTAGGTGGTTTGTAGGTTTATTTTAGTTTATTTTATATTTATATTTTTTTAGTTTAGGTTTTTTATTTTATAGGTTTTGGTTTGGTTTTAATTTATTTTAGGTTTAGGTTTAAAGTTGTTATTTTAGGTTTATTTTTTTGGTTTTATTTTCTAGCTTAGGTTAGGTTTATTTTTAGTTTATTGTATTTTATTTAGTTTAGGTTTAGGCTTAGATTTAGTTTATTTTAAGTTTAGGTTTAAGTTTTATTTATTTTAGTTTAGTATATTTTATTTTAGGTTTATCGTTATTTTATTCTTATTTTAGGTGTAGAATTTTTTTAGTTGAGGGTTTGTGTGTTATTTTTTATTTAATTTTAGGTTTTATTTTTAGGTTTTCTTTTGGGTTAAATTTATTTTTTATTTTATTTTATCTTAGATTTATTTTAATTTTATTTAAGGTTTAGTTTTGATTTTATTTAGGTTTTTTTTATGTTTATTATAATTTTTTAGTATATGTTTTTGTTTATTTTATTTTAATTTAGTTTTAGTTTTATTTTATTTTTAGGTTTAGGTCTAGGTTTAGGTTTAGGTTTAGGTTTTAGTTTAGATTTTTAGTTTATTTTATTTTAAATTTCTATTTAGGTTTAGGTTTTAGTGTTTAGGGTTTATGGTTTTGGGTTTTAAGGTTTAAGGTTTAGGGTTTAGGGATTAGTGTTTAAAGTTTAGGGTTTAGGTTTTGGGTTTGAAGTTTAGGTTTTAGTTTAGGGTTTAGGGTTTAGGGTTTAGGTTAAAGGTTTAAGGTTTAAGGTTTTTTTTTAACAAAATTTAGGGTTTAGGGTTTAGGGTTTCACGGTTTAGGGTTTAGGGTTTAGCACTTAGAGTTTAGGGTTGAGGGTTTTAGGGTTCGGAGTTTAGGGTTTTTATTATTATTATTATTAATTTTAATTTTTTTAAAATTAAATAAATTGGTAGATTTAGGTTTATTTAGCTTATTTCATTTTTTATTTTTATTTAGATTTATTTTTATTTCTATTTAGTTTAGTTTATTTATTTTAGTTTATTTTTTAGGTCTAGGTTTAGGTTTAGATTTATTTTTTTTAGTATAGTTTTATTTTTATTTTATTTTATAGGTTTAAATTTTATGTTATATTTTTAGGTTTTGGTTTAGGCTTTTATTTTATTTTTTTAGGATTAAGTTTTTGGTTTTTATTTTAGGTTTATTTTTAGATTTTATTTTCTAGTTAAGGGTTCAGGGTTTTTTCAAAAAAAAATTAAGTAAACTGATAGGTTTAGGTTATTTAGTTTATTTATAATATATTTTATTTTATTTTATTTTTTATTTTTTTAGGTTTATTTTAATATAATTAATTTAATTTATTTATATTAGGTTTATTTATTTTAGTTTATATTTTTTTTTATTTTGGTTTATTTTTTTGGTTTAGGTTTATTTCTTCGTTTAGTTTATCTTTATTTTATTTTTTAGGTTTAAGTTTTATTTTTATTATTATGTTTAGGTTTAGGTTATTATTTTATTTTTTAAGTTTATTTTAAGGTTTTATCTTAGGTTTACTTTTATGTTTTTTTTAGTTTAGGCTTAGGTTTATTGTTAGTTTATTTTATTTTATTTTATTTAGGTTTAGGTTTATGTTTAAGTTTTGGTTTTATTTTATTTTATTTTAGGCTTAGGTATATTTTATTTTGTTTATTTTATTTATTTACTTATTAAGTTTTTTTTATTTTAGGGTTTAAGTGTAATTTTTTATTTATTTTTTGGTTTTATTATTAGGTTTATCTTTAGGTTTTGGTTTTTATTTAGTTTTTATTATATTTTATCTTTGGCTTATTTTATTTTTATTTTAGTTTTATTTTAATTTTATTTAGGTTTATTTTATTTTTCTATTTAGTTTAGGTATTTATTTATTTTATTTTAGTTTAGTTTTTATTTTCTATTTTAATTTATTTTAAGTTTAGGTTTAGGTTTAGATTTAGGTTTAGTTTAGGTTTAGGTTTTATTTTAGTTATATTTTATTTTATATTATTAAGGTTTACTTATCTTTTTTGGGTTTAGGTTTAGTACTAGTGTTTAAGATTTAGGTTTAACCCAGGTTTAGTGCCAGGTTTACCCAGTTTAGGAGGATTTAGCCTGGTGGCCTAGAGTTCAGGTTTTACAGTTTCCCAGGGTCAGTGGTTATTTAGGGTGTGGCCCATTTAGTTTCAGTTTTAGGTTAAGGGTTAAGGGTTTAGGGCTGTTTAGTGTTTGTTAGTGGTTTAACTTTAGGGTAGGGTTAGGTTTTTTATTATTATTTAGTATTTTATTTCTTTAAAATTAAGTGCTTAGGTTTAGATTTATTTTAGTTTATTTTATTATTATAGTTTTATTTTATTTATTTTATGTAGTATTTTAATTTTTATTTTGTTTAATTTATTTATTTTAGTTTTTTTTTGTTTAGGTTTAGCTTTATGTTTATTTTTTTAGTTTAGTATTATTTTTATTTTATTTTTTAAGTTTAGGTTTTATTTTTTTATTTTTAGATTTAGGTTTACGTTTTTATTTTATTTTTTTAGGTTCAGATTTTATGTTTTTATTTTAGGTTTATTTTTAGGTTTTATTTTTTTAGTTTATGAGGATCTTTTTAAATTAAGCAAACATGTAAGTTTAGGTTTATTTTAATTTATTTTGATTTTGCATTTTTTTATTTAGGTTTATTTTATTTTATTTAGTTTAGATATATTTATATTAGGTTTTATTTTAGTTTTCGGTTTACATTTAAGTTTAGGTTTATTTTTAGTTTAGTTTTATTTTAATTTTATTTTATGTTTAGGTTTTATTTTTTATTATTTGGATTAAGTTTAGGTTTTATTTTATTTTTTTAAGTTTAGGTTTAGGATGTTATTTTATATTTTAGGTTATATTAGTTTAGGTTTATTTTATTATATTTTATTTATTTAGGTTTAGGTTTAGTTTAGGTTTAGGTTTTATCTTAGAGTTTAGGTTTTTATCTTATTTATTTTATTTTATTTTAGGTTTAGTTTTTTTTTTAGTGGGGTTATGTGTTATTTTATATTTATTTGTAAGTTTACTTTAGGTTTATTTTTTAGGTTTAGGTTTTTATTTAGTTTTTATTTTATTTTATCTTAAGTTTATTTAATTTTTACTTTAGGTTTAAATTTTATTTTATTTAGGTTTTGTTAGGTTTATTTTTTTTTGGTTTAGTTTAGGTTTTATTTATTTTATTTTTTTAGTTTTATTTTCTATTTTATTTTATTTTGAGGTTTAGGTCAGTTTAGGATTTATTTATTTTATTTTATTATTTAGGTTTAGGGTTTAGCCCAGTGGTATATCTAAGGGTCATAGTAGCAGAGTCAGTGTGGGTTTGTGGCTCAGTGGCCTGGGGTTGGTTTTAGGGTTTAGTTTTAGTTTAGGGTTTGGGTTTAGGGTTTAGTTTATTAGGTAAGCCCAGGGCTGGGTTGTGGCCCAGTGGGTTAGGCCTGGGTTTGAGTTTAGGGTCAGGTTTTTATTTATTTATTTATTTATTTTAAAGTTAAGCAAAATGGTAGCCTTTAGTTTATTTTATTTATTTTAGTTTATTTTATTTTTATTTTATTTAGGTTTATTTTTTTATTTAGTTTAGTTTATTTATTTTAGTTTATAGTTTAGGTTTATTTAGTTTTGTTTTTACTTTATTTTTTAGGTTTAGGTTTGTTTTATTTTAGGTTTAGTTTAAGTTTTTTTTTAGGTTTTGGTTTTATTTTTGATTTATTTTTAAGTTTTAATTTTAGTTTAGGTTTAGGTTTATTTTATTTTATTTATTTTAGGTTTAGGTTTAAATTTTATTTATTTTATTTTATGTTGCATTCATTTTATTTATTTTAGGTTTAGGTTTTAGTTTAGGATTTATTTTATTTATTTTAGGTTTATTTTTAGGTTTAGGTTTTTATTTAGTTTTTTTTTTATTTTATTTTAGGTTTATTTTTTTTTTATTTTAGGTTTAGTTTTTATTATATTTAGGTTTTTTTATTTTTTTTATTTTAGGTTTTTATTTATTTTATTTTAGTTTATTATTTATTTTATTTTATGTTCATTTTAGGTTTAGGTTTAGGTTTAGTTTATCTTTTTATTTATTTTATTTTGGTTTAGTTTTTCATTATTATATTTTATGTTTTATTTAGTTTAGGTTTAGGTTTTCTGCTTTTTAGGGTTTAGGGTTTAAGGTTAGTTTAGGGTTTAGGTTTTAGGGTTTAGGGTTTATGGTTTAGGGTTTAGGGCTTAAGGTTTATGGTTTAAGGTTTAAGTTTTATGGTTCAAGTTTTAGTTTTAGATTTTGGTTTTTTTAACAGAGAACAAATTCAGATTCAACATTTCTTCTTTTGAATTCATCGACCATGTAACACATGAAGCTTTCAAGACGGTTTTACAACATAGATAAAAATGAGTATGCATAGAACAAATAAAACCCTAGATAACTAGAAGCTTATATTATAAAGAAAGAGTTCCATAAGTAGATCGGATCGTTTATTTTAGTTTCTTTCAATCAAACTACCGACTCTCTAGTAATCTATCCACGATCATTTCCCTCTCCCTCCCATCACCATGGTTATAACCTCCGTGCCTCCCATAACCCACTACCCAACCACCACCTCATATCCTCCAACACCTCGAGATCACCCACTTTTTTTTAAATCAAAAGTGGGATAGTTTATTGGAAGTAAGGGATACAAGGTCTTTAAAGGGGATAAATCTCTAAACTACTATTTATGAGATATAGTTAGCCTAAAGAGATAAATCCCCTTCCTATTACAAGAAAACCAAAGCAAAAGAAAGAAATGACAAAAACTAAGAAAGAAACATCACATGAATTCCAAGTTATAGGTTTTAGGGTTATAGGTTTTAGGGTATAGGATTTAGTGTTTTGTGTTTAGGTTTTAGGGTTTATAGTTTAGGGTTTAGGATTTAGGGGTTTTTGGGTTTAGCGTTTATGTTTTAGGTTTAGGGTTCAATTTTTAGTTTAGGGTTTTAGGTTTTGGTTTTAACAAAAAAATAAATTGATATTCAACATTTCTTCTTTTGATTTCATCAACCAAGTAAAACCAAGGTTTTTTAAGACACAAGAGAAGACATAAATAAAAATGAGCATTCATAGAAAATAAAACCCTAGATAACTATAACCACTTATGAAGACATAGTTCCATAAGCAATAGATTGAATCCATTCTTCGCCCGCTACCATCAACCACCTTGGCCTCTCGAGTTGCAGGATCCACCATCATATTTCCAATTTCTCCCTCTACCACCACCACGCTGTAACCTTCGTTGCTCCTCCCAACTCTATAACTACCACTGATCACCAACACCTCCATATCCCCCACCACCACTACGATAACGCCCCATCTCGCTTCACTATCGATCTAACTGAAATATGATGATGATGTTCCTACCATCAAGGTCTGCCAATTTTAGGGTTTAGGTTTTAGGTTTAGGTTTATTAGGTTTGATTTAAGTTTAGAAGTTTATTAGGATTTAGTTTACTTTAATTTATTTAGTTATTTAGGTTTAGTGAGGGTTTGGGGTTGTGGTTTGTGGTAGGTAGTTTTGTGGTTTATTAGGGTTTAGATGTATAGGTGTGGTCTAGGGTTTTTTAGAGTTTTGGGTTTAGGGTTGTTAGTTTAGTGTTTATGGTTTAGGGTTTAGGGTTTAGGATTTAGGGTTTATGATTTTTTTTTAAAAAATTAAGTAAACTTGTAGGTTTAGGTTTATTTATTTTATTTAGTTTATTTTAGATTATTTTATTTTATTTTTATTTAGTTTTGTTTTATTTATTTTAGTTATTTATTTTTTTAATTTAGATTTTTATTTTATTTTTAGGTTTATGTCAGGTTTATGTTTATTTTAGTTTAGTTTTATTTTTTTATTTTAGTTTAGGTTTTGTTTTAGGTTAAGGTTTAGGTTTTTATTTTATTTTTTTAGGTTTAGGTTTTAGGTTTTTATTTTAGGTTGACTTTTAGATTATTTTTTTAATTTTGGTTTAGGTTTATTTTTAGTTAATTTTATTCTTTAGTTTTACCTTTTGTTAGTTTATTTATTTTTAGGTTTATTTATTTTTTTAGTTTATTTTATTTTAAATTTATTTTATGTTTAGATTTTTTTTAGTTTAGTTTTATTTTATTTTAGGTTTTATTTTATTTTACATTTATCTATTTTTTAATTTAGATTTAGTTTTTTATTTTATTTAGGTTTTATTTTTAGTTTAGTTTAGGTTTTATTTATTTTATTTTAGTTTAGTTTTATTTTATTTTATTTTATTTCTATGTTTAGTTTAGTTTTATTTATGTTTTTATTTTATTTTATTTTTTTATTATGGGTTTATTTTATCTTTTAGTTTTATATTTATTATTCATAGTCTTATTTAGTAGGTTTAAGTTTAGCTTTAGAGGGTTAGGAGGGCCTTGGTTTGGAGTGTGGTCAGGTTTAGTTTCAGTCAGGCTGGGGTGGCCTGGGGTTAGGGTTTGGGTCAGTGGATCAGGATTTTGGGGTTAGGTTTAGGGTCAGGGTTTAGGGTTTTTTATCTATTTATTTTTTATTTATTTTATAATTATTTTAGGCTTTATTTTATTTTATTTTATTTTATTTATTTAGTTCATTTTAGGTTTAGTTTTATATTATTTTTTTTTTTATTTTAGTGTTTTATTTATTTTATTTTAGTTTATATTTTTCTTGGAGTTTAGGTTTAGGTTATAGTTTTTTATCTATTTTATATTTTCATTTTATTTTAGGTTTTTATTTATTTATTTTAAGTTTTAAATTTTAGGATTATTTTTAGGTTTTTATTTTTTAGTTTAGGTAAAGGTTTGTTTAGTTTAATTTATTTTATTTAATTTGGGGTTTAGGTTTAGTTTTATTTAGGTATAGATTTTATTTTAATTTAGTTTATTTTAGTTAGTTTATTTTATTTGTATTATTTATAGGTTTAGGTTTTAGTTTAGGGTTTAGGTTTATTTTATTTATTTTAGGTTTATTTTAATATTTAAGTTTTATTTTATTTTATTTATTTACTTTAAGTTTATTCTATTTTATTTTATTAGTTTTTATTTTATTTTATTTTATCTTAGGTTTATTTTATTTTTTTAGTTTAGTTTAGGTTTACATATTCTTTAGTTTAATTTATTATTTATTTTATTTTATTTTAGGTTTAGTGGTTTTATTTATTTTAGGTTATTTTTAGGTTTAAGTTTCATTTGGTAGTGTGGTATTTTATTTACAATTTAGGTTTATGGTTTAATGTAAGATTTGGTGGGTTTAGGTTAGTTTCAGTAGTTTGGGTTTGTGGGTTTGTGGGTTTATGGTTTGGTTTAGATTTAAGGTTATTTTATGGTTTAGTGGTTTAAAGGTTTTAGGTTTAGGGTTTTGGGGTTAGGTTTAGGGTTTAGGTTTAGAGGGTAGTGGGTTTAGGTTTAGGGTTTAGTATGTTTATGGTTTAGGTTTAGGGTTTAGGTTTAGGGTTTTATTATTATTATTAACAGAGAACAAATTTAGATTCAACATTTCTTCTTGTGATTTCATCAACCAAGTACACCAAGTTTTCTAAGCAAAGATAAAAATTAAAAACCCTAGATAACTAGAACTGTCTCTACTGTAGAGACACAGTTCCATAAGCAGCAGATAGATCAGCTCTTGTTTTCCATTTCCCATCAGAACCACCCTGGCCTCTTGGGTAGTGGGATCCTCCATCATAGCCCCGATCTCTCCATCCACCACCACCACAACTATAACCTCCATCGCTCCTCCTGCCACCATAACCTCCACCGCCTCCCACCACCACCTCCATATCCACTGTTTTAGATCCCCACCACCACAGATAACCACCGTCCACCTTGCCCAACTGGATCTAATTGAGCTTGGTTGATGATGGCCATCAAGGTTCTCACCTATTCTGGGTTTAGTTTAGGTTTAGTTTATTTGGCTTTAGGTTTGGGTTTAAAGTTTAGTGGGTTTAAGGTTTAGGTTTAGGCCAGGTTTAGAGTTTAGGTTAGGTTAGTTTAGTTGTGGTTTTAGTTGTGGAGTTTTTAGGTTTAGTTTTTTTTTAAAAAAAAAAAAAAGAAATTGGCAGTTTAGGTTTATTTAGTTTATTTTATATTTTAATTAGGTATTTTATTTTATTTAGTTTAGTTTTATTTATTTTATTTATTTTATTTTATTTTAGGATTTTTTTATTTTAGTTTATTTTTAGGTTTAGGTTTTATTTTTTTATTTTTTTTTATTTTATTATTATTGTGTTTTTATTTTAGGTTTTATAAGGTTTTATTTTTAGTTTAGGCATAGGTTTATTTTAAGTTTATTTTATTTTATTTAGTTTAGTTTAGGTTTAGTTTAGTTTAGTTTATTTAGGTTTTATTTATTTTAGTTTAGTTTATGTTTATGTTTATTTTATTTTTTTTGGTTTAAGTTTTTTTTGGTTTAAGGTTTAGATTTTTTTATTTTTCTATTTATTTTTTGGTTTTTATTTTAGTTAGGTTTTTTATTTAGTCATTTTATTTTATTTTATGTTAGGTATTTAGGTTTTTATTTTTAGGTTTTTTTAGTTTAGGTTTTATTTTTTATTTAGTTATTTTAGTTTTATTTATTTTATTTAGTTTAAGTTTAGTTTAAGTTTATTTTTTTATTTTATTTTATTTTATTTAGGTTTATTTATTTATTTAATATTTAGTTTAGGTTTAGGTTTTTAGGTTTATTTGGAAGGTTAGAAGGTTTTGGTTTAGGTTTATGGTTTAGGTTTAGTGGTTTAGGTTTGTTTAGGAAGTTTAGGGTTTTTGGTTTTTTTAATAGAGAATTTCGATTCAACATTTCTTCTTTTTGATTTCATCAACCAAGTAACACTCTAAGTTTTCTAAGATGAAAGCGAAAGCATAGAGTAAATCAAGTACCCTAGATAACTTGAACCATCTCTACCGTAAAGACATAGTTCTATAAGCAGATCGATGACTCTTGTTAGATCTCCACCCCTCACCTCTCGTGCAGAATCCACCATCATATCCCCGATCTCTCCTTCCGCCTCCACCATGACTATAACCTTCATCGCTCCTCCTGCCTCCATAACCACCACATCGCCCACCACCACCTCCATATCCACCCCTCTAGATCCCCACCACCACTAATGATAATCGCCTCCTCCTTCACCTCATCAGATTAAGCCTCACGTGATGTTTATCAAGCCTCTTATTTGGTTTAGGTTAAAGTTTATTATGTTTTAGGGTTTAGATTTATTTTTAATTTATTTATTAGTTTATTTAGGTTTCATGTTTGGGGTTTAGGTTTAGGATTTAGTTAATGTCTGGGTTTATTGTCTGGGGTTTGGGTTTATGGTTTATGGGGTTTATGCTTGGTTGTTATTGGTTTAGGGGTTGGGTTTAGGGTTTGGGTTTAGGTTTAGGGTTTAAGATTTAGAGGATTTTATTTAAAAAAATTAATTAAACTAGTAAGTTTAGGTTTAATTTTATTTATTTATATTTATTTTAGTCATTTTATTTATAAGTTTATTTTCATTTTATTTAGTTTAGTTTATTTATTATTTTAGGTTTATTTATTTTAGTTTGGTTTTATTTTAGTTTATTTTAAGTTTAGGTTTATTTTAGTTGAGTTTATATTTTATTTTGTGTAGGTTTATTTTACCTTTAGGTTGGATTAGGTTTTATTTTATTTTTTTTAGGTTTAGGTTTTAGATTTTATTTTAGGTTTATTTTTAGTTTTATTTTAGTTTAGGTTTAGGTTTATTTTAGTTTATTTTATTTTATTTAGTTTAGGCTTAGTTTATTTTATGTTTAGGTTTAGGTTAATTTATTTTAGTTTAGTTTATTTTAGTTTAGGTTTACATTTATTTTATTTTTTTATTTTATTTTTTATAGTTTAGTTTTAATTTAGGTTTTATTTTATTTATTTTTATTATTTTTAGGTAGGTTTTATTTAGTTTATTTTTTAGGTTTATTTTATTTTATTTTACTAGTTTATTTTAGGTTTTATAGGTTTATTTATTATTTTAGTTTAGGTTTTTATTTATTTTATTTTAGTTTAATTTTTATTAGTTTTTTTAATCTTTTTAGGTTTATGTTTCTATACTTTTATTTTTTTATTTTTATTTTAGTTTAGGTTTAGGTTATTATATATTACATATTATTATTATTACATATATATATATATATTATTATTATTATTACATATTATTATTATCTCCTTACCATACACAAGTTATCTAGTAGGCCCAGGTTAGGTCAGGTTATTAGGTTTAGGGTTTTGGGTGGCTAGGGTTTAGGGTTAGCTGGCAGGTTTAGGTTTAGCAGGTTTAGGTTTAGGTTTATGGTTTTAGGTTTCAGAGTCAGGTTTATGGTTAGTTTAGGGTTTAGTGTTTAGTTTAGGGTTTAGGCTGATCTTTAGGCCTTAGGCCCAGGGCCCAGGGCCCAGGCCTGAGGGCCTGTGGAAGTTGTTTGGAGTAGGCTCAGTTATGGGTCAGCCTCAGGTTTTTTGGGCCCAGGTCAGGTCCTGTTAGGGTTTAGTAGTTTTTAGGTTTAGGGTGGTTTAAAAAAAAAAAAAACCAAGAGGTTTAAGTTTATTTAGTTTTATTATTTTTATTTTATTTTAGTTTATTTTATTTTATATTTTATTTAGGTTTATTTTATTTTTATTTAGTTTATTTTATTTATTTTAGTTTTATTTTTAGTTTATTTTTAGGTTTTTAATGTTTATTTTTGGTTTAGTTTTATTTTATTTATTTTTTTTTAGTTTTGGTCTTTTAGGTTTAGTTTTAGGTTTATTTTTTTTTTTTTTGGTTTAAGCTTTAGGTTTTATTTTTATTTATTTTTTTAGTTTAGGTTTATGTTTAATTTAGTTTATTTTATTTTATTTTAGTTTGGGTTTAGTTTAGGTTTATGTTTTATTTATTTCAAATTTATTTTAGTTTAGGTTTATGTTTATTTTTTTATATTAGGTTTTTTTTTTTAGGGTTTATGTTTATTTTATTTATTTAGGTTTATTTTAGGTTAAGTTTTATTTAGTTTTATTTTATTTTAATTTAAGTTTTATTTTATTTTAATTTTATGTTTAGTTTTATTTTATTTAGTTTTTATTTTAGGTTTATTTTATTTTTAGTTTAGTTTAGGTTTTATTTATTTTATTTAGTTTAGTTTTATTTTTATTTGATTTTAATAGGTTTAGGTTTAGTTTGGTTTTAGTTTAGGTTTTATTTAATTTTATTTAGGTTTTATTTATTTATTTATTTTATTTTATTTATTTAGTTTATTTAGGTTTAGGGTTTAGGTTTAGGTTTTTTAGGTTTAGGTTTAGGTTTAGTTTAGGGGTTTAGGTTTTGAATTTTTTTTTAGAGAAACAAATTCAAATTCAACATTTCTTCTTTTCATTTCATCAACCAAGTAACAAACCGTGAAGTGAGGTAATCAAATGACTTCCTTTGGGCTAAGCCATGTGTTTGGATGTCTAGACTATATTCCCATTAGCATTCAATCTTATATAAATCAACATATGAATAGAGGAAAGGGAACTCAACATTCATACACTTAAGCTATAAGCACATGCATTTCTTATGTATTTATAACTAGAATCATAACACATATTATTTTTCATTTATAAGCTTTTGAAAAATACATTTGGATTTAATAGTGATAATAATAGCCACTCATATTTTAAATTAAATCAACACATGCAAGCTTACATAAAAAAAATCCACTTTGTTTTACTTGATTTTGAAAAGGTGGATGCATTAATTCAAATGACATACCAAATTTAACATGATTGGAAAGAGGACAATCAAATATAAGCATGTGATTCATTCAACCAAACTAGTTCTTAAGGACAATCAAATCAAATAAGATTACTTAAAGCAAACCAAAGCTTTAATAATTAAGTTTTTGGATTTGATTTTATTTAAAGAGGAGAAGAGAAATCATCACTTGTTATTTTAAACCCATTCCCACATTAGTGATTTAATTTAATTTAAGGAAATGTAATTAAGTTAATTTTATGGGTTAATTAAGTTGAACCCTTAATTAGATGAATTAATTACCCTTACTTATGTCACCTTAAAGTAATTAACTAAATAATTATGAGCCAACATGATATGCATGAAAATAAACTTGCAATGATCCTAGAAATAAATGGGGCCTAATGCAATTGACTCATGATTAATAGTTAGTTTGATTAAGGGAATTAATTACTCTTATGGTTTTCCCGCACATGTGGACAAACCATAATTTAATTAAACTCCTTTAGGTTATTAAACACCTAAAGATCTACCCCCATGATTTAATTTATTAAGGTCTGATGTGATTATGATTTCAATTTGATTAAGTGATTTAATTAATTAGTTAAATATTAATTAATTTCATTTTAAAAAAAGGCTAAAATGAACTTAGTGAAAGGGGTCCCAACGTATTCCTTAGTTCACTTATGTTAACAATGATTAATAAACTTAATTAACCAATTTGTTACTTCATGGGATCAATTGATTAATTAACTTAAAAGAGTAGTTAAGGTTTAATTAGTAAATTTTCCTAATTAAGTGAGCAATAAATTCCAAGAAAATCATGGGAGGAGAGGTCATCCCATTAAACTAACCCACAAAGATTAATTGGGTTAAGCTAATTAATTTTAAAACGTACTATTCAAAATGAGCATAATTATATGATTTATAATTCTTAAAGTTTAAAATTAGTAAAAAAAAGTTTGATCATTTTAAAATAATTCTTAAAATATTTTTAAAATGAGCATTTATTTGCATTTTTTTATTTCTCTATGATTTTTAGAAGTTTTAGCCATTAAAATGGTTAATTAAGCCAAAATAAAGCTTAATCCTATTGGAATGGTGCAATGACGCACGCTTTTCACATGGCGCTGCGTGCACTTTCCACATGTGAGGCATTGGCTACTTAAAACTTATCCAACTCGACCACGTGGCAGGACCCGCTTTCTGACGCGCTTCCATCATCCCATTTAAGATCGACCACCATTATTAATCCCACAGCTTAATAGGATTAAATCAGATCGATCTAGCTGATCTAATCATGACCGTCTATTTCGATCATGTAGAATGGACAGTGCATGATTTAATCTGAGCTTACCTGAGCTTGGATCAATTCCAAAAGGATTCCACACCTTCACGACATCAATCGGAGGGGATCCAATGGTGATCACAGAAAAGTTTTCTTCAACCCATTTTGCCTAAGGATCATTTTGGAAGCATACCTCAAGCTCAAGACCGGACTCGAATGATTAAGGAAGCTTCATCTAGTGGAGACAAAATCTGAGCATTAATTGGATCAATTCTTTTGTTCTTCGAAGGCCATGAATGATGATTTGGAGCTTTGATCAAGTCACCACCTCCAGCTGAAGCTTGGGAGATGATTCATTTTTGCTCGACGAGGCCTAGGGAAGGTGTGTGCAACGTTAATTTGAATTTGATGGAGAAATGGGAAAGTTAGGTCAGAAATGGGAGTGCCCTATTTCAGGATGGATGGGAATGGCATTTTTGATCGAGGAACGATCTTGGGAGCTTAAGGAATGGCTCTAGCAGCTCATCTTGGGTAGCGAGGGCTCTGAGGAATGATTTTTGTGTGTGTTTAAGTGGAAATGAGAGGGTGTATACCTGATCTAACATCACGCAAGTGAGGGAGAATGGAGTCTATCCACCATTGTTCACTTGATCCGAAGCTTACTGAAGCTCTGATCAACCCAAAAGGATTCCACACCTTCACAACAATAATCGGAGGGGATCCAATGGTCAAGATCACATGAGATGCAAGTTTTCTTCAAAATGCTCCAACATATTAAAGATGGAAGTATACCTGCGACTCAAGACTGGCTCAAACGATTAAGGAAGCTTCATCTAGTGGAAATGAAGCCCTGTTGAGCAGCAATTAGATCAATTCGATGTTCACTGAGAAGGCCACGAACTGATGATTTGGAGCTTGGCTTTGATCAAGTCACACCATGCTTGGGAATCTTAGATGATTCATTCTTACTATGAGGCCTAGGAAGGTGTGTGCAAAGTTAATTTGAGTTTGATGGAGAAATGGGGAAGTTAGGTCAGAAATGGGAGCATCCTATTTTGGGACAGACGAGAATGGCATTTTTTAATCAAGGAATGAGCTTGGGATCTTAAGGAATGGCTCTAGCGGCTATTCTTGGATAGCTAGAGCTCTGAGGAATGATTTTTGTGTGCGTTTGTGTGGAAATAAGAGGGAGTATGCCCCCCTACCCCACCCTCTCGTTCATCTTGATCGAATGGTGGGATTGGGTTTGGCTTCTAGTGGCTGTCCGACAATCTCATGGAGTGGTGGGTGGCAGGGAAGAGGTGAGTTGGCTCGACTTAGTTGGTTGAAGGTGTGGAGGTGGCTGCCAAGGAGGAATCATGGGTGTCCTATGGGTTTCAAATGCTCCAATGGGGAGGGTGAGGTGATTTCACCTCCCATGGGTCATGGCCGACCCCCCTTGGGTTAGGTTGGGCAGTGTCCTAGGTGCCTAGGTGGACCATTGGGAGAGTACCAAGTGGCGAAAGAATGGAAATGACCACTTACATTGGTGATTTGTCTCATGTGATGCCCTTGACCTAAGGGTAGAATGATCATTTGGCATTGGATTTGATTTGGCTAAATTTGAAATGAGCCAAAAGTGGGTTAGCCCAAATTTCAAGTCAAACGGAGTTGATTTGGTTAGGTTAGGCTCAATTTGACTTATTTAGGTCATTTCATGTTAGGTTGCATCAAGTCGACCAATTGGTCAAATTAGATCAAACTAAGAGATGGGCCAAGTTCATATGATTATTTGGGATGTTTTGGTTCAAGTTTCAGTTTGGCTTAGATTTGATTTTGGCTTATTTGAATTCATTTGGGTCAAATGGGTTAAGTTGACTAAATTGACCAAATTAGCCAAATTAGCATGGGTTAGTGTTGGTTTGGGTTTAGTTGACTAATTGAAGATGATTGCAGGCTTTGGTTTCAATTAATTTGGATTTTGTTTTGATTTAGGCCAACTTGACCCTTTAGGTCAATTTGGGCTAAGTAGGTCAATTGGGTTCAATTGTATCCAATCATGACTTTGGTCAAGTTCAACAATCAATTTGAAATGAACTTGAGCCATTGGTTGCAATCAATTTTGTTTATTTTGATTTGTCTAGGTCAATTTGGGTCAACTTGGGTCAAGAGGCTAATTGGGTTTGGTTTGACTCAAAAGGTCAAGTCATATTCAAATATTGTTTTGATTTTGTATGAATCATTTGTTTTAAGAGATTTGTCTTAGGTTTGGCTAGTTCATAGGTTAAGGGGTTGACTTGGTCAAATGACCAAGTTGACTTGGTTTGACTACTTGATAATTGATCAACCTAGGTTGATCAACAATCAGGAAGGTTTTAATGGGCTTGGTTCAATCCAATTTTGGTAGGATTAGAACTTGGCTCAAATAGGTCAAATTGCCCACTAGGTCAATTGGGTTTAGCGAAGTTATTGAGTTTATATATGGATTTGGGATTGATATAAATTCAATTCCAATTAGCTTCATTTGAACATTTTAAGTCAAAAGGCTAAGACTTGGTTGATTTTGGTTTGGCTTGATGATTATATATATTTATATTTATGAATATATTGAAGGGATTGATTGATGAAAAATCAATTGAATTTGGGTTTTGGAATGAAGGAATTTGGGTAAGTCCATGGAGTTGGGTCATGTGGCTTAGGTTTGGATTATGCTTTAGTTTGATTTATTTTTGTTGATTTAAATGTATATTTCATGGGTATGATTTATTTTTGTGAAGATGATTGAAAATATGATTGAATTGTGAGAAAATCAATTGAGTTTGACTTAATTTGGATTAAAATGTAGCTAAGTCCATAAGATAGGTCATATGGCTTAGGAAGGGTTTTGGTTTAATTTGATTAAGTTCGATATAGTTTTGATCATTTGAATATAGATTTGATTAATATTTAAGAGGATGATTGAAGATATAAATTGATTATGAAAAGGTCAATTGATTTTAGATTGATTTGGATTAAGATTTGGCTACGTCCATGGGATAGGTCATATGGCTTAGGAAGGGTTTCAAGTTTGGATTTGATCATGGGCTTCAATCATTTGGTTTTGATTTGGGTTTAGATTTAGATTTGAATTTGATGTTTGAATTGAACTTGAGGTTTGGTTTGAGAAGGTGAACATGGATTGGATTTGGGTTGTGGTGAATTATCCTAATCCCTAAAGCATAAGCTAATCTTATGGTTAACCCTTCTAAGTCTAAGCTTAGGTTAAGTGTTTACCTAATTGTTAGAAGTGTCTTATGACTAGGAAAGTATTAGTGTCTAGAAGATTCCTAAGTCTAAGATGGGAAAATTGAATTCATACTCCAAAAGTGAGGTCAATAGGCCTTAGGCTCCATAGTGTTGCCCTTGGAGATATATGATTGGAAGACGTAAGTTTCACATTATAGACTCAGATACATCTTTCAACGCTTTGCTTGAGAAACCATGGATACATGAGAACAATATAGTTCCATCCTCTCTACATCTTTGTATGAAGTTCATGAGAGGTGTGGTATCGCCTACTATGTCAAGGGAGATCTCAAGCGATTTATATTTCATGTGGTTGGCATATATGAGGAAGTGGCTTACTACCTCCCTCAAAATCAATAAGTCTATTCTCGCGAACTTGGTCAAAGTTTAAAAATAAAAGAAAAAGAAAAAGAAAAAGAAAAAAAGAGAAAATGAAAAAGAAAATAAAAGGGAGAGGAAATACACTTGGAGGAGGAAGCGAGCGACATTAGATTCCACCCACGCTCATTACCATTTGAACATATGGGTAGACTACTTAACCTCCACCAAGCAGAGAGGGCCAGAGGTAGTCCCAAGGGTGGAAAACCTCCTTATTGGCCACCTAATAAAAGATATGTCAACTACTGAGTACACTGCTATCCATATAAACTTAAAATCTAGTTCATAGGATGAGTCTTATATATTTAGCATGCTAGCCAACTCTTCTATAGTAGATTCCTTGGAGGTGATAGTTGAGCAAGATAGTGATGAAGATGGGCTCCAAAGTAAAGCATAAGTGTATCCAAGTGTTTATGTGAAATAGTTAGACATCGCTTGGGAACCTTAGCTCTAACCCCACTTTCCTCTTAAAAGTGGTTTGGTAGTTAAGGAAGCCCTAAGTCATCCACAGTGTGAAGACTTAGAGCATGTCGACTACTTTGAAATAATATGGAAGAACAAATGCAAAAGCTCTTAATTAAGATCGGACTAGGATTTCGATTGGTCTCCAATGATGACGACATTACTAAGTCACCAATCATTTGGAATTGACAGTTCTTAAAATCATATTAACTCATATGAGAGATATGTGCTTAGAAACTTGATAATCCATGATTTTGAAGTCAAAGATGGACAGAAGTTAAGAAGAGATCAAGTCAACCATCGAGAGCTCAAAGAAATCAACTTAGAGTCAAGAAGATCCACGCTTGACATACATTCTTTATTGAATGAAATTAAAACCAATGACTTAGTTAGGCTATTAATGAGTTTAAGGTCGCTTTGCATGGAGTTATTAAGAGATGCTTGGATTGGCTCAACATAATGATCCATAAACTAGTAATAGAGCCTACTACTAATCCTATCAAACAAGCTCCTGCATGCATATTAGACATAGAATAATAGTCATTTATGAAGTCAAGAAATTGATTGATGTTGGCTTCATATGGGAAGAAAAATACCCTACCGGTCATCCAAGTTAAGAAAAAGAATGGCCAAATTCACATATGCATCGATTTTAGAGATTTAAATAAGGCATGTCCAAAAGATGAATTTTCACTACCAATCCTGAAGCTGATGGTGGACATTGCCTCATCTCATGTAGTCTTCTATTTTATGGATGGCTTATCCGGATATAACCAAATAAAGATTCAAGATGAAAGAAACATACTTTAGAACCCATATTAGAATCTATTGCTATAAGGTCATGCCTTTCAGCCTTAAAATGTTGATGCTACATACTAGCTATGTCTCAATCTTCAATGAACTCATCATTAAATCGAGTGCTACGTCGATGATCTCATGGTCAAAAGTATAGAATAGGAAGACCATCTCTTTGACTTGAGAGTAGTTTTCAAATAGTTAAGATAATTTAACCTCAAAATGAACAAGTGTACATTCGAGTACCTTCGAAATTCCTTAGGTTTGTTGTCACAAGGGAATCAAAATTGATCTAGAGAAGATTACACATATTAGAAATGCCACCTAAAAGTTTAACTTAACTTTGATTATTGTAAGGGTGGTTGGCATATCTAAGATGCTTTATATCCAACTTATCAGGAAGATATCAGTCATTCTTAGCACTTACCAAAAAGGACATAAAGTTCAAGTGGGATGACAAGTGTGAGCATGCCTTCGAAAACATCAAGAATTTCTTGATGATATCGCCGATTCAAGCAGCCCCTATCCCAAAAAACTAGCTCATATTTTACACAGCTATGTTAGATGACTCCCTTGGTGCTTTGTTGTCCCAATCCAATGACAAAGGGAAGAAAAATGTACTATACTACCTCAACCATCTTCTAATCCCTACTAAGGCTAATTATCCACTCATTGAGAAGAATTTCCTTGCTTTAATCTTTGCATTCCAAAAGCTACAACACTACATGTTTCCTCATAAGGTGAACTTAATCTTTAGGTCCAATCCACTGATCTCATGACATAATCGTATCCAAATGGTCAATGATCCATGATCCTCTCACCATTTAACATTACCTTTGTACCTTCGTGTGGAAAGGAAGCACTAGCAGATTTCTTAGCAGACACCCACTTTAACTCTAAGCATCGAACATCAACATCTTTGGAGATTCTCCTAGTTATCAACCAAATTGTCCTATAAGGTTATAAAGCTTAAGTCTCACTACCATAAGTACACCATGGAGTTGTTGGCCCAAATCCTAGGTTACCATTTATAAGATTCCTCGAGGAGAATGCCATAGCGTATGCTTTTAGCCAAGCTTGCCAAGGAGTTGGCATGTCTGGAAGAAGTGTCCATATCAATAAATATCCAAAATAGACAAGTCTTATCCCTTATTGATATTGAACTCAACAAAAAGTACTCTCTTGAAGGGGAGATTTCCATTGCCAAGAAGGATGAGGAATTAGGTTGGAGGCAACCATTCATGGATTACTTAAATAAAGGCAAACTAACTCAAGAGATGTCCCAAGCCCATCAGATGAAGTAGAGAGCACTTTCCTATGCTCTTGTGGATGGTGTCTTAGACGATCTTTCATCATGTTATGTTGTTTTAGACAAGCAAGCCCATAAGATCATGACCAGGTACATTCAGATTATGTGGAGCCAACCAATCTGTTCAAAGATGAAAGCCAAGATCAAGAGACTAGATACTACGCCATCGATGATCAAAGATTGCATGGATATAGCTGGATGCCACCAATGTTAAATACACGGTGTGGTCCTACACCAACCACCCAACATTCTACATCCTACATTGGCCTCATTGCTATTTGAGTGTTTATCAACATAGTGGGTTCGATTGATCCTCCTTCTAAGGGTCATCGGTTCATCTTAGGCTATGACTACTTTTCCAAATGGGCAAAGGTGATTCCAAAGAGATCATAACTTAGCATGTGCTCTAATTTTTAGGAACCATATTGTATATAGGTTCAGAGTGCCTCGATGAATTATATTTGATAATGGTACTTCATTCAAGAGCACCGAGATCAACAACTTTGCCCGGAGACACAACATAGATTAGAGATATTCTATCATCAACTACCTGAGGGAAAATAGCTTAGTAGAAGCCTTCAACAAAGCTCTCATCCAAATACTAAAGAAGATGCTCGAGAATAACAAGTGACTGTGGCATGAGCAATTAGTTGAAGCCTTGTGGGCCTACCGCACCAATTATAGAACTCCAACTCAGTCTACTCCATTCACCTTAGTGTATGGGTCTAAAGTCATTCTACCATTAGAAGCCCAACTCCCATCACTAAGGATAGCTAGGTAGCAAGATGACACAGAATGCCAAGTTACTTAAAAGAGCTCAAGGTTTAGAGGAGAGCTTCATGAGCACAAAACCTCGAGTTGTACAAAGCTAAAATGATTCAATCTCATAACAAGTTGGTCCATCTTAGAGCTTTCAAGTAGAGAGCTTATTTTAGTTCAAGGAGACCGATTGTTTTGCTTGTAAGATGGGAGGCAAGTTTGAACTCACTTGGGAAGGCATCATAGAGAAGAGTACCAAGGAGGATCTTAGCCTTATTAATCATAAGAGAGCACCCAATGCTTCCAATCAATGGGCTCTACTTAGAAAATATTATAAATCATGTTTGAAAATAACTATTATTAATGAAAATTCCATTTCGAACTCAATCTATTCCATGTTGAAAGTATTCTTGTTTATAAATCCTCCATGATGTGTTTAGGGTAGGTGTAAGGAACCCAAGCAGCATCCTATCCTTCATCGACACAACACAAACATAAAACTACACATAAACATATAAAAAAAACACATATCTTTTATCTCAGGCTACTTTGAGTTGAGATAACTCCCCCAATGACACTCACTCATTAGCTGCTCTAGGTTAGGCTGGCGTGCATCCCTACTAGTGTGTCACCTAGTGGTCTTCTTGCTTTGGAGGATGTAAGTTACACTTTCCTTCCTTACTCACTACATACCATAAGGGCCTTATTAGTTTGGTAGCCCATCATAAGTGTAAGCTACCTCATGTTGGCTTCATTTAAGAGGATGTGAGTCTGCTATGCTTTCTTCTTGATTAGCACTAACTAGGTCAGTATATTTGAGGTTTAGGATAAGTCCCCTAGTGCTCCTTCCCTCCTAACTACTTCAAGTCCAGTCCCCCTTGGGGCTCCCCACTTAGTAGTCACTCTAGATCAACTTATGTCCCGCGGATGACAGACTATCTCGATTATCAGTTTCGCTTGGAAAGTTGTAAGCTTACACTCTTTCTTTCCAGATTGATCATTGTACATCAACGTACACCTTAAGCTAGTTAGTTCTCACTATGTTGATGGATACACCATCATGAATGGATACACCTTAGGTTGGTTGGTTCTTGCACCCACACCACTCATGCATGTAAGTTTGCTATGTTTTCTCCTTTAGTTGGCCACAGACACCTATAGGCTTTCTTTTCGTGGCTCAAGATAATGCCCTAGCAGCTCCTCCCTGGCACTATATTTGGAACACATCCTTTGCACCCCATTTAGACACACCGGTTACTATCGATTGGAAAATTCCTTTCCTAGTAACCACCCCTATGGTTGGAGAATTCATCTTGTGGATGCGATTCTCCCTTGGTCTAGTAAATCAGAGATGTAAAGATGACATGGCCCTTCTGTGTGGTCCCTCGCACACCAACAGGGTCCACATAAATTTATAAATAAAATATATATTCACTTATGGATTAGGAGGACACCCCTAGCAATACCTCTTCCTAAGCAGGTATCCTATCTAGGGCAAGGTCAAAAACTTCCTATGAATCTAACTACTCTTGAGTTGATATAAGTCCTGGCATTCACTCAAGAGTTGCCCCTAAGTCAAGTTTGATTTATTTCGCTACCAACATGTCACCCAATGGTTACTTTAGAAGATGTAAGTCTACTACCTTCTTCCTAGCAGTTGTTGCACACCAAAAGGAAATACCTTAGGTTGGCTAGCTCTACCCCTCAACCAATATGCTATCCTTTTAGATTTGTAAATCTGAGATAGGACAAGTCTGATATAGCCCCTTCTTAGTTGGTCCATCACACACCAACATGGTCCATAAATTAAATCTATCAAATTTTACCGAGCTCACATCCCCAACAAATATTCCCTCAAATCAAAATCAAACTAAACAAACAAAATGTATCAAATCATATGAAATTAAGATAAAATTAATCCTGACTACTTTTGAGTTGACATAAGTCCCTAACAACATTCACTTAATAGTCACCCTAGGTCAGGTTTGATTTGTTGTGCATCCAATAGATCACCCCAGTTGTTCCTCACTTTGAAGATGTAAGTGCTATGCCTCTTCTAGCACATTGTACAAAAGGAAACCCAAAGGTTGGCTAGCTACCACGCTAGACTTTGGATTTGTAAACTGATGTAGGTCAAGATGATATAGTCCCTTCTTGGTCCATCATACACCAACATGATCCATACATTAACCGACATTAAATTAAACCCAATTTTCCCCAAGTTAAATCACACCTTCTCCCTAGTCCCTAAATCATATATATAAAGTCAAACAAATCAAATTCAAAATCCTCCATAATGGAGCCAAATTAAACCAACCCCAGTAGAGTCTAAATCAAGAAATCCAACCTTTATCCCCAAGAGAGATACATCCCAAATAAATATGAAATCAAACTCAAATCCAAATCTAGGATAGCAACCGCTTCCAGTGGAAGGTTCATATACCCAATCACTAGTGACTCGAGCCCATATCTCTATGATATGCCTCCACATCAATTAAAAAATAAATTAAAGTTGAATCTTAGTCCCTAGTGGATTATAGATTCACAATGAATCTTCTTTCCACAAATCATATAATCAAATCAAATTCAAACCTTATCCCTAGATATTTCTTCTTCTATGCCCCGACCCTCACATGTCATGTCCAATGCATGTGATCCCCAAGTGGATCTCCTCCATGTCCTTGACATGGAATTCTCATCAAATCTTATTTCTTCTCTTATGCACACCTTACTTCAACAAAAGCCTACAATGTATTTGTTCAAATTACATCATCTTAACATTGTAATCAACATTTTATGATTTGATGGTGCAAGCTCAAACTAACTAATGCAATATCATGCTAAACATATGTGAATTAACAAACTATATTATATTATAATATATGATGTTATATTATAATTTTCTATAATATAATATATTGTCTAACATTACACCTCATTAGAATCACTTAAAAATAACAAATAAAATTTTTTTCCCAAAATATAAATAATGTTCATTTTGGATGTAAAATTATTATTTTTCTATTAGAGATGGTACAAAATAGCATAATTTTGGTGTTGCTTCTTGGTGTGTGCATGAATTTGGCCAAATTGTTCCATCTCAACCTTCAAATTAACATTTTTGTTAGTTTTCACCCATTGTATTTTAACAAAAGTAAAACATACTAAAATGTACAATAACAAAACACACACATTCATATATATGTGAAGTTTTATTGTTATGTACATTATATTTTAATATGCTTTCATATAATATATTATCTTACATCATACCTTAAAATGAATAACTTTATGCAAAAAATTTATAAAATTTGGTTGAAAATGAACAATATTTTGGATGAAAATTCCATTCTTTTGATTAAATGACACACCATAGCACACTAATGATGTTCCCTAAAGCTTACTTTAAATTTGGCCAAATCCCATCATCTCCCTATAAATCAAGATTTTTATGAATTATACTAGTGCAAACTCTACTACATCATACTATAAACAAAATATGCTAAACAAAAAAGTAGTAATACACAATAGTATGCTATAATGAATGCTATATGTTATAGCATCCTATATTATAATACACTATAACATATTATATTATATTATATCAATATCATAAAGATTGCTTAAGATAAAAAAATCTTAAAATTAGTCTAAACAATAAAAATTAGTCCCAATGAATACACACCCAAATTAATCATTTCCACAATCAAACTCAAATTTTTACCCACAATAAATATCCTTAAGTGGAAGGTTCATGTACTTAATTCCCAATAGATTCCTTCTAGCCTCTCATTGCATAAAGAGACTACATTACCATTTTAAAGTCTAAGTCAACATTTTATATAATGCTACTATAAGCTCATGCATGATTGTAAAATACTAAAATAATTGAAATTGAGAAGAACAATATATTATGATATATGATGTTATACTATGCTACAACATATAATATTTATTTTAAAATTAGAATCTTACTTTTTAGACTATAAGTGGTGTAGCACAACTTTGGTACTACAACCTGATTCCCACTTCAAATTTAACAAATTTCAACATTTGATTTATTAAATCAATATTTTATGGTGGGATTAGTTTAGAGTAGTAGGTTAAGCAAGAGGCACATCAATGGATCCTTCAAATTCTCCTTAACCTTCTTGTCCTGGGGGTATGTGTAGTGGCATGGTGAGGAAATTCTCATAAGTTGATGAACATGTGGAGCATTGTAGCAAGGGTGGGATAAAGAGGTGAAAGAAGTGATCATTGAAAGGCTCAAAAACTGATGAGATAATCTTCAAGGTCAAGCACCGATCAACACCTAACAATCATCATACACACTAGATGACAAGGCAATAAGAGAATAGCCTAATCCCTACTTAGCAAGAGAGAATCCTCGAGATCCCACCTTATCGCTTTTTTTTAATCCAACTAAAGTGATAATTTCAACAGCACTTGTTAATCTTAGTTGGGATGTTGAGATGTTGAAGAAAGAAGTCTGAAGGATCCGACTAGTGTTGCTTGGAGGAACCATAACATCATCATAACAAGACCAAGCAGAGCACCAACTAGGTATTTCACAACATCTTCGCTGACTTCTTTAAGATCACCTTTTGTAAAAATTAGCTCAATCGGGGTTTAGGGTTTATGGTTTAGGGTTTTAGGATTTATGCTTTTAGGTTTTAGGGTTTAGGGTTTAGTAGGGGTTTTAGGGTGGTTTAGGGTTTAGTAGAGTTTAGGGTTTAGGGTTTAAGGAGTAGGTTTGGGTCAGGTCTAGGTTTAGGATTTAGGTTTAAGTTTTTTACTTTTAAATTAAGCAAACCACAGAGTTTAGGTTTATTTAATTTATTAAGTTTATTTTATTTATTTTAGTTTATAATATTTTAATTTTATTTTAGATTTATTTCTTATTTATTTCTTTATTTTATTTTTAGTTTTTTATTTTATTTTAGGTTTATTTATTTTAGTTTATGGTTTTATTTTAGTTTAAATTTTTTTTTATTTATTTTTAGTTGAGTTTTATTTTTTATTTTTTGGGTTTAGGTTTTATTTTTTATTTTAGGTTTATTTTAGGTTTTATTTTTTTTATTCTAGGTTTATTTTTAATTTTTTTTATTTCATTTAGTTTTGGTTTAGGTTTCTTAGTTTATTTTGGGTTAGGTTTAGGTTTTATTTATTTTATTTTAGGTTTAGTTTATTTTATTTTATTTTATTTTATTTTATTTTAGATTTAGTTTTTTTTATAGTTTTAGGTTTTACTTTTATTTATTTTAGGTTTTTTATTTAGTTTCTTTTCAAATTTTATTTTAGGTTTATTTTATTTTATTTGTTTTATTTTTATTTTATTTTTTTTTCTTAGGTTAATTTTATTTTTTTTTAATTTTAGTTTTTATTTATTTTATTTTAGTTTCTTTTTATTTATTATTTAATTTTATTTTTAGTTATAGGTTTAGGTTTTAGTTTAGGTTTTAATTTCATTTTTATTTTATTTTATTTAGGTTTAGGTATTTATTTTATTTAGGTTTTATTTAGTTTTTAGGTTTTTTTGACTTTTAGGGTTTAGAGGGTTTTATTGGGTTGATTTAAGGTTTAGAGTTAGGTTTAAGGTTAGGGTTTAGGGTTAAGTATTTAGGTTTTAGGGTTTAGGGTTTAGTTTAGGGTTTAGGGTTTAGGGTTTTAACTAAAAGGAAATAATTTCAAAAAATAGGTACAAGAGCATATTAGAGACTAAACTCAAAAAAAAAAATAGTTCTCAAATGAGCTGGAGAATCCTAAAGAGTTTAGTCCCTAAACTAATACATCGAAGAGCAATAAAGAAAAAAAGCAAAGAGAAAACTAAAAAAAGCCAAGCAAAATACAACAAAGGGGAAGAATCCATGGAGCCCCAAAAGAACCTCCAAAAAGATGAAGATCCATAAGAAAAGAAACCTGCAACCTACAACTGAAGACAACTCCAGCCATCTAAGAAAAAGAGACCATCAAGAAAAACTCTAGCTCTAAGAAGAAGAAGAGACCAACAAAAAAGAGAACCTACAACTGCAAGAAATCTCAGAAAGAGATCGAAAACATAAAGAGATAAAACTCGCTCATAAGGAAAGAAAGGATAATCACAATAATGGGGCAACAAATCCTAAGTGCATCCAGCTTCAAAGAAGGGTTACAAATAGGAAAAATATCAAGGAAAAAATCCATCATATCATCATAGCCATCCCACCAAAGAAAAATACAAACCTATCATAATAGCCACCCACCAAAGAAAAGTGAAGCTAAAGAAATAGAGAGAGAGAGCAACATATAAACTTAACATAAGGCAATCCCAACAAAACCAAATATGAACACCTCTTAAAAAAGAGGGAGAAAAGAAGCTCACAACCCAAAAAAAGATCCCTCAAAGACAAAGCAAATAGAGCCCAGAACAACACCAATCCAAAGCCACCAAGGCACCAAGCCAACAGAGCCCATAACAACACCAATTCAAAGCCACCAAGGCACCAACCAAAGGAAAGGAAACAACTAATAGAGTAGCCAAACAATAGAGCACCCAAGAAAAATAGCCCAGGAAAGAGCAAGAGAACCAAACCAAACCAACCAACAAAAAAAAAGAAGAAGGCTAGAAAAAAGAAAAAATAAATAGCTAGAGAAATAGCCAACCAATGGGCAAACCACACGCTAAGGAAAAAAGCCCAACCAACCACCAACAAAGAGAGCAAAAGAACCAACCAAAAAATGGCAAGCCAATAGGAACAAAGACACCAGTGCAAAACCAACCATTCAAAGGACACCCAAAAAAAGAAAACCCAGTAAACAAGAAGCCATAAATACCAAGCCAGAAGGAGGAAAATTAGCCAAGAAGGCAATACTACAACTAGCAAGAAAATAAACAGCAAAAGCTCAACCAATAGAAAAAAACTAACCAAAAGCAAAAACCTCCCAAGGACGGGATAGATTATTTCTAAGAAGCTTTTGAACGAGTAGGCAAGTGAGGAGGCATAAATCTAACACTTTTTTCTTGTAAATAGTTTTATAACCATGCCCTTTCTCCAAAGAATCCATCCAAAATGAATCAATATTGTTATAAAAAACATGGGGATCAGTAAAACCTATCAGTTTCAAAGAAGAGCATTCAAAATCATCCACAACATTAGACAAAGGAAAATTATAAATAGTTTGCATTTTAGAATCAGAAGTGATAGAAGGAGCAGAAATAGCTTTATTAAGAAGATAATTATCAATATTTTCACCTTCCAATAAAATCTGAAGAGTTTCCTCCCTATCTTCATTCATAAAAGAAGCAAGAGAAGCAGAATCTAGATTTTCAGTATAATCTTAATGTATGGAATTAAAATAAGATTCAAATCCCTTAAAAACACATAGTATATTACCAAAATTCTGAACATAACTACCAACCATAAAAGAACCATCATTTTGAACCAAAATAGAACTATTCATAATAAGAGAATTATCACAAGTATCTAAATCTTATTTTTTAAAAGAAGGATCACCAATATTAACAAGATTTTCAGGACTAGAAGTTAAAATATCATAAATAAGAACATTCTTTTCACCACCATTCTCAATCAAAGAAGGTAATGAAATAGTCTCTTTCCCATGATCTAAAGTAGACATAGGAGAAAGAGAAACAATATCCAATTGGTTGGAAGAAATGGTGTTAGCATCAATAATATTCAAACCATCATCATGAAAGGACTTATGCACAACATCCAAACCATTAGAATCATTAACCACAACCTCTAAAGTCTTCCCTTTAGCAAAATCATCAAAAGAAACACTTAGAGCATGATTATTAGTTAAAACCTTTTCAAACACATCAAAATTACCTTCCACATTAGACAAATCATTAATAGCTAAAACTTTTTCAGAAGATTCAGAAATTTGGTTTTGCAAAACATCAAAATTTTGAAAAGCAGAATTTTCTTTTATCCAACTTGAGAGGATCATCAGTTTTTTCAATAATTGAATTCTTACTGGTGATTTTCTTGCTAAGAGATGGATGAGTAATAAAGCATTCAGAAATTTGATGCCCATGAATCTTACAACAACAACAAGTGTTTATCCCACTAAGTGGGGTCAGCTACATGAATCCTTCATCTCCATTGTGTCCTATTATGTGTGAAATTCTCATTTAATTCAAGTATATTAAGGTAATCTTTTTTACATCTTAACCAAGTCTTTTTAGGTCTACCTCTACCTTTCTTAACAAAAGGCAAATCTAATGCATCTACTCTCCTAACCGGGTCATCAGATGACCGAAGCTTTATGTGGACAGAACATCTAAGGCGACTCTCTCTAATCTTATTTTCCATTGTAGCTACTCCAACTTTTTTCCTAACATACTCATTTCGCATTTTATCTCTAAGAGTAAAGCCACTCATCCACGAATCTTACAATGATTATAAAAAAATGGGAAAGTTCTCAAAAACAACTTTCTAAAAATAATGCATTTTTTGAACCTAACCAAATTTCTTTCAGGTATTTTTTAGTAATATAAATCTTTACAAGAATTCTAGCAACATACGATCTAGATGAAGTAGTTGTTGCTTGATCAACTTGCAAAGGATGACAAAAAATCAACCCAATACCAAAAAGAATTTGATGATTAAATAGATGAATCCACAAGTTAAGTATAGAAATCCAAATGGGAACAATAGAGACTCTTCATTAACATCAAACATAGGCCCACTTGAATATGCATTTGACAAATAAAAACATAGTAAGAACACCTAGAAAAAATCTTTCATAATCAAGATCATTAGAAAGTTTAACAATAACAAGCCTTGGATCAATCAACCCAATAGAAAAAGAACCAGATAAATTTAAGCTATGAAAAAAAAAATGAATATCTTCTTTCTTTGGTCATTTAAATGAAAACATTCCAATCAAAGAAAAAACAAAAGGCTCAGCTAATCTTTCAATATCCTTAATTGAAATCATAATTGTCAGAGTACTTTTAAAAGTCGTATGAAGCAAATTCAAAGGAGTCTCAGTGGAGGAATTCCTACCAGTTAAAGCCTCTTTGAAAGATTTAGTAACAGTAGGTAATTTAGAGGTAGGATTACCCAAAAAATTAGATGCCCTAGCAGGATCCATTGGTACATGGGATTTACCCCATGGATTTGAAGAAGCTGATGCCATGAGTCACAACGCCGTGACAAGAATAGGTCAAGATCGGCCCTAAGCTAACAATCTATAGGGAATCCAAGAGAGAAAGCACTCAAAAACTCACTAAGAACGCGAGGAATCTCAAAATCACTCAATAATAGGGTTTAGTTTAGTTTTAGGGTTTAGGTTTTAGGTTTAGTATTTATTAGTTATTATTAGGTTTTATTAGTTTTAGATTATTATTAATTTATTATTAGTTTAATGTTTTGTTTAGTTAGTTTAGTTTTAGTTTGTTATTAGTTTAGTTTTATAATTTTATTATATTATTTTAGAAGGGGTTTAGGTTTAGTTTAGTTTATTTAGTTAATTTTGTTTATTGGGTTTTGTTTATTTTAGTTTATTTATTAGTTAGTATTAATTAGTTTAGTTATTATTATTAGTTAGTTATTTATTTTAGTTTAGTTTTGTTAATTTTATTTATTTGTTTAGTTTAGTTTATTAGTTTTATTTGTTTAGTTATGGGTTTAGGTTTATTAGATTATTATTATTAGTTTTTAGTTTAGTTTATGGTTTAGTTTTTTTTATTAGTTATTTATTAGTTATTTATTATTATTATTATTTATTTTAGTTGGTTTATATTATTAGTTCATTTAGTTTTTTTTTCTTTATGGTTTATTATTATTTTATGTTTATTATTATTAGTTTATTATTATTATTTTATTTATTTAGTTAGGGTTTAGGGTTTAGTTATTTAGTTATTTATTAGTTTTATTATTTTTGTTTTATTTATTAATTATTAGTTATTAGTTATTATTATTATTATTATTTAGTTCTTAGTTTTATTATTAATTCTTTATTATTATTAGTTTATTTATTTTTATTAGTTTAGTTATTTAGTTCATTTATTTTATTATATTTTTATTATTTTATTATTAATTTTATTTTTTATTATTATTAGTTATTATTAGTTTATTAGGTTTAGTTAATATGTTATTTATTAGTTTTATGGTTTATTAGTAGTTTAGTAGTTAGTTAGTTATTTAGTATTTATTTATTAGTTATTATTATTATTTTATTATTTAGTTTTAATGTTTATTATTTTATTATTATTTTAGGTTTATTAGTTAGTTTTTAGTTAGTTATTTTATTAATTTATTAGTTTATTAGTTATTAGTTTTATCATTAGTTATTATTATTAGTTATTTTAGTTTATTTTATTTTATTTATTTAGTTTTTAGTTATTATTTATTAGTATTATTTTATTATTTTTTATTTTATTAATTTATTTATTAGTATTATTTTAGTTTAATTTTAATTAGTTATTTAGGTTTTATTATCATTATTATTAATTTAGGTTTAGGTTTTAGTGTTTATTTATATAGTTTTTCTTTTATTTTATTATTATTATTATTATTATTATTATTATTATCATTATTATAATAATAATTATTATTAGTTTTAGTTAATATTATAAGTTTATTAGTTTTAGTTAGTTAGTTATTATTATTTAGTAAGTTAGTTTTATTATTATTATTATTATTAATTATTATTAGTTATTATTAGTTTTTTATTTTAGTTTATTATTTTTATTAGTTTAGTTAGTTTAGTGTTTAGTTTAGTTTAGTTTTAGTTATTTATTATTTAGTTTATTATTATTATTAGTTTAGTTTAGTTAGTTTTTATGTTATTAAGTTTTATTATTATTTAGTGTCTTTTTAGTTATTATTAGTTTTCAGTTTAGTTTATTTATTATTATTATTATTAGTTATTAGTTTATTAGTTTATTATTATTAATTAGTAAGTTTATTAGGTTTGCTTATTATTATTAGGTTAAGTTTATTTATTTAGGTTATTATTTTTTTTTTTTATTAGTTTAGTTATTTATTTAGTTTATTAATAGTTTATTAGTTTAGTGAGTTATTAGTTTATTTTAGTTTTATTAGTTTTTTTAATTTATTAATTTTAGCTATTAATTTTATTTTATTTGTTGGTATTATTTTAGTTAGTAATATTTACATTATTATTTTATTAGTTATTTAGTTTAGTTTTATTAGTTTAGTTTATTAGTTATTAGTTTTAGTTCAATTTAGTAATTATTATTTTAATTATTGGGTTTAGTTTTATTATTAGTTATTTTATTTAGTTACTTATGTTTTAGGGTTTGGTTTATTACCAATTATTATTAGTTAGTTATTTATTATGGTAGTTTAGTTAGTTTATTAGTTTAGTTTTAGTTATTTATTTTAGGTTTAGTTTTTATTAGTTTTATTAGTTTTTATTTTTTAGTTTATTGTGGGGTTTTTTTGTTATGTTTAATTTAGTTATTAGTTTATTTTATTAGTTTATTTAGTTTTATATTTTAGTTTATTATTTTTTAGTTATTATTTGTTAGTTTATTTTAGTTAGTTTTATTTTATTTTATTTTAGTTTATTATTAGTTTAGTAGTTTTAGTTTATTATTTATTTCAATTTTAGTTAGTTTAGTTTCATGTTTTAATTTGTTTCTTATTAGGGTTTAGTTTAGGGTTTAGTTTAGGGTTTTAGGGTTTAGGGTTTTAGGGTAGTGGTTTAGGGTTTATGGTTTAGGGTTGGCTTAGGGTTTAAGGTTTAAGGTTTAGGGTTAGTTTTAAGGTTTAGCATTTAGGGTTTGGGTTTTTTTTTATTTTTTTTATTTTTTTAATTTTAGGTTTTAGTGCTTAGGGTTCAAGTTTTAGGTTTAGGGTTCAGGTTTTAGTTAATGGTTTAGGGTTTTGGTTTTAGAGAATAAAGATTAACATTTCTTTTTTTTTTTGATTTCAACAAGTAACAAGTTCTCTAAGACACAAGTGACAAATAAAAAAATGAACACGCATAGAGCAAATCAAAAACCCTAGATAACTAGAATTGTCTCTATTATAAAGATACAGTTTCATAAGTAGCAGATTGGATCAACCCTTCTTCATTTCTAGCCCCATCAAAACCACCCCTGCCTCTCATCGGATCCACCATCATATCCCTCCCACCACCATGGTTGTAACCTCCGCCGCTCCTCCTACCTCCATAACCACCACCACCACCACCACCTCCATATCCACCACCTCCAGATCCCCACCACCATTGAATAACGCCTCCTCTGCCGCCTCCACCACCGTTCTATGCAAGATGTTCCATCATCAAGGTGCCCATTCTTAGGTTTATGTTTAGGTTTAAGTTTATTAGGTTTTAGGGTTTAGTTTTATTTTTAATTTATTTAGTTTTAGGTTTAGTATTAGGGTTTTGGGTTTAGGTTTAGGGTTTGTTAGGTTGTGGTTTATTTAGAGTTTAGGGTTTGTTTAGGGTTTTAGGGTTTTAGAGGTTTTGTGGGTTTATTGAGCAACATTTAGGGTTAGGTTGGGAGGGTTTGGGAGGTTTAGGGTTTAGGTGGTAGGTTGTAGGTTTAGGATTTTGTTTAGGGTTTTTAAATATTAAGCAAAACAGGGTTAAGTTTATTTAGTTTTAGTTTATTTTATTTTTTTTAGTTTATTTATTTTTAAGTTTATTTATTTTTAGTTTAGGTTTTTATTTTAGTTTATTTTTAGGTATAGGTTTAATTTTTATTTTAGTTAGTATTATTTCATTTATTTTATAGGTTTTTTTCATTTTTTAGGTTTAGGTTTAGGATTTTATTTTTGTTTTAGTTTCATTTTATGATTTTATTTTAGGTTTATTTTTAATTTATTTTGTTTAGGTTATTTTATTTTAGGTTTACATTTTTATTTATTTTATTTTTAGGTTTAGGTTTAGGTTTTTTTTAGGTTTATTTTAGGTTTTATTTTTAGTTTAGGTTTAGGTTTATTTTAGTTTATTTTATTTTATTTAGTTGAGGTTTAGGTTTTATTTATCTTAGTTTATTTTATTTTATTTTAGGTTTAGGTTTATTTTATTATTATTTTAGGTATATTTTTTCTTCAATTTAGGGCTTAGGTTTTATTTTTATTTTTTTTTAGTTTTGGTTTTTATTTAGTTTTATTTAATTTTATTTTTAGGTTTATTTTATTTTTATTTTATGTTTAGTTTTATTTTATTTTTTAATTCTTAGGTTTATTTTTTTTTAGTTTAGTTTATGTTTTATTTATTATTTTATTTTAATTTAATTTTAATTTTAATATTATTTTATTTTTAGGTTTAAGTTTAGGTTTTATTTTAGGTTTTTATTTTATTTCATTATTTTTATTTTAGGTTTAGGTTTATTTATTTTTATTTTTAGGTTATTTTATTATTTATTTTATTATTATTTAGGTTTATTTTTTTATTTAGTTTAGTTTATTTATTTTAGGTTTATTTATTTTAATTTAGGTTATTTTTAGTTTATTTTTTAGTTTAGGTTTAAATTTTTATTTTTTTTAGTTGAGTTTTTATTTTATTTTTTTAGTTTTAGGTTTTATTTTTATTTTTTTTAGGTTTAGGTTTTATTTTATTTTTTTCTAGGTTTTTTTAGGTTATTTTATGTTTATTTTTAGGTTTTATTTATTAGTATATGTTTAGGTTTATTTTTTTATTTTATATTTTAGTTTAGGTTTTAGGATTAGGTTTAGTTTATTTTAGGTTTGGTTTAGGTTTTTTAACTAGTTTTAGTTTATTCTAATTTAGGTTTAAGTTTTATTTTTATTTTTATTTTTATTTTATGTTTAGGTTTTTTTTTGTTAAGGGTTTAGGTTTTATTTTTTGTTTATTTTTAGGTTTAGGTTTTTATTTTATTTTTATTTTACTTTTAATTTTTATTTTATTTAGGTTTTATTTTATGTTTAGTTTATCTTTAGTTTAGTTAGATTTATTTATTTTATTCTTTAAATTTGATTTTATTTAATTTTATTTCTAGGTTTAAGTTTAGGTTTACATATAGTTTAGGTTTTAGTTTAGTTTTATTTTATTTTATTTAGATTTAGGTTTTTATTTATTTTATTTTTTAGTTTTATTTAGTTTAGGTTTAGGTATTTACATTTTAGGGTTTAGGTTTTAGGGTTTAGTATTGTAGATTAGGGTTTTGGTTTAGGTTTAGTTTAGGGTAGTTTTTTTGGTTTAGGGTTGAAAGGCTTAAGGTTTTTATTTTTATTTTAAAATTAAGCAAACTGGGATTAGGTTTATTTAGTTTATTTTATTTTTTAGTTTATTTATTTTTATTTATTTTATTTATTTTATTTTTAGTTTAGTTTATTTATTTTAGGTTATTTATTTTAGTTTATTTTAGGTTTAGGTTTAGGTTAGGTTTATTTTATAGTTTAGTTTTATTTTATTTTATTTTAGTTTAGGTTTTATTTTATTTTAGGTTTAGGTTTAGTATTTTAATTTATTTATTTAGTTTTATTTTTGGTTTATTTTAGGTATTTTTAATTTAGGTTTAGTTTATTTTAGTTTATTTTATTTAGTTTAGGTTTAATTTATTTTGGTTTAGGTTTAGTTTATTTTAGGTTTAGGTTTATTTATTTTAGTTTATCTTAATTTTTATTTTATTTTATTTTATTTGGTTTATTTATTAGTTTAGGGTTTAGGTTTTATTTATTATTTATTATTAGGTTTATTTTTAGGTTTAAGTTTTAGTTATTATTTTTTATTTATTTTATTTTAATTTTAGGATAAGATTTTATTTTTAGGTTTTATTTTTAGTTTAGCTAGGTTTTATTTATTTATTTAGTTTAATTTTATTTTATTTTATTTTCTTTAGGTTTGGGTTTAGGTTTAGTTTAAGTTTTATTTTATTTTATTTTTATCTTCATATTATGGTTTAGGTTTTTATATTTTATTATCTTTTAGCTTTAGGTCTTTGGCCCAGGGCCTAGGGTTTAGGGTTTAGGGTTAGGGTTGAGTTTAGAGTTTGGGTTTGAGTTTTAGGCTTGGGTTTTTTTTAGGTTTAGTCAGAAGGTTTGAGTAATTTAGGGTTCAGTAGGGCATAACCCAGGTCATTTTAGGTCAGGGTAGGGTTAAGGGCCCAGGGTTTAGGAGGGCCTGTGGGTTTTAGTGGAGGGCCCAGGTCAGTGGTTTGGAGTATAAGGCTCAGTAGCAGGGTTTAGGGATTAGGAGGGTAGTAGGGAGGGCCCAGAGGTTAAGAGGTATAGTGTTTAGATTTAGGGTTTAAGTAGGGTTTTTAAAGCAAAGTTCTTTATTTAATTTATTTTATTTTATTTTATTTTTTATTTAGGTTTATTTTATTTTATTTAGTTTACTTTATTTAGTTTAATTTATTTTAGTTTAATTTTAGTTTAGTTTAGGTTTATGTTTATTTCTAAGTTTATTTTATTTTCTTTTATTTTTGGGTTTATTTTATTTTATTTAGGTTTAGGTTTTATTTTATTTTATTTTTTTAAGTTTATGTGTTTATTTTAGGTTTAGTTTTAGTTTTATTTTAGTTTAGTTTAGGTTTAGTTTATTTTATTTTATTTAGTTTAGGGTTTAGGTTTCATTTATTTTAGGTTTATGTTTATGTTTTATTTATTTTAGTTTATTTTATTTTAGTTTTTTTTTTAGTTTAAGTAGGTTATTTTATTTATTTATTTTAGGTTTTATTTTAGGTTTATATTTTAGGTTAGTTATTTTATTTTATTTTAAGTTTATTTTATTTTATTTTTCATTTATATTTAATTTTATTTAGGTTTATTATTTTTAGGTTTATTTTATTTTTAATTTAGCTTTGGTTTTTATTTATTTTATTTTAGTTTAGTTTAGTTATTATTTTTATTTTATTTTATTTTAAGTTTAGTTTAGGTTTTAGTTTAGGTTTTAATTTTAACTTATTTTTTATTTTATTTTGGTTTAGGTTTATTTATTTATTTACTTTTTTTTTGTTTAGTTTAAGTAGTTTTTTAAGTTTTGGTTTAGGGATGTGTTTTAGGGGTTTAGGTTTTTTTTAGGTTTTGTGGTTTAGGTTTAGTTTAGGGTTTAAAGTTTAGAGTTTAGGGTTTTAGGTTTAGGGTTAAGGTTTAGGGTTGTTTTAGGTTTAGGGTTTAGGTTTAGGGTTTAGGGTTTTTTTATTTATTTATTTTATTTTATTTTTAGTGTTTTTAGGGTTTAGTTTAGGTTCAGAGTTTAGAGTTTATGGTTTTAGTTTTTTTAGAGAACAAATTTAGATTCAACATTTCTTTTCCATTTCATCAAATAAGTAAATAACCAAGTTTCTAAGACACAAGATGACATAGATAAAATGAGTATGCATAGAGCAAATTAAAACCCTAGATAATAAGAACTATCTCTACTATAAAGAGAAGCAAAGTGGATCCGATGGTTATTCTTTAGTTTCTCTAGTTCCCATCAACCACCCGGCCTCTCGTGTAGTGATTGACCATCATATCCCCGATCTCTCCTGCCACCACCACAGTAACCTCCATTGCACCTCCTCCTCCATAACCAGCCTACACACCAAGTTTAGGGTTGTAATAGTTTGGGTTTATAGGTTTTTTAGTTTAGGTTTAGTTTTGGGTTTAGGGTTTAGGGTTTGGCTAGGATTTAGGGTTTAGGTTTTTTTTTTAATTAAGTAAATCAGAGGTTTAGTTTAATTTTTACTTATTTTATTTTTATTTATTTTAGTTTATTTTTTTTATTCTTATCTTGGTTTATTTTTTATTTTATTTAGATTAGTTTATTTATTTTTTTATTTTATTTTAGGTTTTAAATTTTAGTTTATTTTGGGTTTAGGTTTAGGTTTATTTAGTTGAGTTTTATTTTATTTTATTTTTATGTAGGTTTTATGTTTTAGGGTTTTAGTTAGGGTTTAGTTTAGGTTTTGTGTTAGGGTTTAGGGTTTAGCTGGATTTAATGTTTGCTTTAGGTTTTAGGATTTTTTAGGGTTTAGGGTTTTGGTTTTGTTTTGCCTGGTTTGGTGGGGTAGTGTTAGCTTTAGAGTTTAGGTTTGTGGAGGATTTAGGGTCAGGGTCTGTTTTGGCCTGGGATTTAGGGTTAGGGTTTAGGTTGGATCTGGGGTTGCAGGTAGGGTTTAGGCTTTCACTGCCAGGGTTTTATTTTTTTATTTTAGGTAGGATTAGTAGGTTGTTTAGGTTTTAGTTTAGATCAGCTTATTTTAAATTTAAAACCAAGAGTTTAAGTTTTTTAAGTTTACTTAGGGTTTAGGATCTTTTTAAGTTATTCTAATTAACCAAACCAATAAGTTTAGTTTATTTAGTTTATTTTATTTTATTTATATTTATTTTATTTAATTTAGTTTATTTATTTTAGGTTTCTTTATATTAAGTTTTATTTTAATTTATTTTTTTTAGGTTTAGGTTTAATTTTAATGAGTTTATTTATTTTTTAGGTTTAGGTTTATTTTATTTTAGGTTTAGGTTTAGGTTTTATTTTATTTTTTAGGTTTAGGTTTTTTTTTTATTTTAGGTTTATTTTTAGGTTTTATTTTTTTATTTAGGTTTAGGTTTTTATTTTAATTTATATTATTTTATTTTTTAGGTTTAGGTTTAGGTTTTATTTATTTTAGTTTTTTTATTTACTTTAGGTTTAGGTTTATATTATTTTTATTTTAGTTTAGGTTTTTTTTTAGTTTAGGTTTTTTATTTTGTATATTTATTTTAAGTTTTAGGTTTTATTTTATTTTATTTTATTTTATTTTAGGTTTATTTTAAGTTAATTATTTTATTATGTTCAGTTTTATTTTATTTAGTTTTTAAATTAGGTTTTATTTTTTTATAGTTTTTATTTTTATTATTTTATTTTTATTTAGGTTTAGGTTTTTTTTATTTATTATTTAGAGTTTTATTTAGTTTAGGTTTTAGGGTTTAGGGTTTAGGGTTTAGGGTTTAATGTGGCTTTGGAGGGTGGGTTTAGGGTCAGGTTTAAGTTTAGGGTTTAGTGAAAGTTTTTGGGTTTTTTTTTTAGGGTTTAGGTTTAGGGTTTGGGCTCAGGATTTAGGGTTTAGGGTTTATTTTAAATTAAAACCCGACAGGTTTAAGTTTATTTGTTTACTTTTATTTATTTTAGTTTTTTTATTTTTTAAATTTATTTATTTTATTTTAGTTTATGTTTTATTTTATTTTTTAGTTTAGGTTTAGGTTTATTTTATTTTTATATTTTAGTTTAAGTAGGTTTTTTATTAGTTTAGGTTTATTTTATTTTAGGTTTAGGTTTATTAGGTTTATTTTGGGTTTATTTAGTTTTAATTTAGTTTATTTTATTTTATTTTTTCTTAGGGTTTAGGTTTAGTTTATTTTGGTTTTAGTTTTTTATTTATTTAGTTTAGGTTTAGGTTTTATTTTATTTTTATTTATGGTTTTATTTTGTTTTATTTATTTTTAAGTTTTATTTTAGGTTTATATTTTAGGTTTAGGTTTTATTTAGTTTCATTTATATTTTATTTAGGTTTATTTTTTATTTTACATTTTTATTTTATTTGGTTTTTTATTTTAGGTTTAGTTTCTTTTTTTTAGTTTAGTTTTATTTTATTTTATTTATTTAGTTTAGTTTTATTTTTTAATATATTTTTAGGTTTAGGTTTTTTATTTTATTTTTTATTATATTATTTAGAATTTTATTTATTTTATCTTTAGGTTTTATTTAGTTTTAGGTTTAGGTTTCATGTTTGGGTTTATGGTTTAGGGTTATTTTGTGTTTAAGGTTTAGGGTTTGGGGTTTTGTTTAGGGTTAGGTTTTTCTTTTAGGGTTTATGGTTTAGGTTTAGGGTTTATGGTTTGGTGGCCTAGGTAGGTTTAGGGTAGGGTTTGGGTTTAGGTTAGTTTTAGGTTTAAGGTAGGGTTAGGGTTTTATTATTATTTTGATTTTAATTATTTTCAAATTAAGTAAATATAGGTCCAATTTATTTAGTTTATTTTATTTAAATTTATTTTATTTTATAATTTGATTTATTTTATTATTTTTTTTATTTAGTATAGTTATTTATTTTGGTTTATTTATTTTAGTTTAGGTTTTTATTTTGGTTTATTTTAAGTTTGTTTATGTTTAGGTTCATTTTTAGTTTAGTTTTATTTTAATTTTAATTTAGGTTTATTTTCTTAGGTTTAGGTTTAGGTTTTATTTTATTTTTTAGGTTTAGGTTTTTATTTTAGGTTTATTTTAGGTTTTATTTTTAGTTTAGGTTTATTTTTGTTTATTTTATTTTTATTTTTAAGTTTAGTTTAGATTATTGGGGTTGGATTATTTAGGGTTTATTTTGGGTTTTAGATTTAAGTTTTAGGGTTTAGGGTTTAGGTTGGCTTAGGTTTAGGGTTTATTTTAAATAACAACCAAATGAGTTTAGGTTGTTTTAGTTTATTTAGTTTATTTTATTTATTTTAGGTTATTTTGTTTTTAATTTTATTTAGGTTATTTTATTTTTATTTATTATTTAGTTATTTTAGTTTATGTTTTCTTATTTTAGTTTATTTTATTAGGTTTAGGTTTATGTTTATTTTTAGTTTAGTTTTATTTTATTTTATTTATTTAGGTTATTTTATTTTTTTAGGTTTATTTTTTATTTTATTTTTTATTTTTAGGTTTTTATTTTAGGTTTATTTTAGTTTTTTTTAGTTTAGGCTTTAGGTTTATTTTTAGTTTATCTTATTTTATTTAGTTTTTAGTTAGTTTATTTTAGGTTTTATTTATTTTAGTTTAGGTTTTAGTTTATTTTATTTTATTTTAGGTTTAAGGTTTTTTTTAGTTTAGGGTTTTGCTTTTATTTTTATTTATTTTAGGTTTATTTTTAGGTTTAAGTTTAGTTATTATTTTATTTAGGGTTTTGTGCCACCATCCTTCAAGATCTTTGATGGTAGTGGGTACCCACAAAAATAGATTGCACACTTTAGAGTCAGCTATTGCAACATCAATGGAAGCAACACACTCCTCTTCCGCCTTTTCGTTAGAAGTCTGTCAGGTGTTGCATTTGATGGGTACGTTGAACTGCCCAACGATTCAGTGAAGGCTTTTTCTAAGTTGGAGCACCTCTTCATCAAGAGGTTTGCTGGAGCTCAACAGAGAGTGATTGTAGGCGACCTCATTGTAGAGAAACAGAAACTCAATGAGTCCCATGTTAATTACATTCTCAGGAGGTGCAACCTGAGCATGAAATGCGAACCACAGTTGTCCGAACAGCATGCCATTGAGATTCTACTCATGAATATCCATGGCCAGGTTGCCTTCATGCTTAAGGGCTTTACCATCAAAATATTCAAGAAATTAATCAATAAAGTGGCTAACCTACAAGAGGAAGCCAAACAGTTACCCTTTCCAGACCAATCATCTAGGCTCAAGCCGTAGAAGGTGTTTGAGAAGAAGCCAGGGACATTTGTGCCAGTGGACAGAGGGAAGCCACTATCTAGAGTTCAAGAGACTATGAGCTTAGCAGCCACCTTTGCCACCTCCTTTTCCACCACCTCGACCATCATACCGGCCACCATCGCTACCACAATGACTATTTCTACCACCTCAGCAGCCTACCCAGCAATGGTATTCATATCCATTGCAGAACTACTTTCCACCTACTTTGTTGATAGATTAAGTCATATTCATTCAAGAGGGAGTTAGTTAGGAAAATCTTTAAGAATCTCTTAAAGAAACCTGACTTTTAGTTACTAGAGCTTAAGAGGCCGGAGGAAGTGCGGAAGAATGATGATCCTTGCTATTGCACCTACCATCATATGTTAGGCCATGTCTTAGAGGATTGTATCACTTTTAAGGACTATCTTGAGCGCAGTTACAAGTTGATAGCCATAGTTATCCCTAAGGAATGTTTATTGTGATCTTCTTAAGACCCAAGAAGGTTAGGATATCTCCCTATCTCAAACCTCTAAAAAGATCATTTCTAAGATCAAGAAGCTTTCCTTGCAGTTGTCTGAAGTAGCTCAAACCTCCAACACCAAGGAAGGTTTGCTAGTTACAAAGGATAACTTGAGGAGGGTGACAACCCAAAGAGAAGTAGCAACTCACCATACTTGCGGATAGTCAGTAGCAGCCATTGCCCAGTCCAGATCTCCACTGCAGCTACCACCTCTTCTTCTCCTCTTCTATCGGCAGGAGTGAAGTATCTATGGATAAGAGCACTAAATACCTTACTGCTTTTACTTGATTATCATGTACCTCCAAAAAAAAGAAATTAATGAAGAAAGTTGATTCTACATATATATTATCTACTTCTGATGTTCTTGATTTTATTCCTATTGAAAGCTCTTCGAGTTTAAATAAAAATAATAGCTCTAGTAGTTCCAATCCTTTCCTTTCTGATTTAGAGTTAAGCTATCCTTCTATGAATCAATCGGGTTCACCTCTTGAGATTGACTTGGAGTCAACTAACTCTGAGAATCCCATAGGAGAGGCGGTAGGTATGCCTGATAAGAAGGTACAACTTTTGACAAGCTCATCTTTTCAAAAAAGTCATTGAAGTCAACCTTCGTAATGGCAAAGTTTTACCTCCTCAAGTAGCAGCTAAGGATAAGGCTAAGCACGTCAATGGTTCCAGTGAGTAGATAGCCCCTCTATAAGATGCTCCACCCATGGATATGCTTATGGAGGACCAAGCTAGAGTTGATTACAATGTCTTAGTTCACTTTAGAATGTTTCCAGCTAAGTTAAGCATATACGATGCCCTTGTCATATCTAAAGAGATGAGAGAATCTCTAATAAAGGCCTTACTTGATCTAGAGATATTCTTAGCTCAACTGACCACTACTAAAGAGGAGGCATGCAACTCAAGGACATCATAGAGTTACATTCTGGATGAAGACTTACTCCTAGGGATGATCGAGTACAACCACCACTTTACATTATAGTGCATGTTGGCAGATACAGGCTATCCAGAGTTCTAGTTGTCCCAGGTGTATCAGTCAACATTATGAGTCTAAGAACCCTTGCCTTCTTGAGGATCGACATCTCCAAACTCCAAAAAGAAAGGATGATGTTGAGAGGATTTAATGACAAGGCTAGAGGGCCTTGTGTTGTTTATTTTAAATGTATGGGGGGGTACTTTTTGAGGTGATCGATTACAACAATGAGGTATGATATACTCTCTCAAAAGATAGAGGCATCACCCTACAATGGACTTAATCATGTAATAAGGACTCCTAAGGCATGATGGGTCTTTGAATGTACGAGATTTTTACTTTAAATGGATGAATTAAGTAGGGTTTATATTAAACCAAGTTCTTCTATGGAGGCAAGCCTAGTTACATCTTAGGAAATGAAATTTCCTAAGAATACTGATTAAAGTAGACAATTATCATCTCTAAAGATTTTAAGGTTAGACTATCAAAAGATTAGTTGTATTTGGAAAATCATTTGGAAACATTCAAGGAGAAGACTTATTTTTGGAATCCAAATGAAATAAGAATGAAATGCTCATGATACTAGGAAGCCTAGTGAGCATTCCAATCTATCCTATGGTTGGGCTTGGGCTTTATAATTTTGAAGTTGAGGAGATTTATATGGTTTAAGTTAAAATTTAATTAGATTAATGGGGATTATAAACCACCAATACAAGGTTGTGGGAATGCCCAAGAGGTGAGGATTTATGGTCGTAGCTTGAATAAAATAGCTACCTCAAATCCTAAATTGAGGGATCTTTACTATGAGCTAAACCATGACCAAAATCTAAGCGACAAATGGACATAAGGGTTTACCTCCATAAGAGAGAATAAATTATCGACTTCTAGACTTATAACCACCTGAGTGGCCAATTAACACCTCCTATAATTTTAAAACCATGTAGTCATATGAATTATAAGATAGCTAGGGTGGTAATTTAATTAGAAAGAGACTAAAGTCCTAAACACATTCCCTAAGAGACAAGAGCACATGAGCATATGACTTAATTTATAGATGCAAAATATTTTCAAATTTTATTTTATTTTTGAGATTTTTTATTATCAAGAGATGGGGTAAAGAAAAGGTGTTACAAGGATGAGAAAATCATGCATGGAGATCCTTCATATTCAAGAGAGAGAAAATATAATAATTATTTAATACAACTAAATCTTTAATTATCTGTTTAGGCTTTTATGATGAGATGTTTAAAATTTATTTATGAGTGATTAGTTGGGTAGAAAAGTTATTTTTATCCTGAGACCCATCCAAGCCACACATTAAAGCATCAATCATCTAAGAAACTATGAAAAGCATGACCTAATGTAATGCATAACATCAACATTAATATATAAACTATCAGAATAAAATGATGTCAGAAAATGCATAAACCCAAGAGAGAGAAAAGATGAGTAGACGAGCTCTACCCTTATACAACTTAGAATATGAAAGATTAATCATAATTGTATTAAATGCTATGGGGGTCTTCCTTTTTCATATCTCCATTTCTGATTTGGTTCCTTCTTTGATTTGGATGGTGCTTACATCAAAGGCATCATAGGGCACCCCAAGACAAAGCCTTCTGCTCATCCTAATCCCCATAGCACTAATACTAATTCCTATTGTAAAATTACATTTATGTGAAAAAGTAAATCTAACTACACCGCAAAATAAAGGTTAGCTAAATATACATATAATCCCAAGCAATTGTATTATAATTTGGACTTAGTACCCTACACATGGGTAAGCACCCACCTAACTTGGATTATTCTTTAGGATTTAAGCAAACCTACAAAAAAAGCATTCACATTTATTTTTAAGCATCCCTTAAGCATAATCCCCTACAAAAAATATGATTAGGCTAATATTGGCCTATCATCCAGTCTATGAAGCATACACCCTAACATCCAATCTAAAATAATGCATCATAAAATAAAACATACATCAAATCATACGCCCCTAACTTAGAGCTAGAAGTGGTGACTTAATTCTATTGTGTTTATTAAGTCTTATGTGGCATTAGTGTTGTATTTTCTAAGTGTAGAAGGATTCAATTAACATGAAAGTTTGATTTCACTTGAAGTAGTTTAATTGATTTGAGAATTTTAATTTGTGTTTTCTTTTATTTCATTATAAGTAGCAAGTGTTATAAAGAGAGGAAAAGAGGATTGCCCTCTTTCAACCCTACCTTAATTCACTTTCTAAAGTATATTAATTTGATTTAGTTCTCTTTAGTGAATGGCTTATTAAATGAGTTAATTAATCCTATCTTTAGATTCACTTTAAATAATCCTATTCAAAATGGTTAATTTAATTGAATTACTACCACATGACATATTTTAAATCATTCCTTTCCTTCACATGTAACATGCATATGATTTAATCCTAGGTGTATACATGCAACATATTTTAGCACACTTAAATGATGATGTATGTTTAGATTTTATATTTTTATTGATTGAATTATTTAAACTTATTAATTTAAAACTTTATCCAAATTATTCAAAAGGACATAAGATTGAATTAAATAAGCATGTGTCATTGTTAAACCAGAAGTGAGGTAACCAAATGACCTCCTTGGAGCTAGCTAAAGCTCATAGTGTCCAGATTATATACCCATTTGCATTCAAACATATGTAAATTTGTATACATGAACAAGTAAGCTCCAAATCATATGGCTAATTAATTCAACCACTTAGTCAATGCATGCAATTTTAATGTAAAAACTAATTCACAATCACATATACATATATATGTACAAAGATATAGGCAAGTACATGTCATTAAAACTAAGGAAGTGAGGTAATCAAATGACCTCCTTGGGGCTAACTAAATTGTTGTCGAGGATGTCTAGACTACTTGTTTTTCTTGGACACACATGGATGTATACATAAATGAGGAAAGAAAACCATGCAAAGAATCTATATTTTTATTGAATCATTTACATATATGAATTAAAGCTCTATCCAAATTCTAATGTTTAAATACATAATAATGAAATCAAATGGGTATATGTCATTGTTAAACTAGAGAAGTGAGGTAATCAAATGACCTCTTTGAGGCTAGCTAAAGCCTCATGTTCTCAGGATGTCCCAACTTTATACCCATTACCATTCAATCTTATATAAATCAACACATGAATAGAGGAAAGAGAACTCAACATTCATACACTTAAGATATAAGCATATGCATTTCTTATGTATTTATAACTAGAATCATAACACATATTATTTTTCATTTATAAGCTTTTGAAAAATAAATTTGATTTAGGGATAATATGCATATATTAAATTAAATCAACACATGCAAGCTTACATAAAGGAAATCCATTTTATTTTACATGATTTTGAAAAGATAGATGCATGAATTCAAATGACATACCAAATTTAACATGATTGGAAAGAGAACAATCAAATACAAGCATGTGATTCATTCAGCCAAACTTGTTCTTAAGGACAATCTAGTCAAATAAGATTATTTATAGCAAACCAAAGCTTCTTTATTAATTAAGTTTTGGATTTGATTTAATTTAAAGAGGAGAATAGAAATCATCACTGCTATTTAAAACTCATTCCCACATCAGTGATTTGATTTAATTTAAGGAAATGTAATTATGTTGATTTTATGGGTTAATTAAGTTGAACCCCTAATTAGATGAATTAATTACTTTTACCTATGTCACCTTAAAATAATTAACTAAATAATTATGAGCCAACATGATATGCATGGAGAAAAACTTGCAATGATCTTAGAAATAATAGGGACTAATGCAATTGGCTCATGATTAATAGTTAATTAGATTACGGACTTATTTAATTACTCTTATGGTTTTCCTACACATGTGGACTAACTATAATCCTTTATTAAACACCTAAACAAACCCCAAGATTTAATTAATAAGGTCATGTGATTATGATTTCAATTTTATTAAGTGATTTAATTAATTAGTTAAATCATAATTAATTTCATTTTAAAAGGGTGAAATGAACTTAGGAAAGGGGTCCCAACCCTATTCCTTAGTTTACTTACTTAATTAACAAAATGATTATTAATTAATTAAAGTATTGGGTTAGTCAATTTTCTAATTAAGTGAGCAAATAAATCCCAAGAAAATCATGGAGGAGAGGTCATCCCATTAAATTATCCCACAAAATTTGGGATTAATTGCTCAAGTAATTAATTAAGCTAATTTATAATTAAACTAATTAAACCTTAGTTCAAAATTAGTTAATTCTCCTAAAATACCTTTAAAATGAGTATTTATTTGTATTTGTTTTATTTCTCTATGATTTTTAGAAGTTTTAGCCATTAAAAAATGATTAATGCCAAATTAAAGCCTATTCTGTGGCCATGTAATTGATGCAGTGCTTTCCACGCACCGAGATTAGCTACTTAAAACTTATCCAACTCAATGTGGCATGCGACATACTTTCTCTCTATCATCGATCTAAGATCTCATGGTTACTGATTAATCCCACAACTTAATAGATTAAATTTGAGATCAATCTAGTGATCTAATCAAGACCATCCATTTGATCACACGAGAATGGACGCGATCTAAGTCATGGTCCATTGCTAACTTGATTTGAGCTCGCTCTGATCAAATCCAAAATGATCCCAGACCTTCGACATCGATCAGAGGGGATCCAACAATCAAGATCATGCAAGAAGGAAGTTCTCTTCAAAATTCTCCAACCCATTTTTTTCCAAAGGATTAGTTTTGGAAGAATACCGCCAGCTCAAGTGGCTCAAAGAAGAAGCTTCATCTAGAAGATGAAGCCATGTTGAGCAGTAATTGGATCAATTCCTTGATGTTCTAAGGCCATGAACCGATGATTTGGAGCGCTTTGATTGAAGTCCCACCTCTGCTGGGAAGCTTGGGAGATGATTGATTCTTGAGGCCTAGGGAAGGTGAGTGGAAAATTAATTTGAGTTTGATGGAGAAATAGGAAGTTAGGTCAAAAATGGGAGTGTCTTATTTGATGATGGGAATGGCATTTTGATCGAGGAATGAGCTTGGGAGCTTAGGGAATGGCTCTAGCATCTCTTCTTGGGTAGCTAAGGCATTAAGGAATGATGTTTGCGTGTGTTTGAGTGAAAATGAGCGGGAGTATACCCCCATCTTGATTTGACGATGGGATCAAGTTTGGCTTCTAATGGTCATCAACCATCTCAGGGAGTCGTGGATGGTAGGGAGGAGGTGAGTTGGCTCAGCTTATTTGGTTCAAGGTGTGGAGATGGCTGCTAATGAGGAATCATGGGTGTCCTATGGGTTTTAAATGCTCAATGGAGAGGGTGAGGTGATTTTACCTCCCATGGGAACAACCACCCTTGGGACAAGTGGGTCCTAGCCTAAGAGGGACCATTTGGAGAGTACTAAGTTTCAAGAAATGGAAATGACCACTTACTTGGGTGATTTGTCTCATGTGATGTCCCTTGACCCAAGAGTAGAATGATCATATAGCATTGGATTGATTTAGGCAGATTTAAAATGAGCTAAAAGTGGGTTAGCCCAAATTTCAAGTCAATTGGAGTTGATTAGTTTTGGCTCAATTTGACTCATTTAGGTCAAATTGGGTTAGGTTGAAGTTGACCAATTGGTCAAATTAGGTCAAACCAAGAGTTGGGTTAAGTTCATATGATCATTTAGGATGTTTTGGTTCAATTGGTTTGGTTTAGTTTGTCTTAGATTTGATTTTGGCTCATTTGAATTCATTTGGGTCAAATGGATTAAGTTAACCAATTTGACCAAATTGGCCAAATTAGCTTGTGTTAGGTGTTAGTTTGGGTTTAGTTGACCAATTGAAGATGATTCTAGGCTTTAGTTTCAATTAATTTGGATTTGGTTTTGATTTAGGCCAACTTGAACCTTTAGGTCAATTTGGGCTAAGTAGGTCAATTGGGTTCAATTGGGTCCAATCATGGCTTTGGTAAAGTTTAACAATCAATTTGAAATGAACTTGAGCCATTGGTTGCAATCAATTTGGTTTATATTTTGATTTGACTCTATTTAGTATTTTAGGTCAATTTGAGTCATCTTGGGTCAAGAGGACCAATTGGGTTTGGTTTGACTCAATTGAAGGTCAAGTCATATTCAAATATTGATTTCGATTTGGTATGAATCATTAGTTTCAAGGGATTTGGCTTAGGTTGTAATTTGGCTAGTTCAGGTTCATATGGGTTAAGGGGTTGATTTGGTCAAATGACCAAGTTGACTTGGTTTGACCCTTTGAATTGATTAACCTAGGGTGATCAACAATTATGATGGGAGGTTTTGATGGGCTTTGGTTCAATCCAATTTGGGTAGGATTAAAACTTAGTCAAATAGTCAAATTGGCCACTTTGGGTCAAGTGGATCAATTTGGTTTAGTTGGCTTGATTTTGGGTTGAGTTTGATTTAGTTGGGTTTATATATGGATTTGGGATTGATATATAAATTCAATAATTGGCTTGGGTTCAAATGGGTTTTGGTTCATTTAAAACATTTCAAGTCAAAAGGCTAAGTTGGGTTTGACTTGGGTTGATTTTTTGGTTTTGATGATTGTAGATTTCATTTATATTATCAATATGATTGAAGGTTTGATTGATTCATGAGAAAATCAATTGAATTTGGGTATGGAATGAAGGAATTTTGGCATGGAGTTGAGTCATGTGGCTTAGTTTGATTTTAATTTAATTTAGTTTTGATGATTTAAATATATATATTTCATTTAAATTTGTGAAGATGATTGAAAATATGATTGATTTGTGAGAAAATCAATTGAGTTTGACTTGATTTGGATTAAGATTTAGCTAAGTCCATAGGTCATATGCTAGGAAGGGTTTTGATTTAATTTGATTTAGTTTGATTTAGTTTTGATCATTTGAATGTAGATTTCATTTATATTTAAGAAGATGATTGAAGATATAAATTGATTATGAGAAAATCAATAATTTTGGATTGATTTGGATTAGATTTGGCTAAGTCCATGGGATAGGTCATATGACTTAAGAAGGGTTTCAAGTTTGGATTTGATCATCGGCTTCAATCATTTGGTTTTAGAATTTGGGTTTGTATTTGGATTTGAATTTGATGTTTGAATTGAACTTGAGGTTTAGTTTGAGAAGGTGAACATGGATTGGATTTGGGTTGTAGGGTAGGTGGATTATCCTAATCCCTATAGTATAAGCTAATCCTATGGTTAACCCTTCTAAGTCTTTAGGCTTAGGTTAAGTGTTTACCTAATTGTTAGAAGTGTCTTATGACTAGGAAATCTTAGTGTCTAGAAGACTCCTTAAGTCTAGATGGGAAGATTGAATTTGCACTCAAAAGTGAGGTCAACAGCCTTAGGCTCCATAGTATTTCCCTTGGAGATAGATGAAGACAAGCCAAGTTTCACATTATAGACTGGATACATCTTTGAATGCTTTGCTTGGGAGACCATGGATACATGAGAACAACATAGTTCCATCCTCTACATCAAGTATGAAGTTCATGAGAGGTGGGATCGCCTACTTGTCAAAGGAGATCTGCCATTTAAGTTCAGGTCATCATATATATATATGAGGATGCGCCTTACTACCTCCTTAAAATCAATAAGTCTATTCTCAAACTTGGCCAAAGTTTAAAAATAAAAAAAAGTAAAGGAAAAAGAAAAAAGCAAGAGAAAAGGAAAAAGAAAAGAAAAGACAAAATGAAAATTAGAAATAAAAGGGAGTGGAAATAGATTTGGAGGAAGTGGAGCGACATTAGATTCCACCCACGCTCTTACTCCATTCAACATATGTGCCCATCCACCAAAAACTTTATTGGCCACCTAATAGAAGATTTGTCCTACCTACTAGAGTACACCTTCTATCCATATAGACTTAGAATCTAGTTCATAGATGAGTCTTATATGATTAGCACAGCTCTCTTCTAGATTCCCTTAGAGGTGACACTTGAGCCAGATAGCAATGAAGACCGGGCTCCAAAGCAAAGAATAATTGTATCCAAGTCTATATATGAAATAGTTAGGCATCAGTTGGGAACCTTAGCTCTAACCATACTTTCCTCTTAAAAAGTTAAGGGTTTGGTAATTAAGGAAGCCCCTAAGTCATCCATGTAAAGACTTAGAGGTTCTTTCTGAAGCATCTTCGGGATAATTCATATAAAGATTTATTAGAATTACCTTTTGATTGGTACTTGCCTTTTGTTCATAATTTAGCAAAGAAAGGGTAAATCCCACATACTTGGTCAAAGTAAAGGTCAGATTACTTCGAAAGAATATGGAAGAACAAATGCAAAAGTTCTCAATCAAGATCAAAATTGGGATTCGATATAGTGGGTCCAATTGATGATGATGATTAATGCTTAGTTATCACCAACCATTTGGAATCTGATAGGTTCTTTTCAAATCATATTAACTCATATGGGGAGCTATGCATAGAAACTTCAGATGATCCAATTGATTTTGAAGTCAGAGATACACCACTAGAGTTTGAAGAATAGATCAAGTCAACCATCGATGAGCTCAAGGAAATCAACATAGAACTAAAAGATCCATCCACATAGTTCTTTGTTGAATGAAATTAAAACCAATGACTTAGGCTATTGACTGAGTTTAAGGAGCATGCATTGAGAAGAGATGCCCGATTAGCTCCTAACATAGTAGTCCATAAACTAGCAATAGAGCCTACTGCTAACCCTATCAAATAAGCTCCTAGATGCATGCGATTAGACATAAAATAATAGGTCATTTATGAAGTCAAGAAATTGATTGATACTAGCTTCATCCAGGAAGAAAAATACCCTACTTGTTTAGCCAACATCATCCAAGTTAAGAAAAGAATAGTCAAATTAACATATGCATCAATTTTAGGGATTTAAATAAGGCATGTCCAAAAGATGAATTTCCACTACAATCTAGAGTGATGGTGGACATTGCCTCATCTCATGTAGTCTTCTCTTTCATGGATGGCTTATCTAGATATAACCAAATAAAGATGGCCCTTGAAGATGAAAGAAACACTACTTTTAGAACCCCAATATGAATCTATTAATATAAGGTCATGCCTTTCAGCCTTCAAAATGCCTATGCTACATACCAAAAGCTATGCTCAAATCTTTGATGAACTCATTCATCATCAAGTCGAAAGTCAATGATCTTGTGGTCAAAAAAAAAAAGAAGACTATCTCTTTGACTTGAGAGTAGTTTTGAATAGTTAAGACAAATTTAACCTCAAAATGAACCCCTAAGTGTGCATTTGGAGTTTTTGGAAATTCCTTGGGTTTGTTGTCCGACACTAGGGAATCAAAATTGATTCGGAGAAGATTAAGGTGATATTAGAAATGCCACCCCCTAAAAGTTTAACTCAACTCAAATCATTCCAAGGGTGTTTGGTGTATCTAAGATGCTTTATATCCAACCTATCAGAAAGATGTCAGCCATTCTCAACGCTTGTCAAAAAGGATGCCAAGTTTAAGTGGGATGATAAGTGTGAGCATGCCTTCAAAGACTCCAAGCATTACCTGATGATGCTGCCGGTTCTAGCAGCCCCTATTCGAGAAAGCCACTCAGACCTTACATTGCTATGTTAGATAACTCCCTTGGGGATTTGTTGCCCCAAGCTAATGACGAAGGGAAGCAAAACACACTCTACTATCTCAGCCATCATCTAGTCCCTATTGAGGCTAATTATCCACCCATTGAGAAGCATTTCTTTAATATTTGCATCCCAAAACTACAAAGACTACATGATTCCTCATAAGATGAATTTAATCTAGAATCCACTATAGTATCTCATGACATGGGACACTATCCATGGTTGGCACGGGTCCCATGATCCTCATATTTAACATTACCTTTGTACCCCTGTGTGAAAGGACAAGCTAGTGATTTCTTAGCAAAGACACCCACTTCCTACGACTCTCCACTTAGTGATGATCTCTCCAATGAACAAATCATGAACTTAGGGGATACAAGCATTCACCACTGGAGATGTACTTTGATGGTCCTCTCAAAGAAGAGAAGAACCACAATCTACTATTCCAAAAAAGGCAGGTGTAGGAATAGTTCTCTTAACTCTGGACCGCAATGTGATGATATTCTCATATCATTTATCCAATCCTTACACCAACAAAATGAATATGAGGCTCAATTGTCCTGAGTTAGCCATTACTAAGCATCTAAAACATCAACATCTTAAGGGATTCTCAGCTAGTTATCAACCAAATCACTAGGTCCTATAAGGTTATAAAGCCCAAGCTCCATCACTACCATAAGAACACCATGGAGTTATTGGTCCAAATCCTGTGAGGTTACCATTTATAAGATTCCTCAAGAGAACACCATAGCATATGCTTTAGCCAAGCTTGCCAATGAGTTGCATAGAGGATGAGTCCATATCAATAAAGGTCCAAAATAAACAAGTTTTATCCTTTATTGATATAGAACTTATCAAAAGTACTCTCTTGAAGGGGAGGTTATCATTGCCAAGAATGAGGAGTTAGATTGAGGCAACCATTCATGGATTACCTAAATAAAGGAAAACTACCTCAAGAAAAGTCCCAAGCCCATCAGATTAAATAGAGAGCACTTTCCTATGCTCTTATGGATGGTGTCTTATACCAACGCTTTTCAATCATATATATATATGGTTACTTTGTTTAGATAAGCATAAGCTATAAGATCGTGACCAAGGTACACTCAGGATTATGTGGAGCCAACCAATTCAATTCAAAGATGAAAGCCAAGATCAAGAAATAAGGATACTATGGCCATGATGATCAAAGATTGCATGGATACTAGGATGCCACCAATGTCAAATACATGGTCCTACACCAACCACCCAACATTCTACATCCTACAATGGCCTCATGGCCATTCGAGTTGGGGTAGGACATAGTGGGTGATGATCCTCCATCTTCCAAGGGTCATCATCTTAGTTACCTAATTAGTTTTCCAAATGGGTGAAAATGATTCCGCTAAAAGAGGTCACAATTTAGCATGTGCGCTAGTTTTTTAGGAACCATATCGTATATAAGTTCGGAGTGCCTCGATGAATTATATCTGATAATGGTACTGCATTCAAGAGCACTGAGATCAACAACTTTGCCCGGAGACATATCATAGATTGGAGATATTCTACCATCAACTACCCGAGCGAAAATGACTTAGTAGAAGCTTTCAACAAAACTCTCATCCAAATACTAAAGAAGACAATCTATAATAATAAGCAAGTGGTATGAGTAGTTGAAGCCTTGTAGGCCTACCGCACCACATATAGAACTCCAACTCCTACTCCTTTCTCCTTAGGGTCAAAGTCGTTCTACCATTAGAAGTCCAACTCCCATCATCACTAAGGATAGTAGAAAGATCACAAGAGCAAAAAACACCAAGTTGCAGTTATAAGAGCTCGAAGGTTTGGAAGAGAGACACCTGCGGGCATGCCAAAACCTTGAGTTGTACAAAGTTAAAATGATTCAATCTCACAACAAGTTGGTCTATCCTAGAGCTTTTCAAGTAAGAGAGCTTATTTTAGTTCTAAGGAGACCGATTATTCATAAGATGGGGAGGAAAGTTTGAACCCACTTGGGAAGCCCTTTACCAGAGAAGGCCTACCAAGGAGGATCTTATCAAATTATTAATCATAAAGGAGAGCACCCAATGCTTCCAATCAAGAGGCTCTACTTAAAGAAATATTATATATCATGTTTGAAAATAATTATCATCAATGAAAATTCCATTTCAATTCAATATCTTCCATGTTGAAAGTATTCTTGTTTATCAATCGCCACAATGTGTTTTAGGGTAGGTGAAAAGAACCGAGTGTCCTATCCTTCATCGACACAACAAAAAAACATAAACTACACAAAAACATATAAAACAAACATATCTTTATCTGGCTACTAAGTTAGATAACACTCCCACACTCACTCAAGAGTACTAGGTCGGTGATGCTACCCTGCTAGTGTGTCACCCTAGTGGTCTTCTTGCTTTAGAGGATGTAAGTCTGCTACACTTTCCTTCCTTACTTGGCCACTACACACTGATGAGCACCTTATTATTTTGGTAGGCCTTACTATGTTGGGTGTACCTCATGTTGGCGCTTTAAGAGGATGTGAGTCTCACTATGCTTTCTTCGATTATTTGTGCACTTGTGGGTCAGTATATTTGAAGTTTAGATAAGTCCTCTAATAGCTCCTTCCCTATTAATGCTTCAAGTTTGGGTCCACCTTCCTCGAGGCTCCTAAGTAGTCACTTTAGGTCAAAATCATCTTTCCTCCAACCATCTCTCGATGATCGCTTTTGGAAAGTTGAAAGCCTACACACTTTCTTTCCAGATTGATCGTTGCACACTGACAGCACCTTAGGTTGGTTTGTTCTCACTATGCTAATGGATACACCACTCATGCTGGGATACACCTTAGTTGGTTGGTTCTCACACCTGGGATACACCACTCATGGTAGATGTAAGTCTGCAATGCTTTCTCCTTGAGTTGGCCACTATACACCTATAGGCTTTCTTTTCTAGGGCTCAAGATAATGCCCCTAGAAGCACCTCCCCTGTGGGCACTATATTTAGATCACATCCTTTGCAACCCCATTTACACACTACCTGGGTTACTATCAGATTGGACAATTCCTCCTTCCTAGTAACCACCCCTGTGGTTGGAGAATCCATCCTGGATGTGTACATTCTCTCTTAGTCCAAGAAATCGAGATAGGTCATGACATAGCCCCTTCGGTGTGGTCCCTTGCACACCAATAGGGTCCACATAAATATATAAATAATATATATATATTCACTTGTGGATTAAGAGGACACCCTAGCTGTACCTTTTCCCAAGCAATCATCCTATCTTTAGGGCAGTGTCAACAAAACTCCCTATAGGAATCACCTGAATTCTCTTGAGTTGATATAATTCCCCAATGACATTCACTTAGTAGTGGCCCATAAGTCGGGTTATATTTGTTGTGCTACCAACAGGTCATCCCAGTTCCCTCTAGAAGATGTAAGTCTGCTACACCTTCTTCCAGTTGCACACCAAAGGCAACCACTTAGGTTGGCTAGCTCTACCCACTAGTAGACTATCCTTTTGATTTGTAAATCTAAAATAGACAAGTCGATATAGCCCTTCTTAGTGGGTCCATCACACATCATTGGTCCATAAATTAAATCTATCAAATTTGACTGAGCTCACATACCCAATGGATATGCCTCAATTAAAAATCAAACTAAACCAAACAAACCATATTAAATCACATGAAATTAAGATAAAATTAATCCTACTTTTGAGTTGACATAAGTCCTTAGTGGCATTCACTCAATAGTAACCAAAGGTCTGGTTCGATTTATTGTGCATCTAATAGATCACCCCAGCGATTGTTCCTTGCTTTGGAACATGTAAGTGTTACACCTTCTTCCTAGCACAATCGTACACAAGAAAGGCAACCCCTTAGGTTGGCTTGCTCTACCCCGCAGCCGGTAGACTATCCCTTGAATTTGTAAACGATAGGTCAAGCTATAGCCCTATCTAATTATCCACACCAACAAGGTACATTAACTAAGATTAAATTAACCCAATTGATTTTCCAGTGGAGTTAAATCACACCCTTCTCCCAAGTGGAGCCCCAAATCATATATAAACAAGTCAAGCAAATAAATCAAATTCCAAACCAACGTTCCTAGTGGAACTAAATTAAACCAACTCCCAAGAGAGTCTAAATCAAAGAAATCCAACCAAACTCTTATCCCAAGTGGATACATCCCCAAACAAATCAATGAAATCAAACTCAAATCTAATCCCTCAGGATAGCTCAAACTCGCTTCCCTAGTGGAAGGTTCATATACCCAATCATGGCGAGCCCATATCTCAAAGATGCCTCCACATCAATTAAAATAAAATAAATTAAAGTCATTTGATCTTAATCCCGGTGGATTATAGATTCTTATCCCCATGGATCTTCTTTCCATAAATCATAAATCAAATCAAATTCAAACCTTATCCCCACAGATTTTCTTTTCTATGCCCTCACATATGCCTCACATGTCAATGCATGTGTGTGATCCCCTAGATCTCCCTCCATGTCCTTGACATGGAATTCTCATCAAATCTTATTTCTTCTTATGCACACTTTAATACTTCAACCAAAAGCCTAACAATGTATTCCTTCAAATTACATCATCTTAACATTGTAATCAACATTTTATGATTTGTGATGGTGCAAGCTCAAACTAACTATACAATATCATGCTAAACATATTATAGTGTGAATTAATACACTATATTATATTATAATATATGATGTCATATTATAATTTGCTATAATATAATATATTATCTAACATTACACCTCATTAGAATCACTTAAAAGAACAAATAACAAAATTTTCTCAATATATGAATAATGTTCATTTTGAATGTAAAATTGTTATTTTTCTATTAGAAATGGTACAAAAATAGCATAATTTTGGTGTTGCTTTGGTGTGTCATGAAATTTGGCCAAATTCTTCCATCTCAACCTTCAAATTAACATTCTTGTGAGTTTTGACCCAATGTATTATAACAAAAGTAAAAGATACTAAAATGTACAATAACATTTAGTAACACACCACCACATTCATATATATGTGAAGTTATATTGTTATGTACATTATATTTTAATATGCTTTCATATAATATATTATCTTACATTTCACCTTAAAATGAATCACTTTAAGCAAAAAATTTATAAAAGTTGGTTGAAAATGAACATTTATTTTGATGCAAAATTCAATTCTTTTGATTAGATGACACACCATAGCACTCCCCTAACGATGTTCCCTAAATCTTACCTTAAATTTGGCCAAATCACATCATCTTAGCCTATAAATAAGTATTTTTATGAATTATACCAGTACAACCTGTGCTACATCATACTATAACAAACTAAAATATGCTAAACAACAAGTAGTAATACACACAATAGTATGCTATAATGCATGATTACACTATGTTATATCCTATATTATAATACACGAACATATTATATTATATTATATTGTATATCACATCACATGGGACTGCTTAAGATAAAAACAATCATAAAATTAGCCTAAATAATAAAAAACTATATATTTTAGTCATAGCACTTACATATTTTAAATTGAAACAATATATTATGATGCCATGCTCTACCTATTATGAATTTGGCCAAATTCCACCATTTTAAAGTATAAATCAACATTTTTATAAATAATGCTAGTGTAGGCTCAACTGCATGATTGTAAAATACTAAAAGAATTTAAAAAGTGTAACAATATATTATGATATATGATGCTATACTATGCTACAACATATAATATTTATTTTGAACATAAAATCTTACTTTTAAACTACAAGTGGTGTAGCACACCTTTGGTACTACAACCAATTCCCTTAACAAATTTCATCATCAAATTTATTAAATCATTATTATGATTTATATTAATATAGAATATCACAATACCATAATATACTACAACATTTCAAAACATCTTATAACATCCAAAACACATCACTATATGCTCAAATATATGATGCTACATTATACTATAATATATGGTAATATAATATGATGATGGTTAGGGTTTATGGTATTCAAATTTAATAGTCAAGGGAAAGTCTCTTGAAGACATTTTCTTTATTAATAATTATGTTAGATTAGGTCATTCTTTAGATCTACCCTTGACATCTTTATTGAAGGTTTAGGGTTAGGGTTATGGTTATTTAGGGTTTAGGTGGGGTTAGGTTTAGGTTTAAGGTTTAGGGTTTAGGGTTTGGGGTTATATGTAGGTTTGGGTTATGGTAGGGTTTAGGTTTGGGGTTTAGGTAGGTTTGGATTTAGGTAGGGTTTAGGGATTTAGGATTTGGATTAGGTTTAGGGTTTAGGATTTTGATTTAGGGTTTAGGTTTAGGTTTGGGTGTGGTTTATGGTTTTTAATAGAGAACAAATTCAGATTCAACATTTATTCTTTTCATTTCATCAACCAAGTAGCACCCAAGTTTTCTAAGACATATGGCATAGATAAAAATGAGCACCCATAGAGCAATTCAAAAACCTTAGATAAGTAGAACCATCTCTAATGTAAAGGCACAGTTCCATAAGCAACAGATCGGATTGGTCATTCTTCGCTTCTAGTTCTCATCAACCCCTCGCTCTTGAGTAGTGGATCCTCCATCATATCCATCTCTCCTCCACCACCACAACAACTATAACCTTATCCTCCTCCCTCCTCATAACCACCATTGCTCCAACCACCACCTATATACCATCACCTGTGATCCCCCACCTCCACTATAATAATCACCACCTCTACCTTGCCTCCACGCCAGATTAGACTAGCCTAGTTGACTGATGTCCCTAGGTTTGCCCATTCTTAGGGTTTAGAGTTTAGGTTTTTTTTTTTTTTAGGTTCAGTTTTAGGTTTTATTTTAGGTTTATTTTAGGTTTTATTTTATTAGTTTTAGGTTTATTTTTAGTTTATTTTATTTATTTTAGTTTAGGGTTTATAAGTTTAGTTTATTTTATTTTTTTAGGTTTTATTTATTTTAGTTTAGTTTTATTTTATTTTAGGTTTAGTTTATTTTACTTTTATTTATTTTATTTTTATTTTAGTTTAGGTTTTTTTTTAGTTTATTTTTAGTTTATTTTATTTATTTTTAGGTTTAGGTTTTTATTTTAGTTTTATTTTATTTTATTTTATTTTTTTAGTTTAGTTTAGGTTTTATTTTATTTTATTTAGCTTTAGTTTTTTTTATTTTATTTTTAGGTTTAGGTTTAGTTTAGATGGTTTATGTTTTATTTTTATTTTATCATTTTATTTAGTTTAAGTTTTATTATTTATTTTATTTTTTAGGTTATATTTATTTTAGGTTTAGGTTTTAGCTTTTTAGGTTTAAGGTTTATGGTTTAGTTTAGGGTTTATTTGGTTTGGGGTTTAGGGTTTGTGGTTTAGGGTTTAGGTTTTAGTTTTAGGTTTAAGTTTAGTTTGGGGTTTGTTTAGGTTTAGGGTTTAAAGTTTTTTTAATCAGAATAAATTCAAATTCAACATTTCTTTTTTTTCAATTTCATCAACTAAGTAGCACCCCAAGTTTTGTAAGACAAGTATGATAAAAAAATGAGCACCCATAGAGTAAATCAAAACCCTAGATAAGTAGAACTATCTCTACTATAAATACACAATTCCATAAGCATGATGGTTATTCTTTTTATTTCTAGTCCCATCGTAATTACCACCTCTCTTAGTAGATCCCCATCATATCTCATCTCTCCTTTGCCACCACCAGTTGTAACCTCTTCTCACCTCATTACCACCACTTATCCCACCACCACCTTTCCACACCTTATACCACTGTTATTTTTTTGATCTAGAGTTTAGGTTTTTCATAAGTTTTATTTTAGGTTTTTAGGTTATTTAGGTTTAGGTTTATGGTTAGTTTAGGTTTAGTTAGCTTATTTTAAGGTTTTAGGTTTTAATAGTTTAATCGGTTTAGAGTTTAGGTTTTATAC